>ML787657.1:7865-62528 GCA_009831015.1 Picea engelmannii | reverse complement strand
GATGGCAAAACAGGTAAAAACTCAGCCTACTAAAGTTATAAGCAGAATATCACATCAGGGGTTGATTACCCTCCTTGTCAAAGAAGCTCTTTAGAGGAAGCAAATAGAATGGAGTTTCTTCTTGTTCTGGAATGAGTTTCAGACAGAAAAACCTCCAGAGATAAAAGAAAAGAAGTCTAGATACAGAAATGATCCTACTCCCAAGAGTAGTCACAGGAGGAGGAAAGGAATTTCAATGCCCAGGGATTCTATAAAAACATCACATAGCAAGCAAGGAGGAATCAAGAGGAAGTTAAAGTTTGAAGACAGAAACCTTGTCACAGGGAAAAACCCTCTCAACCTACCTTATAGTGACTCTGATTCAGAGCAGGGGATGGAAAAAGCACAGGATAACTTGTAGATCAAACAGGATGCAAAACTGAAGATAAATATACCTCCATCAAAGCCTTCAGAAACACACAGGCAACCAAAAGCAGAAGCCTCATCAAGCAGGCCTCAGAAAGGTAAGACCAAGAAGATCAATAAGCTTCTGCGAGAGATTTATGAGATGGAAGTATTGGAGAGGGTAATCAAAAAAATCAAACACGGACCTCACCGAGAGAAATGCCAAACCATTCAAAGAGAATGAAACTCTTAAAGAAAAACATGATTCAATCAAAGGTAGAAACAGAGAGTTGATTAGAGAAAATATGAAATTATACAGGTGGATCAGGATCCTGAGACTCAAGCTAAAAGAGTTTGAAGCACCTGAAGAAAAAAAAACTGGTTTGGACACTTTGGCTAATTTGGCCACAACTATAATAGATGTAACAAATTCCCCTACATAGTCAGCAAAGGTCCGAAGGTCTACTCGAATCAAGACTACAACATCTAAGAAAGTTTGAGTGCTAAAAGAGGTTTCAGAACAACCATTTTTGCAATTTTGAAACTATTCAAAGATTGACTCTCGGTGGTTTAGGCGAGCCCACCGTGTGCTCATTAACCACCGAAATAGGCGCTTTCGGTGGATAAATTACCCAGAAACCTTGCCAGACAACCACCGAAAGCCTATGTATCTAGAATTTGAATGAGTTTTTACACATGTCAGGGATTTTTGATATTAAAAGATTCAGAACCTTTTCCAATGCATGTCTAATGAATTATCAGATCCAGTTCAACAATTAGTTTTGATATATGATGGAGAAAGGAGTTATTTCAAAGATCTATGGACAATTTATGTTGACAGAAAGGCAGGATACTTTGCCACATCAGCCAACTCGACTTGGTCTCCATTTGAGAATGGTCATTTAGCCTTGGTAGGATGTTCTACACTTCACCAACAGTCAATAGAGACAAATCTAGGATTGGCCCTATTTTGAGGAAGCATCCCACTTATTTTGCAACAGATTTTGACTTGTTATTTTTAGTTGATTTGATCCATGTTTTTAGGATCAAAGATCTACTTTGTAATGCTTTAAATATCATAATAGAAGATGAACCAAGGGTTTGATTTGGAGGGCTACATGCTTCTACTGTAATCCAGAGACTTATTCTTATTATGTAAAAAATTGCAAGCTTCCTTCAGTTTTGTTGTCAGATTTCTCTCTTCTGTCTCTGATATCTTATGAGTGAATGTTCTTTGTTGATGTTCATTCAATCTGTATATGACTGTCATCTCATGTGTTGATTGATTAACTTTATAATCATAAGATATTTCTTTAGTTATTAAACCCATTGTGCTTGTTTGTATGAAGTATAATCTGGTTCAATAGCTATTTTCTTCCCCATTTAATCAAACCTTGTCTGACTGCATTGCTAGAAGGCCTTGTGAGATTTTGTATTCCTAGACAGTCTTGAACACACAGTCCAGCCCCTAGATATTCATCTTGATCCAAAAACCACATCAAATATTAAGAAAATATTTCTAAAAAGAGTTAGTTACCAGGCATCTCCGACTTACAGCCTAGGAGAGTTTCCTGGAGTGATAACACCACAAATTGATAGATACAAGTAATTACAAAAAAGAATTCTAAATATACAATGATACAATGTAACAAGCTAACCACGTTTAGTTTGTATGTGCAGGATATAAAGGAGATCAAAGCATTATCATCATCAACACATCAACATTCACATTTCACAAGGATACTTAGAATATTTAGAAATTAAAGCTTAAGTGTCCTATAATGATTAAAATGCTCCACACCTTTAGTTGTTTAACCCAAAAAGTTTTATTAGATGAAAGATTGAATTACAAGTATTAAGCCCAAGGTTTAATTCACTTAGTGAGTTAAAGGTTCTTAAGATTGCAAGATTTTAATTACCCTTATTAGGTGTTTCACCAAAAACCTCCTCCCCTGATTGCCAAATAGTTGTTGGATGTTCAAGAAGTGAGGCAATGAGGCCTACCCTAGCTTCACAGGTCATCCCTAACAATTGTGTTTTTATGGAAAGGACAATGCGTGCCATGAGACCGTCCCTGGTCTAGCACCTTCCTTTGCCCTCCTCAATCCTCGTTTTAGATGGTGAATATGGTGGTTTAAGGTACCCTATTAAGTCTATTAAGTACATATATCAATTGGTTAGCCTTTTAGGTGTATTAGAAAGTGTTTAAGTGACTTTTAGATGTTAATGTTTATGCCATTATTATAGTTCTTTGCATTTCAATAGATAATAGCAACATAAGAAAAAGATCATTGAGAAATACACATCCACAAGAGACACATCATTTATCCTAGGAAACCCTCTAGGGGAAGAAAACCCAGCAAAACTTCCTTAATATAAATAGCCAATACAATGCCAAGAGATCTCTATGCTAAAACAGAAAGTCCTCTCCAAGATATGTGCCAGTCTTTCTCTCCTTTATCGGTAACAGATCAAAACTTTTCTCTCAAACTAAGCAAGTGAGTTGTGATCAAATGAATTGCTAGCCTCCTTTATTTATACAAGTTCTGGCACGTGTGAAGTGTCTCTTCACTGGCAGGGCCGACTTCTCAATCTGGGTGGGTAAACCCACTTTTATTATATTTCTGGGTCTCTTAATTAACTGTTGGGGCCGACTTCTTATTTTGCCTATTAGAATTGTCTTTTGACCAATCCACAAAAGGGGATTTGGTCCTATTACAATATCCGACATGATCAATCCACAATGGGGATTGATCCTATGAATAAAATATCAATAATAATAAGAATACTCTTTGCAGTTACATTATTTCAACACTCCCCCTTAACAAGAAGGGTATTCTTCAGTAGCATCATACGAGAGATAGAGGATAACATCATCAACAACATCAGGTGGGAGGACAACATCATCAATATCATCTTGGCTGGCGTATCTATAAATCATCGTAAGTTTTCTTCATCGGCAACATTGTCATTCTCGAAAGAATGCCATCATCATCTGCAACAATATGTATCAGTATAAAAAATGATACCTCATCATAGCACTAGGCTGGCCCATCACAGTACTAGACTGGCTCTATGTCACAGTTGTTAAGCCAGTAGCTCAGTGCAAGTCACATCTTTCTTTACGTCTAACAACTAGGTCAGAAGAAAGGTATACATCATCTTTCTTTACGTCTAACAACTGGGTCAGAAGCAAGGAACACATCATCTTGATTTACGTCTAAAAACTAGGTCAGAAGCAAGGAACACATCATCTTGCTTTACATCTAACAACTAGGTTAGAAGCAAGGAACACATCATATTTCTTTATGTCTAACAACTAGGTCAGAAGCAAGGAATCATCTTTCTTTATGTCTAACAACGAGGTCAAAGGAAAGGAACACATCATCATCTTGCTTTACGTCTAACAGCGAGGTCAGAAGCAAGGAATCATCTTTCTTTACGTCTAACAGTGAGGTCAAAAGCAAGGAATCATCTTTCTTTACGTCTAACAGCGAGGTCAGAAGTAAGGAACACACACATCATCTTGCTTTGCGTCTAACAACGAGGTCAGAAGTAAGGAACACACACATCATCTTGCTTTATGTCTAACAGTGAGGTCAGAAGAAAGGAATCATCTTTCTTTATGTCTAACAGCGAGGTCAGAAGAAAGGAACACACACATCATCTTGCTTTATGTCTAACAGTGAGGTCAGAAGCAAGGAATCATCTTGCTTTACGTCTAACAGTGAGGTCAGAAGAAAGGAAGACACACATCATCTTGTTTTACGTCTAACAATGAGGTCAGAAGCAAGGAATCATCTTGCTTTACGTCTAACAGTGAGGTCAGAAACAATGAATCATCTTTCTTTACATCTAACAACGAGGTCAGAAGCAAGGAACACACATATACTCCCCCTTTCAGGGAGGGTCCTTTTGGACTATACCAAGCTTATCTCGAAAGTCTTCAAACTTTACACGAGATAGAGGTTTGGTCAACACATCAGCAACCTGTTCATCTGTGCTAACATACAGGAGCTTCAAGGCTCCTCTCTACACCATGTCATGGATGTAATGATAGCGAATCTCTATGTGCTTCGACCTATCATGGAATACAGGATTCTCTATCATCTTTATGTAGCTCTGGCTGTCACATAAGATCGTGGTTGCTTCCATCTCTAGGTCAAATAGATTGGTCAGCAACTTTCGAAGCCATATAGCTTCGCAGCTAGCAGAACATGCGGCAATGTACTATGCTTCCACTGTGCTGAGAGAAATATTGGATTGTTTCCTACTCTGCCATGAAATCATGGCTGATCCCAAACTGAAACAACATCTGGAAGTTCTTTTTCTGTCAGCAACGCTTCCTGCCAAATCTGAATCAATGTATCCACTCAATGTGAAATTATGATCTCCTTCATAACTGAGAACATAATCTATCGTACCTTTAAGGTACCTCATCACATGTTTTGCAGCCACTAGGTGAACACTTCAGGGCTCTACTAGAAACTGACTCAAGGTGTTCACGAAAAAACAAATCTTTGGCCGGGTGTTCGTCAGGTACATCAGTGATCCAATAATCTGTCTATACAGTGTGGTATCAATCAAATCTGACGAAGTATTGACCAACAGCTTCAACTTTGCTTCCATGGTTGTATTCATGGGTTTGCATTCCAACATGTTGAATCTCTTTAAGATCTCGACCGTGTACTTCCCTTGGTTAAGGAAGATCCTCTCTGGACTCTTGCCATACCTCAAGACCTAAGAAATAATGCATTAGGCCAAGGTATTTCATTTCAAATTTAGAGGCAAGTCTCCTTTTACATTTAGCAATGAGCTTTTCTTCTCCGGTTAAGAATAAGTCATCCACATATAGCAGTAAGATTACTGGCTCATTATCCATAATTTTGAAGTAGAGATTTGAGTCTGCTTTACTCTTGGTAAAGTCTAAGCTCGTCAAGAAACTGTCTATACATCCATACCAAGCTCTAGGATCTTTCTTCAATCCGTATAAGGCTTTCTTCAATTTGCAAACATGAGACTTCCTGTCTTCAACCTCAAATCCTTGAGGTTGCTCTATATACACTTCCTCTTTGATGACACCATTTAGGAAAGCTATCTTCACATCCATATCATGTAGCTTCCACTTCATCTTAGCTACAAGAGCTATGATGGTCCTGATCGAAGTGTATCTGTCCACAGGAGCGAATGTCTCTTCATAGTCAATTCCTTCCTTTTGGGAAAAGCCATGAGCGACAAATCTTGCTTTATATTTCTCAATACTTCCACCAGCACCATATTTTATTTTGAAGAGCCATTTGTAGGATACCCCATATTTATTCTTCGATCTAGGAACTATTTCCCATACTTCGTTCTTCATTATGGATTGGTATTCCTCTGTCATGGCATCTACCCATTCTTTTCTCTGAATGGATTCTTCAGAGCAGGTAGGCTCCTCTTCTAGAAGATCACACATCAAAGCAGTATAACTGGAGAATGGATTTGGTCTTTTCACCTATCTCGTAGTTCCTTTGGGAACACCATATTTATCTCCATCTTGAATAAGATCTCTAGCCCAAGCTGGCTTTCTTTTATGGAGGATCGTCGTCTGAGGAGGTTCTTGCACTTCTACTATATCATGGTCTTCTAGAATTTCCTCATCAGGGGAAGTTACGACTTCCCTCTCTGGTTCTGCAGCTCTGGGAACCTCCCTCATTGCAGTATTGGGGATTACGGGTTCCTCTTCATATACCTCTTCAAGATGGCGCAGTTTAGATTTCTTGAGCGATGCATCTTCATCAAAGTTCACATCCCTGTTGATCTCAATGTGATGTTGACCTAGTATATAGATTCTGAAGGCCTTGGAGACCTCACAGTATCCCACAAATATTCCCTTCTTTCATGAAGGGTCCATCTTGTTTCTCTTTTCTTTAGGTATATGAATAAACACTGGACAACCAAATATTTTGAGATGGCTTACCTCTGGCTTCTTTCCGGTGAACATCTCTTCTGGTGTCTTGAGCCCAAGTGCACTGTGGGGCAATCGGTTCTGCACATAAACAACTGCCATTGTTGCTTCTTCCCATAAGCACATAGAAAGATCTTGATCATGGATCATAGTCTTCACAGCTTCCAGTATGGTTCTTTTCTTCCATTCAGCTACACCGTTTTGTTGGGGATCTTGATCCCAACATCTTTTCAAAAGTTCACGAACTCTTTTGAGGTATATTCTCCTCCATTATCCAACCTGAGTATCTTAATCTTCCTTACAGAAAGGTTCTTTATCAAGGCCTTGAATTCCTTGAACTTGTTGAACACTTCAAATATATCCAGGTCTTACGAGAGTAATCATCAATGAATGATACATAGTATACATACCCACTAATGGAGGATGATGGCATTGGGCCACATACATCTAAATGAATGAGTTCTAGGAATCCTTTTGCCTTGTTTTCCCTCTTCGGAAATGGGTTCTTGATGTTCTTCCCTTGTGCACATCCATTGCATACACCTTCATGGTCACCTTTGAGTTCTGGTAAACCTGTGACCGCTTTTCATATGTATGGTAGCACCTTGTAGTTGTAGTGAGCTAATCTTCAATGCCAAGATTCTTCAATGGCATGGGTCATGGAAACTTCTGAGTGGCCCTATAGCTTATGCAAGTCACCTTCTTCTCTTCCAATGATGATTGCTTCATTTACAATCTCTCCTTTAGCATGTTGCCTTCTGCAACCTTCTCTATAGCTTCCTCATGTGATCTGGAGCAAGGTCAACAAAACAAAAAGTGAGAATAATATCCTTCTTGATAATATAAAGCAATAGCACGAACAATCATCATAGTAGCTCCTTTATAGCTATCACTTATAATTTATCTGAAGCAAAGATTAAAGGTAAGGAATACAATATGAAATGAGGTCAACACTCTCATAGTGTTGTGACCAAGCATTCTTCCATGGCAACTTGGAACTAGCACACGAGATTTCTCCTAGAGGAGGTGTTAGTTGTATCAGGCAAAGTATATACCTCTATATGCTCACATGCTATTAGGTATAATACTTTACAAAGACTGCTATCTCAACCTGTCCTGTGTACCTTTGAATCTTATCAACTTGATTTAATCAAACCTGGAGCCTTGTCCTCAATTATGAGTGCTTGCTTTTCTTCCAGGTCTCCTTCACTCAAGTGACGAGTGCTTTCTTCAACTTGTCTTCTGTACTGAGACAATACGCTATCTTGACAGAAGGTTAGGTTAGAGGATAAGCTCTATGATCAACTTTTAATCCTTCTAATAATTTGATCATAGCTTCAACATGCAACACTGATCAAGATAATGTTATGACAAATAGATGCATATCAGAATAATGACACCTGGGTTGCATCATTCCTTGAATGTGTTGGATCTTGATATCCTTCTAGATATATGGCAAGAGACCCCTTCTCCTACAAATAATATTTAGGGTTTAACCATTAAACATATGTAAGTACATACCTCTGATAGCATTTGCAGGTAGTGGCTCCATCTAGTGGCAGCCGTAATCATTGCCAACTCTTAAGAAAACTTCAAGGGTGATTGCAATAGGTTCTACAGCTGCAACTACAACTAGTACTGCAACTGCAACTGGTTCTGAGACTGCAACTGCAACTGCAACTTAGGGTTTTATGAGGAAACCCTAATTTTTCAAACTTTGAATTTTGAAATTCTGATCCAGGGGATAGATGCGTTGAGCTGAGGCGAGTATGTTAGTGTAGTCAGAATTTTGAAAAACCAACTTTTAGCCCCTCAAACTTGATCTGCAGATTTTTGGACTGGTGCTTCTGGTTTTCTGGTACTTCTGGTACTCTAGTACTTCTGGTACTTCTGGTACTCTGGTTTTTTGGTTTTCTGGTACATTGTGAAACTAGGGTTTCACTTTCCGGGAGATCCAGCCACTGAAAAGGTGTGTTGATGATGCCAAATTGATCCTTAGGGGAGGGAACAACTTTCTAGATAGTTTTAGGGATGAAAAGATTCACTTTCGAAAAACCCTAATTTGCAAGTACTGCAATAGCGACATTTTTCCTCTTGCGAAATATGCTTCCTTCAAGTTGGCTCTGATACCATGTTAATGTTTATGCCATTATTATAGTTCTTTGTATTTCAATAGATAATAGCAACATAAGAACAAGATCACTGAGAAATACACATCCACAAGAGACACATCATTTATCCTGGGAAACCCTCTAGGGGAAGAAAACCCAGCAAAACTTCCTTAATATAAATAGCCAATACAATGCCAAGAGATCTCTATGCTAAAACAGAAAGTCCTCTCCAAGATATGTGCCACTCTCTCTCTCCTTTGTTGCTAACATATCAGAACTTGTCTCTCAAACTGAAAAGTGAATTGTGATCAAATGAGGCGCTAGCCTCCTTTATTTATACATGTTCTGGCATGTGTGAAGTGTCTCTTCACTGGCAGGGCCGACTTCTCAATCTGGGTGGGTAAACCCACCTTTATTATATTTCTGGGTCTCTTAATTAACTGTTGGGGTCGACTTCTTATTCTGCCTATTACAATTGTCTTTTGACCAATCCACAAAAGGGGATTTGGTCCTATTACAATATCTGACGTGATCAATCTACAATAGGGATTGATCCTATGAATAAAATATCAATAATAATAAGAATACTCTTTGCAGTTACATCATTTCAACATTAGATGCCTTAAATTGGTGATTAAATGTCAAAACCGAAACTTATTCCAGCTTATTAAGTGTGTTATGAAAGCATAAAAATGAAGCACTTAACACATGTATAGCAAGTAAAAGCAAGCTGAGATAACGATTTAGTTTACCATGATTAAACCATTAACATGAAGAAGCTTGTTAAAGAACACTAATGCACAAGGGAAAGAACAACTTTCCAAAAAGAAGAAAAGATCCAAGATTATACCACTTATCTTATGTTGTTAAAGCATTAAATAGAAAAGCATTAAGTGTGAAAAGCTTGAAGAATTAGATGTATGCCTACACTATCAACTTTATCCAACAATAATTAGCTTTAGTGTTATGGAAAATGGCCTTAAAGATATGATAGCATGAAAAGAAATCCACTTGCTAAACCATTAAAGCATGAACCATTTAGTGTGTTGGATTAGAGCATGTAAACGAGATAGATCCTAAAAGAGCTTATAACATGCAACTAGAATCTAAACAAGTTGATTATGCCCCAAGGGCTTAAGCCAAGGATTAATGTGTGCGAAAATATATATCTAGAATATTTTAAACCATTAAAGCATTAGAAGATAAAAAAACACATTACTTATTCTAGCCTTACGATTTTGGGTATTCCTCTCCCAAGGTGTAGGCAATTTAGAAATGAATTTGAAAGAGAAAGAAAGGAGAAGCAAGCACTAAACACTTATCAACAAGTCACTAGAAAACCCCACGTCCTAGCTTAGGAAGACAATTTTGAAATGAAAAACTTCAAACTAAACCTAACCCTAAGCCCACACCTGGGAGGTAGGTCATACCAATTCTCCTCCCAAGCTGTGAGCCACTAAAAATGACTAGAAATGAGTAGATCTATGCACAAGAAGCCCTAAAACTTGAAGTAAGAGGTTGAGAAATATATACCAACTTGTAGGAGAGCCTTGGAGTGTTGTGTGCATGATTTTGGGTAGAAAAACCCCTCCCAACCTGATAAGAACCTAAAAAAACCAACAAGCTATGCTTGCTGGAAAAGCTACACACAACCAACAATGTGAAGAAAAAATTATGTTTTTAGGGCAGAAATTTTTCTCCATACAAAACTATGATAAAAATAGATTAAAGTGACCAATCTAAGATATTATGCTAGCTGAAATATCATATGGAATGAACAACAATAAGAGAATGAGTAAAGAAGGAGAAAGAAGGAGTTTATATGTGCTTTAAGGGAGGACTCTTCCTTGAGGCATTCCTAATAAAACCCTTGAAGCCAAACCTGCAAAACTTGACAAGGTGATATGCATACAAGAAGATAATATGGTTGAATATGCTAATAAGATGAAATACTTGCACCCTATCTAGCAAACCCACATATATAGATCAACAAGAATACTCATTGTTAGATCAATGTTATGAACATAAATATACATATGTATTTATTATCTGGCAACATAACATTTTTGTTCAATAGATTTTCAAATGGCCAAAAGTCGATGTGGTCAAGGACCAAATTTAGAGAAACTCTAAAAATGTGGGCTAGTCAAAAACCAGATTAGACAAAGTCTGAATGGAGAGTGGCTAACAACCAGGATCAGACTTGCTTTGATACCAAATGAGACGAAATTTAATCACGCACAAATAATACAAAATATCTGGAATATAGTAATCAAATCCATATGGACAAATATATATGTAATAAGAATGAATAGTAAGATGAATACAATTGAGAATGATGGCTTGTTTATATACCCATGCAGGGGTGCCCTTAACCAATAAACATGTCCTTTCATTATTAATAGTTACTATTTATTAATTAATTATTATGTTATGAATATCTATTTATGTATATTTATGAGAAGATCGAATTAGGATGGGCAAACTCCTTTACAATGCGACAGTTCTGCTCAACACTTAGAAGATCTTATCGTCTCTGATCATCAACGATTACTAACTCAATAATGAAGAAGCATGAGAGAATAATTACAAGCTAGAGAAAGAGATAAGTCTTCCATAAAGTATGCTTCGAGGACAAAGCATTTTTAAGGGGAAGGCAATGTTATGAACATAAATATACATAAATAGATATTCATAACATAATAATTAATTAATAAATAGTAACTATTAATAATGAAAGGACATGTGTATTGTTTAAGGGCACCCCTACGTGGGTATATAAACGAGCCCTCATTCTCAATTGTAATCATCTTACTATTCATTCTTATTACATATATATTTGTCCATATGGATTTGATTACTATATTCAAGATATTTTGGATTATTTGTGCGTGACGAACTTTGTTCGTCTCAATCTACCCAAGTAAAACACTTTACCCAAGATCTACTCTATGCAATCATCATACCAAACTTACAAGATTACCTCATGTGTAGCAAGAACAAAAATACTTGTTTCTCTTCCAAAATCCTCCAAAGTTTCTCCTTTTATTGCTCAATAAATGGATCTTGGAGAAATACTTGCTCCAAAACCCTAAGAACCAAAGAATGGATGAAAGATGGAACAAGAAAGAGAGAGAGAGTGTGTGGTGAAAATCAAGTAGCATCACAAAAGCTCAAGATATGGTGAGGAGACAATGAGAAAAGGGATATATTTATACTTGGAGAGGCAAACCTACCTCTCTTGGATCAATTTCAAGTGTCCACCACTAAGCAAAATATGAGATTCCAAGGAGGGGGGTGCACCATCTAGGGTTTGAGAGGTGGATCCATGAGGTGGAAGAGTGGGTTTGTGTTGGTATCAAACAAAAGAGGTAGTGGGAGGCTAGAATAAACGTGCCACATGAAAGAAGGGGCCCCAACCATCAAAACCAATTNGGGTGCGGGTGCGTAACTTCTCTAGGAGGGTGCACCATCTAGGTTTTAGGCAATGAGTGGAAGTGAATAAATTCAAGGAGGGGAGTGGATTCATGCTAGGAGGTGACGTGGAGGGTAGAGGAAGGCAAACCACAAGGGAGAGAGGTCCACCACACCTTCTAGATTTAAGTTACAACGTTTCATCACCAAGGTTGGCATGAGGGTTGGGTGATGTGAGGGGGTGAGGGTGTTAGAAAAGGTTAAAACAAGTTGGGTTGGGTAGGAATGGGTTAGGAAACCTCTCTCCATATTTATTCACCTTTACATCATCCTTTTAACTCATTATTAGAAAATTTGCATTTTTGCTATGTCAAGACTTAGCAATTAAAATTGTTGTTTTTGACTGACTAACACTCCTGGTGGACAATCCTATAGCAGAAATTGTCCAACTAAGATAAAACTTGGTCCACGGGTGTAGGGGGTTTCTTTCCATTTATTTTGAGCACAAATACCCCTAGCAAAATCCCAAAGACCTAGTTTTTACAATTTTTGCTCAAAAATAATTAAATAATTAAATAATTTAACCTCCAAACTTAGGGAAATTTAATTAAAAATTAATTAATTAATATATATATATATATATATATATATATATACTCATGGGAACTCCGTTAAAATTTCTAAGATGTCATACATGGTCATTTACATCATCTCTAAACAATAGTTACCAGAAGATAATCCCATTAGGATGCCCTTCGCCACTTTGGAGGAATTATTGCGAGTGTGAGGGAAAAACTCAAGGGAAATCAATAAGGTTGAAAATCTCAATTGATAACATGAGGATAAAAAACCCTCGGTGAAAGGAACTCTCCCAATGAACCGATCCCAAGGTAACTGACCTAACTGTGACCAATGCATACCTATTACATTATTGACCCACGCAGGGGTGCAGAAATTCCATTTACAAAAAGAAGTGTTGGGGCCAAAAATGCCCCATAGAACCAAAGTCTTCGACAAATGAGCATATGATGATGCATCTCTTCATGACACGGATTTGACACCCTAGTTGGATAGGTGGTCAACAAGCCTGAAAACCAAAAATATGAGGAAACGAAAGGGAAGAAGGTGTGGAAGATGGTAAGTTTTTGCGGGAATGGTACGATGAACCTTCAAACAAACCCCCTAGTAGAAGCCATTTTCCCGAGGGTGACCCTCTTACTAGGAAACTATGTCAACGACTAAGGTGAAAAGAGGAAAAAGGTATAAATTTCCAAGAAAATGTTTTCAAAATCAAGGAAGGACTCTTTGCAACATGCTCAAATGATTCAATTATTAAAATGACACTTACCATGACACCGTACTTGTTACATCATGAAGCAATACTTGTCGTTCATTTTGGGCCATGTTGGTGTGATGAACATTGTTGTTGTCGATGAATGGTGATTTGTGGTGAGAGGAGGGGCTATGTCTCCTCATCTGGCTCTCAACAATCCATGTCTTGAACATGTGGGCCTCGTGACATCATCTCCTTAGTTACCCCTAGCATGGGGGGTGTAACAGGGCCCATGTTGGGCATTTGTTTATGTCCCCATATGGACCCATGAATTTAGGGAATTCCCTAAATGGGTTCTCAAAGGTATCAAAATGAGTCAAACTAGAAATCAAGGATTTGAAACCAAGAGGAAATACGAACCCAAGGAACTCACCCAAGTGTTGACGCCCAAAAGTGCAACATGAAATCCCTACCTGCAAATGACTTGCAATGAATTCATGCTTATATATATTTAATAATAATACTAAATAGGTGGGACCCCTTAGAAAAGTAATAAGGGGGAAAAATGATTCATCTTGTTAACATCTTCAAGCTACGCTCATGATTACCTTACAAGAAGAATTTCACGGTTTGAAAGTAAAAGAAAAGAGTCTAACCTTCTTCTATTTGTTGTTAATGGATGATTGGGTGTATTATCAATTTGATTTTAAAGGGATAAAATGTTTATTTCATTAGACATTTTATTTTACCCTTACTACATATAGACTTTGATATATTATTTAAAATCTAAGTACAAGCCACATGCAAACTTATGGTATATTTGTTATATATATGGGAAATTGATTATTATATGGAATGGTAATCCTCCACTAGAAAAGTATGTGGGACATGTTTATTTTGGTGTTAAGTGTTTGATGGGAATATAATAGTTATGAGATCCATATGGGAGGTCGATTTGATTTTGATATTGGAAATGTTATGTTATGTGGCAATTGGATATACGATGGTTGTTGTTATGGTTGATGCTTGTTTGGAACAAGGTTTTTGAGGCTGAGTGTGCTCCATAGTTGGTTGTAGTTGATGGCATTTAATGAAGAATATGGGAAGCGACGTGAATTTAATGCACATCATTCTTACCCTACCTCGAAGCTACCACCTTCACTATATGATCCGAGATATTTTCATCCTGACTTATAAAGAATTGCATTAAATGAGCATAAATTAAAGTGCACAATTAAAGAAGGGAAAACTCAAAAATGAAGAGACATAAGCATCAGATCTGAACACAAAAAATTGATAACGAAGTTCGTCCCTGCTGGACTACGTCTATGGGTCCTGCTCTCAAATGGGTAGGCTCTTTTATTAACTCAACAAAATAATTTGGCAAAATACATAAGTATACCTCATTTTGAAATCAAGTTGCAGAATCAAGCTGTAGAAATAACGCTCAAATAAAAAAACAGACAACACCACTGAATTCATGGCGTCGAATTACCCAAAAATGATTGTCTCCATGCCTCGATCCAACTCTAGCACTCCCATGCCCAAGAAGAATTTTGTCTCAGTTTACGTGCCCTCTGCAACCTGCAATAATGACTATACCTCGACTCAAAATTTGTGTCTGACAGGTCGTACAGTTTGTGCCTCCCTCCTCTATGGCTAGGAGGATACACCTTTTAAGTAATAAACTAGGCAATATATACCAAATGGTACCCACGACCTAGTGGTTAGGGGTGGAATTGTTAAGGCGGAGGTTCCGGGGTCAAGCCCCACATACTCTGTTTTTTGGTTTTTATTTGTTATATGGAATATATATTACATACCCGTTCCCTAACTTTAGCGGTGTCACTAGAAGGTCCTCTAGCGAGATAATGATGGCTATAGTTGGCATGTTCCGCCAGATTTGGAGGACCCGCCAACTATTTTGTTTTCAAAAAATCGTTCACGGGTTGTCCTTGTGCATTTCATGCCTGCCAAGTGGAATCCCTTGATTGGGCCACGTGGTGGCCTCTCATTGGGCCATGCTTCCCCCTCCCAAGTTAGCATGCCACATCAACCGTACAGACTGTAGGGACTACCACGTGGCACAATCTGATTGGTCCACAAATCGGTCCAAAAAGACAATAACCAGGTGACACGTGGCAGCCTCTGGTGCTTCCATGTCATCATGTTGACATCAACATGCAATGTGTCACTTCCTTTCTCCTTCCACGTGTGTTTTATGGGCGATGATGTCATCCTTACATATGTTGACGTCAACAGTATAGATGTTGACTCATCCCCTGTTGACTAGGCTAGGTTGACAAAACTTTGACCGTGAATATCATTCAATCTGTAACTCCATTTGATGAGTTTTTTGCGCCGTTAGAAATCTTGTGACGCGCTCTTCACGATCATGCCATTTTAAATGAGTTTTGGGAACTTTGAATTTTTTCCCTTTCTCTGTATGTTGGAGCCATTATGAGCGTTATGAGTTGCCTCTGTGAGTTTTGATTTGTTCTAATCCTTATCTAGATCATTTTTGGATCACACCTTCCCACTGAGAGCCTTTTGGACCAACAAAAGCTTTCATCAATCAATAGGCAAGTGAGGGAAGAGTCCCCTCACTTTGTCCTTCTCGATCCACTTTGCCTTTCCTAGATGTGTGCCTTTTAAGCCTACTCGAAGATAATCAACATCACCCCTTCGTGAAGTCCTTGTCCTCCTGTCCAAGATGATATATTCCTGTATCTCATCCAAGTACTCAGGTGTAAACTCATCATATGAAGGTATTAAAACTTCCTCATCTTGATCCATGATCATGGGAGGCTCAAAATGTTTCAAGTTCTCAATGTTCACAATTGAGTAAATTTGTATGTAAGGTGGAAGATCCAGATGAAAAGCATTGGTACCACTTTTCTCCAAGATAGTGAAGGGTCCATAACAAATGGGATTGAGTTTCTTGCCTTCACCCTTCAATCTCTCCTTGTTGATGTGAAGCCATACCCGGTATCCAACCTGGAACTAATGATCAACCTTGTGCTTGTCATGCCAAGCTTTATACTGTGCTTGACTCTTCTCCAAATGTTCCCTATCTGCCTGGTGTATCTGTTGGATCCTCTGGATGAACTTGTGGGATCTATCCTCTGTTCATTCTCCATTTACATTAGTATCTCTCCCATACATCAAGTCCAAAGGAACCTTTGGTAGGTACCCAAAACATGTCTCAAAAGGTGAAATCTGAGTGGATGAATGTAAATCTCGGTTGTACGCATGATGTGCATAGGGTATCTGTTCATCCCATAACTTGGGATTCTTGTTACAGTAGCCTCGAAGCAAAAGTACCATTGTTCAGTTTACCACCTCTGTCTTCCCATCGGTCTATGGATGGAAAGGAATGATCCTCTTCAATTTGGTGTCCATCATTCTCCATAAGATAGTCCAAAAGTCCCCAAGGAATCGAGAATATCGATCTGAGACAATGGATGTGGGTAATCCAAAGTGAACCCAAACATATTGAACGAAGAGATTAGAAGTCTGCTTAGCAGTGATCTACTTTTTACATGGAATCAAGATACACATCTTGTTGAACCTATCCACTACAACATACAAATAATCATGACCCCCTTTGGTCATTGGTAAACCCCCTACAAAATCCATGGAGATACTTTCCCATGGATGGGATGAAACAGGGAGTGGTGAGTATAGCCCTAGTTTTCTATTAGTGGTCTTACAAGTAGAACACATCACACACCCCTTTACATATTTAGTTACAATTGCTTTCATTTGATGCCAGTAACAAAACCTCTGCAAATGAGCCATAGTTTTTCCTACCTCAAAATTCCTAGACACAAGAGATGTGTGAGCTTCTCGTATTACATGGACTCGTTCACTTGTAGGAATACATAGCTTTCCAATATGGTAGAGTAGTTTTCCCTATAGACAATAGTTCTCTACCTGTGCACCAAGGGTTACCTTCGCATATACTTCTTTAAAATCTTCAATGATGGCATATTGGTCTACATAGCTACCATGAGATAAATAAATATTCTTCAAAACAATAGAAGCAGAAATAGGAGGTCTAGAAAGAATATAAGCTACCTTGTTACTTGTACCCTTTTTGTAATTGATTACCAAATGAAATTGTTGTAGAAAACCCATCCACCTGTAGTGTCGAGATTGTTGCAATTTGGTCTATGCTTGAAGATATTGTAAGGGATGGTGATCTATATTTATGATTGTTTCCTTCCCTAACAAGTAGTGCTTCCATTTCTTTACGCTCTGGACTAATGCATACAACTCTTTATCATATGTAGGATAGTTAACAAGAACTTGGTTAAAATTTTCAGAGTGGTAACAAATAGGATTACGATATTGCATCAATACTGCACCCATGGCGTATCTGTTGGCATCTGTCTCGATCTCAAAAGGTTGTTGAAGATTTGGCAGTGATAATAATGGTGCGGTATTGATCTTGTCCTTCAAAATGTTGAAATTTTTTTGTTTCTTTCCTTCCCACTAAAAAGTGTTCTTCACACTGGTTAAGGCATGCAAAGGCGAAATTGGGAATGAATCTCCTCCAATATTGGACTGCACCTAAGAAGATTCAGACTTCGATTACACTCTTTGGCTTAGGCCATTTTACAATTATATCAATTTTGGAAGCATCAATTTTCAATTGTCCTCCTGCTACAATATGACCTAAGTACATAAGTGCAATCTTGCCAAATTTAGATTTAGACAATTTTACATACAACTTTTCCCTTTGAAAAGTATCCAATACTTGTTTTACATGCCTCACATGTCCACCCCAAGTCCTACTGAAAAAAAGAATGTCGTCTAAATATACAATCACAAAGTCATCTAGGAAAGGCCTGAATACATCATTCATCACATCCATGAAAGTTCTCAGAGAATTATAAAGCCCAAACGACATAACTAACCACTCAAAAAATCCTTGTTCGGTTTTAGAGATAGTTTTCCATGCATCCTATTGGCATAGGGGCAGACCCAGGGTTCAACGCTCAAGAGTGCACCAACAAATCCCTAACTACCAGCCCTTTTGACAACACCTGCGAAGCAGATAAAGTCTCACCCGAGGTAGAGGCAGGGGTGGTTGCAGGACTCAAGTGTCTGCAACCTTAGCTGGGACACAGATATGTGATTATATTGTTTAAAGAGCACTTAGCACTGATAGATTATCAATATTCAACCATTAATCTACTTCTCATATAGCACAAATCATCACAACATTCACTTAGGTCTAAGGTATTCAACATTTAGCCATAGTAAAATAGATTAGATCTAGTAGATCAACACTAAGCAAATTCATACATGTCTAATAAGCACAAAGCATAAGTAGATCTATCTAAACATGTCCAAGCACTTAGCAAAAGAAGGGATAAACACATCAAGTCAAAGCATAAAGCATCACATAATATTTACGTGGTTCACCCCCACCCTAGGTCTACGTCCACCAACTCTTCTTCTTTATTGTCTTTAGTCAAATAGGTTACAAGCACAAAGCCACCAAAACCCTACTCTCCATAGGAGAGGATATCTGCGCACCTCACTAGATCCTCCTTCCCCGAGTATCTGAGCACCCAGTCTCTTACAAACATGTGCACTTAACACTACAAGTTCAACAATATGCACAGAGCCTACTCAATCACATAGATCACTTGCACATAACAATATTTACCATCACATAGATGTACTCTCCTACTTACATTGCCTAACTTACTTATTTATACATACAACATAGGCCTAAACATGGGCAAATCCCATGGGCCGACATCCCATTCTCGTTATATTATCCCAAAAACCTAAAAAGGACCCAAAAGTGGGTCGATAATCCGCAATCTCCGCTTCGTCTGGTGCTCCATATTCGACAGGTTTTCGAAGTCCCAAAAATGGTTAAACATGACCAAGTATCTCCCGAAACTTGGTTAAGGGCCAACAAGCCCCCAACACTCACCTGTGACTCATCCCAAGTCACTCTGGTCTGATCAATTCTGCCTTGAATTCCTCGAGCTTGGCTTGAGCTGCTTCTACCTGTTGTTGTGATACAACCTCTTGCTCGACAAACTCTTGGATGAGTGTGTCATTGATGGGTCCCTCTAGGCGTTGTTCTGCTGCACTCACAACCTGTTCTAGCTCTGCTCCTCGGCTTTCAACCTTTGTGAATAGCTAACATGCCTTATCTTGCACCGGTTGAAGTCATTGAGTCACTTATATCACTTTTCTCTGGATAGTATGGATCTGATGCTAGGTTGTGCGATGCTCATGATATCTCTTCATTCTTTCTATGGGTGACAGGGCCTTCAACTGCGTTTGTAGATTTTCAGCTTCATACTTCGCCTCCTGGAGCTGCGACTCCAATTTATATAACTCTGGGTTCTCGGTGAGGTTATCATATGTCTGGGCGTTGCGGCTACTCAGCTGCTTTCACTCTGAGGCAAGAGATTTCAGTCTATCGACTGCGTTGTGGGAAGTTATTTCTCTTTGGTCTCTGATCTCCTGTGAGGTCTCAGGTACTGCGTGAAGCTCTAAATCTGCAATATGATGTTGGAGCTTCTGGATCACTCCTGCGAGCTGTGCCACCTGTTGTGGGATTATTTCTTTGGTCTTTACCTCAATGACTGTCACAGAGCGAAGTGCCATGTTGATCGCTTCCTTTACTTCCAGTTGCTCCGCCAACAACTGTTCCTTTCCTTGTTGTAGTTTCTCTTTTTCGGCATTCCACTTTGCTTGGAGAGCACTCTTTTCTTGTTTTGTAACACTGCGTTGTTCTACAAGTATGAGGATTTCTTTCAATGGGTATGAGGCTTTGTTAACTCTTGTTCTGTCTGTTATGGCGCAGTCCAACGGTTAGGTGGCGAGCCATAAATGTTTTTCCAGTCATTCGGAGAATCAGTCGAACGGATATATCGTCCCCAACGGCTATATTGCTTTGCCACGACGAAGTGACCTATGTCATTGTTCTGATATCTCGGCGAAGCTCAAATTTTGCAAATTTTCCTTCTGCGAGGCTCCCTCTGGAACCTTCTGTAATTTTTCAAGCTTATCCCTCTTCTTACTTAGCTTCCTAGCCTTCTTTCCAGTGAGCTTCGTCTCAGTATTCTTCTTTCCATTCTGATTCTTATCTTCTTTAGATATAGTTACTACGCGTTGTTGAGAGTCTTTCAGGGTTAACATCTCTTCTTCTTCTGGAGTAAGTACTTTAGTCTTCTGAGGGTATTCTAGTGGTCTTGCAACTTCAACATCGGATTCTCTAGGGTCAAATAGCTTTGCTTCGTTCTCCTTTTCTTTAATCTATTGAGTGATCTTTCTAGTCATGAAATCTTTTAACTCTTGTTTCTTTTGTTCCAAGGCTTCATCTTCTTCTTTTCGTTTGGCTTGATCTCTTTCAATCCAAGGTTTCCCTAGTAACATGGTAAACGGAGCATTGTCTTAAATACATTTGATAATCTCAAAATCTTCCTTTGTCGAAGTTTCATTGACAGTCATAAGTATCTGAGCGATCCTTCCACATAGGTTTACTATATTTCCTCTAAATAAACTTATTCCTCCTATGGAAGGGATCATAGCAGGCCTTTCTATAGCTTCCCGGGTTCTTTCTGGCATAATATTCACTTGTGTCTCTTCATTAGGAACACAGTCAATGTCGAAGTCCCCTATTCTTGCTTCAATGCATTATTTTTCTTTGAAAATCTATGATAATATGACATGTTGGTGGTCATTCAAGGTCTCTTTCATTTGTATCAATAATTTATTTGATTCTTGTTGGGGTTCTTCCTTTTATGGATCTGCCTTAGGGTTTTCTTGATTCAGATTCATTCCTTCAAGCTTAGCGATCATTCTAGGGCAATCCAACACTTCATGGTCCATAGCTTTACAACAAAGACAACTAGGTCTTCTTCCAGGGAATTCCTTAGCAAGACGTCCTTGTCTTCTGCAACTATAACAGAGGGTCAATCCTCTCTTTCTTTTAAATGATCCCCAAATCCCTTTATACTACGCACTAGGATCATAGGAGTTAACCAGCAACAAATTCTTTCTAGAATCTTGCATCCATTTTCTAGTCCAAACATTCTTTCTATGATAGGTATAACATATCTTTCATTATTCTTATCAAATCTATTCATATCAAACCTTATTTCGTCTATTAACACCCTAGATTTCAAACTAAGACAAAACCTATCAAATATACCTAGATCCATACTCTAGAAATAAAAATTTCCACCTATCTTACTTTTACAGAGCACAAGTATTTCAGATCTAAGACTTCTTTAACTATTCTTACCTTTAATAGAGCACAAATCTTTCAGATCTAAGACTTCTTTAAATATTCTTACTTTTAACAAGGCACAAAGTTTACAGATCTTACCTCTTTCAATCAGAACTTCTCGCTTTTACCTTCCTTGGAGCACAAAGCTTTCAGATCCTGCTTCTTCTCAATAGATCTGACCTTCTTTCTTTCAGATCTGGCCTTCTCTCTTCAGATTGGGCTTATTTCTCTCAGATCTAACCTTCCTTCTTTAGTACTGAATTTTACAGATTAAACAGAATACTGCGCACCAGGGCACAGAGCTTTCACAGTTTTAGGATGAATCTTTGCACAAAGATTTCTCTTTCTTAGTTCGCAACAATCACAGTTTCAGGTCCCGGCGATGGAACCATTTTTTGGCACAGGGGCAGACCCAAGGTTCAACGCTCAAGAGTGCACCAAAAAAGCCCTAACTACCGGCCCTTTTGACAACACTTGTGAATCAGATGAAGTCTCACCCGAGGTAGAAGCACGGGTGGTTGTAGGAATCAAGTGTCTGCAACATTATCTGGGACACAGATCTGTGATTATATTATTTACAGAGCACTTAGCACTGATAGATTATCAATATTCAACCATTACTCTATGTTATCGCACAGTTTGTATCTAGGTCAAAAGGCTAGAAGATAGAGGCCAAACTGGTGTAACAGGAACCTACCTGACCGAATGTCACCACGATGGGGAGGTTCTTTCTCTTTAGGGAGGTTAGGCCCAGGGGAGACGTCCTCGGTAACCTAAATTTTTGAAGAGGCTAAGGTATAAAGGTCAGAGTAAAATTCCCTCTTCACACGTCACCACCAAGAGAAGATAGTTGGGCTAAACAACCAATAATGAAGTGTAGGCCCAAATGAGAACACTTGCCCGGAACAAAGCAACAACAAACTAATATATCCAGGCTATGATTCAAAGGTTTAGTACTTCATATTACTATCTGATATCAATATATAAGCAATAGATATTGACGAGATCAATGTTTATTAATGTAACAATGAAATAATAAATACCAAGATGATGTAGCAATCAATGTGTCCAATCAATTCCTTATTCAATAAATGCTTTAAACCACCATCTAATTGCCTATAAAGAAACCTTGTTGCGTCAATATGGAATAACCAAGGATGACGTCAACCTTATTAGGGTTAGTAGTTAGTTAGGGTTTCAATTTATAAGAGTTTTAGAGTTTGTTTAACCATTATCACTTCAACGTTGGAGACTTAAGATCAGTGCCTAAGGGTGAATGGAGTCAAATTAAGGGAGGATGCAAAGGTTGAAGGAAAAAGGCTAAGGAATAGAGGGAAGGGTTCTGAAGTGTTGCAATGGCAGGGCCCTAGAAACAAAACCCTAGGGGAAAGAGGCTCACTCCGGTGTTGCTTAAGCAAGGCCTCGTGCTCTTTCCTCCTTCCTTAGGTTTAACTTGGCAAAACGTCTAGCATAAAAGATAAATCAAGACATGAGAGTGAGGTGAGGAAGAGTGTTGCTAAAGAAAGGCCCTATCACCAAACCCTAGAAGCAGGATGTCCCTAGGTGTAGATAACCTAGGCCTGGGACGTCTCCTCCTTCTTGACTTTTAAAGGTACAGCTAGCATAGGCGAAGAAGCAATAAGAATGTAGCAATGGCTAGGCTCTTCCTTCCTTCTTCAATGGCTGAAAATTTCTCTTTTAGGGGACATGAGACAATGACCTACTTGTGTGTTTGTCCCCTAGGGTTTTAAAATCAGCAAAATTTATAATAAATGCAAGAATATAAGACTACAACCATTCAATTAAGAAGTTTTGCAGAAAAAGCACTTACATATCATGATGAAATAACATTGCAAAACCTAGTTGTAAACCTTCCTTCAAGAGAAATGCCAAAAATGCCAAGAAATGCCTTCCTTCAACAAGTGTGCCTCACTCAAAGAGAACAAATACCCAAGTAGGGCGCCAAAAATCAGATCTCACTAATGAGTGAGTGTTTTGTTATGTCAAAATGAGGATAAAACTCCTCAATATATACTATATCAATGACCTTTAATTAATTTTAGGTCATAAAAATTAGCTGACAAGGCTTTAAACCAAAATCATATTGTTTTTACATTAAAATGTCAAATTAAAACCCTAACTAAGTTGTAATAAAGGAAAAATCCCCTTCAAGGGAGGCTCTAGCCCCTTTTAGGGTAGATGAGGCATCCAGGAGCAAAACGTTGACCCCCCAAGGGCCTCTCCAACATGCCACATGTGCCATTGTTGCCCAATCTTCCTCCAAGAATGACCATGAAGCTAGATGACATCATGGTAAGGATGGGGGTGTTATGAGCCTTCCAAGGCCAACGTTCCACTGAAAAGGGGTCATTCACGCTAGGTCGGGCTCTGCCAAAGTGCCTCTGGTGAAACGTCATCTTCTTCTTCGGTGAAAAACCTTGGTCAAACACTGTCCTGTCTTTGCCCCTCTGACAGGATCTCAACAACCATCTGATAGACTCTTCAGCCCCATGGAGGTCCGAACTAATCATCTCCCCATGTGTACCGGTCCAAATGGTCCTGCACATCAAAAACTACTCCCTCCATGGGCTCATTAGCCACAGGGATCATAGCAATATCAATCACATTTCATCATTAATATTATCAAACATATGCATAAAAACCCTGATGTATCATCCAATAGCTCAAAGATATTACAAAAACCTACAATACAAGGTTGAGGAAAAGGACAAGACACCCTATTGGGCTAGTATCCATAAGGAAAGGAAAGTTTCCAAGGGGTTTCATCCAAGCCATGTAAAATGAGGTGATGTGGCTAAGGGATGTCCAGACATACGGGTAGAGTGAGAGCCAGGGATGCATGATATTACCTGTGGGTGCCTTTGTAGAAGGCGAGTTGTACCCATCACGGATGAACTTTTTTCCAAGCCCTTTCTTGCCTTTATTCTTTTCTTTATTTTCTTTTTCTTTTTCTTTTTCTTTTTATTCAAGAACTAACCAGAGGACACTGCCTTGGCGTGGTGACCAGAGCTGACAATGTTACCCACAAGTACTTTCATAGAGATGGTAAGGCTGGCTCATGATGAGACCCCCTTTCCCTTGGCCATGCAACCAAAGGTCACTGCCCTGGCGTGGTAACCAGATGGTGGAAATTTCATGATGTTAGGTACCCATGAACATAATAGGTTGGCTCATGATGAGACCCCCTATCCTCTTGACTAGGTCTTGTTTGTTATTTTTCGGGTCCCTCTTGTTTCTTGCTGAGAGGCCTTTTATTTCCTTCTCGGGGATCCCTGGGCGAGGCATCTCGAGGTTTTATTTCTAGGCTTTTATCTTTTACCAGCTGCTTTTACCTTCTGGGCCTTTAGCCCCTTCTTCCCACAAGGTAAGGTGAAACCCCACAAACAGATCATCCTAATGCCCAAACAAGGGGAATGGGACAGATGAGCGGGAGATAAGATGGAAAAGTGGTGGTATGATGGGAGCGGATGATGGCTCTTCAGAAATCCCCAGGTGGAAAACCAAAACCTATGGGTACAGGCTTGCTAGGGCACCCAGTCAATCTCCCCAAGCATGGTCAAGTGGGCCAATGTAAGATCCAAGCAGTTGTCAGAGATAAAAGGAATTAGATGAATACATTTAAAGGTTATAATGATCAAAAGTGACACATACCATGATACCTGGACCAATTACCTCATGGAGCAAGAGCCTTCTCCGATACAAGACCAAGCTGAAAGTGATGGATGTTATTGCTGCTAACAAGACGAATCTGATGAAAGAAGAAAATGATGGGCCCTCCAGGGCCATGCTCAGGTCAATCCTACTCTCGTTACTCCATGTCTAGGACCTGTGGACCTCGATACATGATCTCCTAGTTATCCCTAGAAATCGGGGATAACACTCTACTTCACAGATATCACAAAGCATCGCAGCATTCACTTAGGTCTAAGGTATTTCAACATTTATCCATAGTAAAATAGATTAGATCTGGTAGATCATCACTAAGCACATTCATACATGTCTAATAAACACAAAGCATAAGAAGATCTATCTAAACATGTCCAAGCACTTATCAAAAGAAGGGATAAACACATCAAGTCGAAGCACAAAGCATAACACACAATATTTATGTGGTTCACCCCCACCCTAGGGATACATCCACCAACTCTTCTTATTTATTGTCTTCAGTCAAATAGGTTACAAGAACAAAGCCACCAAAACCCTACTCCACATAAGATAGGATATCTGTGCACCTCGCTAGATTCTCCTTCCCCGAGTATCTGAGCACCCAGTCACTTACAAACACTTGCACTTAACACTGAAAGTTCAACAGTATGCACAAAGCCTACTCAATCACATAGATCACTTGCACATAGAAATATTTACCATCATATAGATGTAATATCCTACTTACATCACCTAACTTACTTATTTAGACATACAAAATAGGCCTAAACATGGGCAAAGCCCATGGGCCGACATCCCATTCCCATTACATTATCCCAAAAACCCAAAAAGGACACAAAAGTGGGTCGAGATTCCGCAATCTCTGTTTCGTTTGGCACTCCATCTTCGACAGGCTGTCAAAGTCCCAAAAATGGTTAAACATGACCAAGTATCTCCCAAAACTTGGTCAAGGGCCAACACATCCTATTCTGCAACTTTGATTTGATGACATCCACTGCGCAAATCCAACTTAGTGAAATAAACAATATTCTTCAATTGATCAAGTAAATCATATATGTGAGGAAGAGGGTATCGATTTTTCACCGTGATTTTATTTAAATCCTAGTAATCAACACACATTCACCATGTTCCATCCTTCTTTGGCACCATCATGATCAAAGAAGAGGAGATGAACTACGCCTGATGACCCCTTGATCCAATAAGCCCTGTACCTGCTTCTTGATCTCTGTCATCTCCACAACTGACATCCTATACATGCCCACATTAGGAAGAGGAGAATCATGTTTAATATGTATCTCGTGTTGGATTTCCCTCTTAGGAGGTAATCCATTTGGTTCCTGAAAAATATCATCATACTTAGAAACAATATCAATTAATTCATGTTTATGAGATGGATCACACCCCTGGAAAGTGTCATATGTACTGACATCTTTCTCTCTGACGACCATGAGTACATATCTCTTATTAGTGTTTATGAGTCTTTTTATTTTCCCTGCACTAACAAGTGTTGTATTTACCCTCATGATGTGATCTCTAACAATATATTCCACTCCCCCCTTTAGTAAGGTGGTATTTTTTCTCATGACGAAAGAAGACTGCTTTTATATCATAAACATAAGGACTTCCCAACACTATGCCACATATATCAAGTGGTACAACATCCAAATCCACTTCATCAATCAACTTCGAAGCAATAGAAAATCTAATCCTACATTCTTTGGTGGCATTAAGTTTTGTTTTATCACATACGCAACCAAGAGGATAAGGCTTTGAATGTGGTTTCGTTTCAAGACCCGTCTTCTTGACAAGTGCTTCAGATATTAATTTTACTTGGGAACCCGGATCAAATAATGTATCTATCTTAGTATCTTTAGATACAACTCTTATATGAAATAACTCATTCCTCTTTTGTTCATCAACATGAGATTCATTATTGGAACTTGAACTAGCATGAAGAGAATATTTACCTTGTACTCCAACTGCTATGATCTTTCCTTCATCTCCTGAATCAGAACCAAGATCTTGTTGCACTGTAGCAATAGTCTTTGTCTTCCCCTTTCCACCAAATTGTTTCAGTTTCTTTTCTAGATGCAGTTTCCAACAGTGTTCTTCATCATGACCACTCTTCTTGCAATGAGTGCAAGATGGTTTTCCTCCTTCTCTCGTCACTGTAGCAGTCTTCTTTTCCTTCCTTTTAAACTTCTTAAAATTCTTATGTGGGAAATTGGAAGGTTTCTTCCTGGGATCTTCTTGAACATGTTTCCCCATGTTCTCAAGGTGAGTGGCTTGCACATAAACTTCGTCAAGACTAGTGGGGTTATACAAGAGAAAAGTATGATGAATATAACTATGAACTGCGCCAATATACTTCATTAAAGTTTCATAAGAATCTAAAGGATTATTCAATGCAAGAGCTTTCATCCTAAATTCTTCTATGAAACTTTGTACAATTTGACCTTTACTTTGCCTTAAAGTTTGTCATTCCATCATTTCTTTATGTAAATACCATAATGGATAAAATTGCTTCATTATCGTTGATTTAAATTCCGACCATGAGGGAAGAAGATTACCACACTTACTTATGTCCTCAAGCTTGATCTCCCACCATACGAGAGTGGTTCCTTCCAAGCGAAGAGAAGCCAGTTGTACTTTAACTTCCTCTTCATCAATATGCTGGACACAACAATACACTTCAACCTGTCAAATCCAATTATCTATATTTTTAGGATTAGCATCTCCATTAAACATAGGTAAAGAAAATTTTACATCAAGCTTTAATAATGGTTTCTTAAAAGAGGATTTATGGCTAGAATGATGAGAATGATGAGAATGTTGAGAGGAAGAAGAACTAGAACTTGAAGGTGAAGATGAAGGATCAAGAGGGTCTCCTCCAACCCCTTGGCTTACTGAAGCATCATCATCTACATTTGTTTCCTTTTTATTCCCTTTCTTCTTCATCCTCTTCTCGTAATCTCCATACATTCGTTCAACCATTTCTGACATGCGATAAAAGACCATGTGAAAGTTTTTTTCCTATTCATCACATTTGTCCTCTTCTACCATTTTCTTCCTTCTGGATACATGGTCAACTTCAAGATTGAAAGTATTAAAAGTTCCTTCACCCTTCTTATGCTTGGCCCTAGTAAGCATTCACACTCAACAATTCAAGTCAAAGACAACTGCTTTGATACCAACATGATCCAAGATATTTTCATCGTGACTTATAAAGAATTGCATTAAATGAGGGAAAACTCAAAAATGAAGAGACATAAGCATCGGATATGAACAAAAATACTGGATAACGGAGTTCATCCCTGGTGGACTACGTCTCTGAGTCCTGCTCTTAAATGGGTAGGCTCTTTCATTAACTCAACAAAAGAATTTGGAAAAATACATAAGTGTACCTCATTCTGAAATCAAGCTATGGAAATAATGCTCAAATCAAAAACCAGACATCACCATTGAATTCGTGGCGTTGAATTACCCAAAAATAATTGTCTCCATGCCTCGATCTGACTATGGCACTCCCAGGCCCAAGAAGAATTATGTCTCAGTTTATGTGCCCTCTGCAACCTGCAATATTTATTGTCGCATGGTTTGTGCCTCTCTCCTCCATGGCTGGGCAGATACACATTTTAAGTAATAAACTAGATGATATGTACCAAGTGGTACCCGTGACCTAGTGGTTAGGGGCAGAAGTGTTAAGGCGTAGGAAAAGGCAGAGGTTCTGAGGTCAAGCCCCACGAACTCTGTTTTTTGGTTTATATTTGTTATATGGAATATATATTACATACTCATTCTGCTAACTTTAGCGGTATCGCTGGAAGGTCCTCCAACAAGATAAGTGTGGCTACAGTTGGCATGGTCTGCCATATTTGGCGGACCCACCAACTATTTTGTTTTCAAAAATTTGTTCACGGGTTGTCCTTGTGCATTTCCCACCTACCACATGGAAACCCCTGATTGGGCCACGTGGAAGCCTCTCAATGGGCCACGCTTCCCCCTGCCAAGTCATCACGTCATGTCAACCATATGGACTGTACGCACTGCCACGTGGTACGATCTGATTGGTCCATGGAACAGTCCAAAAAACCAATAACTGGGTGACACGTGGCAACGTCCGGTGTTATCACATCATCATGTTGATGTTAGCATACCACGTGTCACTTCTCTGCTCCTGCCACATGTGTTGTACAGACGATGATGTCATCCGTATAGATGTTGACTCATCCCCTGCTGACTGGGTTAGGTTGATCAAACTTTGACCGCGAATATCTTTCAATATGTAACTCTATTTGATGAGTCATTTTTGTCATTAGAAAACTTGTGACACACTCTTCGCGATCATGCCATTTTCACTAATTTTTGGGAACTTTGAATTTTTTCCCTTTCTCTATTTATTGAAGCCATTCTAAGCATATTGAGTTTCCTTTGTGAATTTTGAGTTGCCTTTTGGATCACTATACTTCTCGCATTTTGTTTTGTTTATTGTGTTAGTAGTGCCTCCATTGTGCTCAACCCTTGGCGAAAAAATACGTGTTCTCTATAGTTTTATAGCATTCTCCTTACAGGTATGTGGTTTTTATCTCTTCATTCATGGATTGTTGGCTCTACTCCAGATAAAATCGTCTTGTTGGCTCTTAGATTTTGCATGAAGAATGTGTTTGTTTTCCAAAGTTTAAAGGAATGTTTTTAGCATTATGTCCGTGTGAAAATGAATTTCGATTTTGGTTTCTTCCTTTTTCCATTTAAGCGTTTCAAACTGGAAATATTGTTCGGAATTCTATTTTTTTTTAAGTGTATGGTTGTATTGCGCCTAGAGCAAATGTTGGTATTGTTATCGTATGATTGTTGGTAAACATCTTATGGGTGACTACGAATGCTTTCGCTCATTCCTTATAATTAAATTTTAAGTGTTTTCTCTGTAAAAGAAGAGGAACATTTGGGTTTCATGACTATTGCATAGTACCCTCACCTCATACCCAAACCTTCAAGGATATGAAGTGTTTTGTATTATTATTACCATGGCTTGCGAAGTTATGAAGGCCTGTGTATTTTATCTTGATGTCATTTTGTTAAAAAGTTGTGATGGGAAGGGAATGTTATTACTTTGCTTGCAACCCACTCTTCAAACCTTACGGCTACTCTGTCTGCTCCAGGGTTTGTTTCCCCATCCAATACGTATGGGAAAGTAATAATATTAAACCTAGATTCAAAAATTTGTCCAATTGTTTTGACCCAACCATTGGAAGATTAATTAAATCCAAAAAATCGTGGCTCGCTTTGTTATTTACCTATGAGGGAACTCGATCGATTTTGAAGTTAGTATGGATAAAATGAAACATCGACTACTAAGATCGCATTGGGGTTTCAAACCCAGTTTTATTTCGCAGCAATGATTTTGGGGTTTTGGTGTAGTTTTTTTATAATGATTACTTGATGGTTATGATGTTTTTTCCAGTTGGTCGTGCTGACTTTTATAACTGAGTCCAGAATCATTTTTTCAACAGAACACTCCACCATTTTAAAAGGGAAATGAACATGTTTTACAGTTTTGAGGTTTCCTTTGAGTTTGAGATTGAGAAGTAAGAATTTTTATGTCGTGGATATTGTATGTTGAAGTTTTCAAAATGTTTATGGCACAAACAAGATTTGGTCGGTGGGAGTTTTGTCATGTTAATTTGGAAATAATTGGCTTGGTAAACAGTGGATATCAAAATGTTTTTCATCAAATGATAGTATTGTTGATGTTAAAATTAATGAATGTTATTTCATGTAATAGATGAGTAATCGTCTCATTCTTGTTCATTATCTCATTTTTCACTCATTATATTCCCACCATCTTCCCAATAACGTTTAATTTATCCTCTATTCTATTATTATGAATTTCATTTTTAAAAAGGAAAGGATTAAAAGGGGTTAGATGACGATTGGAATTGGAAATTATGATATGGACACATTGTTTTTATAAGAATAAGGTTCTTCATTTGCTTGAAGAGTATCCATTTCTTCATTCCCACCCATGCTATCATTTTTCATTCATTATAAATCCCCCCACCTTCCTAATGACCCTGTAATTCCCTGTTCAATTGCAATTGATTATTAAATTCATTATGTGATGGATCGTATTAATGGATGGATTGCATATGCTTCTATTGTGAATGATAGAGCCAACATTTTGATTTTATTTAGGTAGAGTGTCAATGAATGTATTGTTAAAAAAAAATCATATTCTAATTGGAATATTACTTCAGGATGAGTTTTTTTAGCAGGGGAAGAAATGGCAGAGGAAGAGGTAATATTTGGCAAAGAGGCCATAGGAGGCCACGATTCTCAATTCACTTTGACGTTGATCCGCAAGAATCGAATCAACTTTTCCAAGATGGATTTTTAAATTTATTTCTCCAAGGGATTCTACAGCCAAAACCTGAGAGACCTCATTTCCAACCTCATCAAAACTTTTTGGTTTCGTGTTCCCCCTCATGTCTCTATGCATCCAGAGAAACCTGTCAATGATGGATGGAAAGAAATTGGCCATCAGCCCGTTGATCATCATGGTTGACCTACAATATCATTATCGTTGCTCCCTCCACCACCATTCAACCCAAATTCCCAAATTGATTGTGTTTCCTCACTAGTCCAGTCCTCTCGTGCAAGCAAGAGACTCAAAAATGACATTCCCAAGCCAAAAATAGATAAAGGAAAAGGAGTGGCCAATCCTTCCAAGTCTTCCAAGGACTCATCTGAATCAATGTCCTCTCATGTCCACCTTAAAGATATGTGTTCCCATGTCATTAGTGAAATTCAACCCCAAGTTTCCAATCAATCGCAGTGTGTTGCACAAGATACATCAGTAAAAGTATCAAAGGAAAGAAGCAGTGAAAAAAGGCAAACCACCTCTCATAGAAAATATGTGTTATAATGTTTTCAATGTTTTTTTTAAGGACGGATCTTATTGGTTTGATGATAGAGTGTTTTGGACATCAAATATACATTTAGACAAAATGATTTGGACAACATGGACATAATTCTATTTTTGGGCAATAGTCATGTTTTATTTTGATACTAAAATATTTGACTATTTATATGAGGATGGGAGTTACAAGGCCAATATTTGAGTTAATTTTTTGGGTTTTATATTTCATATTTTGATGATCATTAAAAAAATGAAAATTGGAGTGACAAGGGGTCCCACCTATTTAGTTATTATTTAAATAGACCCTTATTTATTTATTATTATTTATTTGTCTCAACTTATTAGTTAAGCTAACTAAGCTTAACAAAATAAAGGTAGTTGAACTACCATAACTTATTGGAAAGAGAATAAAAACTCAATCAAAGGAAGAGACAAAAGGATAATAGAGAGAAGAATGAACTTTTGATAAAAGGTATGCTCTATACTTGTGAGATTATTCTTTTCCCCATTCTCTCTGAGTTTACTAGAAAGGTAAACCATCTTGATGACAATAGAGTCTTATTGAAGGCAACAGGATTCAAAACTGAATCATATTTTTCAGCAGCTCGTTTCTAAAGGTGTAAGATCTATCTTAGGCAGTCTATGTATTCTTGTTTGTTTGTGGATTAATTTTCATGACTGATAAAGAATATTTTGTAGATTCAAGTGACAGTAATTTTATGGCAAGCTGATCAAGATATCTAACTTCATTTTTCTTTTGTTGTCAGAGTATTTTTGTATGGTTCCCATCGAATACTTCTAAATTTGACTTTGGTCCCCACCCTCAAAGGGGTTTGTAAAGAGACTTTCTACTTTGTATCTCATAATGAAATCAATATAAAAAAAATTAGGTGGATTATTTTCGTCTCACATGTGTATCTTAAATGATATTTTCAAATTCTTTTTATCCTTGTGTATATTTTTACTTTCTTCTTTTCGCACAATTACATATAATAAATAAAAATAGTCTTGGTCTCTTGTATATATTTCTTGTGGATCAAGTGATTGTTTTGATTTTAAGGCTATAAACTCCAGGTAACATTCCCAATTATCTTTTTTTATTCTAGCAAGATCTGAAAATGTTTGAGTGAGGTTCTTCATACATTTTTCCTCAACATTTATTTGGTGACCATAGTGGGGAGATCTTTCCATGTCTATCTAGTTTATTGTATCACTATTGTATTTTATTTTCCTATTTTGTCGGAATACTCTTTTACTGATATTTCCATGGCATTACCCATTGTAAGACAACCTAATATTGGAAACGGTATTGATGACCAAACCAACATTGCCTTAACTTTATTCAACACTATTTTAGAAATTGTTAGTACTCGTGCTTAACTTGAACGCTCTTGGTAAGAAATTGAAAGGGACACAGATATATGTGAACGTTGGGAAGCCAAGAAAAGGCATCCCAGAAATCAACAGTAACATTTTTCTCTTACCTGTTTAATCTTTTATTGCATGTCCTTTAATTCTCGTATTTCTCGAAGAAGAAGAGGATTGTCCCTTGAAGTCACCCCTATTTCTGAAATAGGGAGTAAAATTGTCTTATGAACACAACAAAGTTCTCTTAGGGGAACCCTATTTGATTATGTCGGTTCATATTCATCACCCATCCCTATCACTTTCAATATGACGTCTTCGGGTAGTGGTAGTGGTACTAGAGGTTTCTCCTCTTCGCAACCTTCTGCTTCATATGTTATTGGTAGTATCTATAGTCATCAAGTCCCTATTCAATCCACTACCAATCCTGCTAAGTTCAATAAGAAATATGGAATTTTTCAATTCAAATAAGATGCTACAACCACCCCCTGACACGTGTCTTCTCCTTTAAATCTCACACCAACCACCAACCATTACCAAAATTCAAGGATCATTTACCTAGGTTCTAAGGAAATGGTATCATTACTACAAATGAACACCTGGTAGCATTTTCTATGTTTTTCATAGCATAGGGGATAATGAAAATGACACTTGCATGTGTTTATTTGTCAATTCTCTCGAAGGGAAAGATGCAGCAAATGTTTTTGACCTCCCACCCAAAATCCTTTGAACATGGGAAGAATTGGTTTATTGGTTCAAATCCACTTATGGACAACCCAAGAGTCCAGCTGATCAATTAAGAGAATACAACAATATTGCCTATAAAGATGGTGAAACCATTAAATATTTTAACCTTCGTTTCACCAAGATATATAATCAAATCCTCGAACTGATTCGTCCTCAAAACCAATATGATTTCATGCATTATTATAATGCTTTTCCTTCTCCTTATCATCATAGACTTGAAGAAACGGCTATTGAAAATCTCAGTTCCACCCTTCAGGATTGCCTAGAATATGAAGAGAAACTTGAAAGAACGGGTCTTCCTAAGGGAGACTTGGTCAAGAAAATAGATATGTCTGTGATTCTGCAGCTCATGCAAGATATGAATAATAGGATGATAGTCGAAGAATGGAAATGAATTTATTCTTCCTCTTCCCTCGGGGATTCTTCTTTTCTAATGCCTTTTAGAAATACTAATGAAAGAACTTTTTAACCAAAGGCCATAATGACTCACACTTGGTGTAAATTTTGTGAAGAAAATCATGATGAGAATACCTTCGAAGTTAAAAGAAATTCTAGAGATAATATTTTTGGCAAAAGGCCTGATACCACTATCGTTATTTTAGATTGGGTTGAACCAGAAGATGTTATGGTAGTGAATACTAGAAATAAATAATGTATTGTCAAGAACAAATTTGATCCTCTCGACACTTCTTCTACCCCAAGTTCATCTTATAAAAGTGTTGATACACAAGATGTAAGAACCTCAAGTAGTCAAGGAGTATCTTCTCCTCTTCCTTCTTCCAAGTATCATATCCTTAACCAATTGGCTAATACCAAAGCATATGCTACCCTTTTGGACATGGTTTTCGTCCTAGAACAACCGAAGCATCTTAAGGAATTTATGGAAGGTAAGATTTCTACCATAGCCAATCTATTTGAAGAGTCAAAGGAAGAAGATTCAACTGTAAATAGAATAGGTGTAAATAACTTTAGGAATCCTATAAAAGGCCCTCCTTTCTACATCTCAGTAAAAATCATGGATAAAATAGCTCAATGTTGCCTAATTGATGGTGGATCTAGTCCAACTATGATGTCTAAAATCATCATGGAAGAGCTTGGCTTATATTGCACCAATGAAAATTCTAGAAGCATGCTCTCTTATAATAATCTACAACAATCAACTATAGGTGAGATCAAAGATGTAACTTTAGTTTTTTGTGTGCATCTCGAGATAATAACAACTCTCAATATCAAAGTGATTGATATGTCGGTGAGTAACTACTCAATTATTTTGGGAAGGGACTGGAAAGCCTTAACTGGCGGATACCCTTCACTCGATGGTACACATTTATCCATCCCTCGAAATGGAAAGAACATTATAGTTCTTAGGGAAGAAATAATTTCACCCTATATAGAGAGTGTTCCCCAACCCAAAGTAAATTATCTCGAAGAAGATCAGGGGGTGTAATCTATCTTTTTTTATGAAGGTTACACTATACTTGAACTAGCTGATTTTGATGATGGCATGTGACACATGCATTTCGATGGCTCGTGTTCAAACAAAGGTAATGGAGCCAACATCATTCTATATTATCCGATAAGAAAAATTAACAATTTCTCTTATAGGTTGGAAGTTGCTTGTACAAACAATGTTGTTAGTTTGAAGCCTTATTCTTGTGCATTGAAAATGCATATAATCTTGGTTGTGGCCACCTTACAATTTTTGGTGATTCTGAACTTGTTGTGAATCTTGTATAGAAAATTTATGTACCAAACAATAAGTTACTTAAACGTTATACCCAAGTTGTTTGGATGTTGATTTCAAATCTGTTATCATTTAACATCACTCATGTTAAAAGGGAACTTAATTCAATGACTGATAGATTAGGTTTTTTTGCAGCCTCTCCTACTCAACATATCTTACCTCAAAGACCCGATTGTACGTTCCAATCTCTATACCATCCTCACCTCCCCGATAACGTAGAATCACAACAGGTTTTCCCAAGTGATGAAGGAATTTGCGCTTTCATACAAAATGAACCTTTTAAGCCCAAGGAAATCATCTATGTTGAGGACGACAAGTTTCCTAAAGGCTTGACTCCTCTCAAGAGTTCATTTTCATCAAGTGATGTAGGCAAAAAAGAAACACATAAGGAAGAGGAGTCAAAAAGGAAAGTTGGTGATACCATTTCCTTGAATATTGGGACATATGAATCTCCAGAGATCGTTAAATTAGGTGTCCAATGTTTTGATGAAGAGAAAGAAAAATTCACAGAATTACTCGGTGAGTTTCAAGATGTTTTTACCTAGTCATATGAAGATCTTTGTGGTTTTGATCCTACTCTCATACAACATGTCATCCCTATCAAGGAAGGGGAAAAACCAGTCAAGCAAAGGAAAAGACCTATTAATCCTGCGCTTGAAGCCACCATTAGGAAAGAATTGGAAATATTGTTGAAATCTCATATAACCTTTCCAGTTAAGTATTCTGAATGGGTTTCAAATCTGGTCCCTGTTCAGAAAACTACTGGTCAGATCAGATTATCTGTCGACTTTCATGCATTAAATATGGAAAGTGTAAAAGACCATTTTTTTCTTCCTAATATGGAGATGATTTTACAACAGGTTGCAAGGTCTCAAATGATGTCCTTACTTGACAGTTTTTATGTATATAATTAGATCAAGGTAAAAAGGACTAATTCAATTTTTACGAACATATGCCTTTTTTCTTATCTAACGTAGGTGCCACTTTTCAAAGAGGTATGCAAATATCTTTTGACGATCTAATAGGTAATATTATCCAATTTTATCTTGATGATTTGACTATTTATTCTAAAAACTCATTTGATCATTTCGATCATCTTAGAAAAGTTCTCATGCACTGTAGAAAATTTGGCGTTTGTTTAAATCCTTCCAAATCCATTTTTGGTGTCACAAAGGGTAAGATTCTCAGTCACATTGTTTATTATTTAGGGATAAGTATAGATATCGAGAGAATTACTGCTATTTTAAACCTCCCTGCCCCCACATCCAAGAAAGAAGTTCAATCTTTCATGGGTATTATTAATTTTGTTTGTATATGTGTTCTCGATTTTGTTGTCATGGTTAATCCAATCCATAATATTTTGAAGAAAGATCGCTCTTTTTCTTGGACAGATGATGTCGAAAATGCTTTCCTTAGGATTAAGAAGGCGATCAATTCTGCACCGGTTTTGGCGAAACTAAATTTTGAGAAAGACTTTATCATATACACCAATGCCACTGAGGAAGCAATTTTTGCTATCCTCTTACAATGTGATGACCAAAACAATGAAAAACATGTAGCTTACATGAGTCAAAGTCTATCAGATGACAAGGTCAAATACTCTTATATTGAGAAACATGTTTTTTCTCTTGTCAAAACTATAGAAAAATTTCACCATTTTATTTTGGGCAAACATACGCAGGTAAAAGTCCATTTTCTTGTTGCCAAGTTTCTACTTTCACAAACTTACCTCTCAGGAAAACTTTCACATTGGCTTGCCAAACTTCAGGAGCATGATCTGACAATCGTGACTTCTAAGACAATCAAGGGACGAGACTTAGCCATTCACTTAGCTCAACATCATGAACAAAGTGAATAATTTGACGACCAAGATAACCCTCTTTCAGTGCTATTTTATATTGAAAATCAAAATATCTCTATATCTAAGAATCCTTGGTATAAAAATCTGGTGTATTATTTGCAGTATCAAAGCTTCCCAGATGAGTTGGATCCTCATCAGACAAGGAGACTTTGCCTTGAAGCTTCTAAGTATATTGTTTTAGGAGACTCCTTGTTTAGAAGATATGTTGATGGTTTATTTCTCCGCTATGTAAATGTTGATGAAGCACAAAAAATACTACAGGAGATCCATGGATCATCAACATTTGTCATTCATATTGGTGGTCATTTTTCTGCTAAAGCTACCTCCTTTAAGATCATAAGAAATGGTTATTATTGGCCTTTTATCTTTCATGATTATTATAAATTCGCGAGGTCCTATGATAAATGCCAAAAATTCGTTGGCAAGGAACATTTTTCTTCCATGCCTTTACAACCTGTACTTCCATATTTCCCTTTTGCTAAGTGGGGTTTAGACTTTATTGGTCCAATCAATCCTCCATCCTTTGTGGGGCATATCTTCATTTTGACAACCACTGATTAATTTACTAAGTGGACTGAGGTTGTCCCTCTTAGACACGTGCAAGATGAACAAGTAATTTATTTTCTAGAGTCCAATATCTTTTCCATATTTGGCCTTTCATTATAAATCATATGGACAATTGCCCAGCCTTTATTTATGCAAAACTGACCCAATTCCTTGCTAAATTAGGTGTACAGGTTTCACTCCCTTTCATCTCGTATACGGCCAAGAGGCTATTCTTCCTATTGAATTAGAGCTCTCTTCCTTACGCTTGATGTTACATACTAAATAATTAAATTCTTCTAATGTATCTCAAAGGATAAATACTTTGTTATCCCTGGAAGAACAAATAAATTTTGCCTTGGAAAATCTGAAAAGGAGGCAACAAACAGTGAAGAAGTATTTTAACAAATGAGCAAATAATGTTGAATTTAAAATAGATGACAAAGTATTACTAGGGGACTCAGCCCATGCTGAGAGAGGAAGGAATTCTAAGTTTCAAAAGTTATGGTTGGGTCCTTTCAAAATCACTTCTATACTTGGCACAAATTCATATCTTCTTAAAGACATGGATGAGTGATTGTTTTCTTACAGTACCAATGGTTCTCACTTGAAACATTATGTGGAAAATGCTTGATCAATGACTCTTTATTATGTAAATATGATTGTTGTACATATTTTGTCTTTCCTTTGGTTTGTGATTTTTGGTTTATTAGGTTTTGGTTTATGTTGTTTGTTTTTTATGGTCACAGGAAGTAAGGTCTGGATCAATTTTGCCATAATTATGTCATTTCTATAAGTATTATTGATCAATAAGAATAAAGTAATGCACAATTGTTATGGTATCCTCCTTTCAAAACATTAATAAAATAGTTTTTTCTTTCAACATTGTTGTAGCATAGTTGGTTTTGATTTCTTCTCATTTTTTGCTATCCCTTTCTTCCCTCCATTATGAGATTCAAGCGCATATTAGAAGTATCCTCCTTGAAAGTTATAAATATTTTTGGTTATGATTCCTATTGATTTTTATGCATACAATACCAATTCCCCTCATACATCTCACTTTCCATAATCTATTCCATGAAGTCCCATTCCATCAATTCCCTTAAGCCGTTATTTTCCCCATGTTTCATAACTATTTTTTGAACAACTTCCATTGCATATTCTGACTAGTTTGTAGAACCAAGCATTCTAAGTTCTAAATCTACTAGAATCAAATTTACTTGTGGAGTCGCCAATTTGTTGACGCCCAAAAGTGCAACATGAAATCCATGCCTGCAAATGACTTGCAATGCATTCTTGCTTATATATATTTAATAATAGTAGTAAATAGGTGGGACCCCTTTAGAACAATAATAAGGGAGAAAAATGATTCCTCTTGTTAACATCTTCAAGCTACGCTCATGATTACCTTACAACAATAATTTTGTGGTTTGAAAGTAAAATAAAAGAGCCTAACCTGGTTCTATTTGTTGTTAATGGATGATTGTGTGTGTTAGCAATTTGATTTTAAAGGGAGAAAATGTTTATTTCATTAGACATTTTAGTTTACCCTTACTACACCTAGACTTTGATATATTATTCAAACTCTAAGTACAAGCCACATGAAAACTTATGGTATATTTGTTATATATATGGGAAATTGATTATTATATGGAATGGTAATCCTCCACTAGCAAAGTATGTGGGACATGTTTGATATATTATTCAAACTCTAAGTACAAGCCACATGCAAACTTATGGTATATTTGTTATATATATGGGCAATTGATTATTATATGGAATGGTAATCCTCCACTAGCAACGTATGTGGGACATGTTTATTTTGGTGTTAGGTGTTTGATGGACATATAATAGTTATGAGATCCATATGGTAGGTCGATTCGATTTTGATATTGGAAATGTTACGTTATGTAGCAATTGGATATACGATGGTTGATGTTATGGTTGATGCATGTTTGGAACAAGGTTTTGGAGGACGAGTGTGCTCCATAGTTGGATGTGGTTGATGGAATTTAATGAAGAAGATGGGAAGCGATGTGCATTTACTGCACACCGTTCTTACCCTACCTCGAAGCTACCACCTTCACTATAATTCTCGCATTTGTTTCTGGCAGAAAAATAAGTGTGCTCTGTAGTTTTATAGTATTCTCCTTACATGTATGTGGATTTTATCTCTTTGCATGTGAAAATGCATTTTGATTTGGGTTTCTTCCTTTTGGAATTTAAGCATTTCAAACTGGAAATATTGTTCGTCATTCTATTTTTTTTAAGTGTATGGTTGTATTGCGCCTGGAGCAAATGTTGGTATTTCTATAGTATGATTGTTGGTAAATTTCTTATGGGTGACTACGCCCAGTTTCACTCATTTATTATAATTTAATTTTAAGGGTTTTCTCTGTAAAAGAAGAGGAATAGTCAGGTTTTGTGACTTTTTCATAGTACCCTCTCCTCATACCCAGACCTTAAAGGATATGCAGTCTTTTGTATTATTATTACCATGGCTTGTGAAGTTACGAAGGCATGTGTATTTTATCTTGTTGTCATTTTGTTAAAAAGTTGTGATGGGAAGGGAATGTTATTACTTCACTTGCAACCCACTCTTCAAACCTTACGACCACTCTTTCTGCTCCAAGATTTCTTTCCCCATCCAATACGTATGGGCAAGTAATAATTTTAAACCTAAATTCAAAACTTTGTCCAATTGTTTTGACCCAACCACTGGAAGATTAATTAAATCCACAAAAGCGTGGCTCACTTTGTTATTTACCTATGAGGGAACTCAATCGACTTTGAAGTTAGTATGGATTTAATGGAACAATGACTACTAAGATTGCATTGGGGTTTCGAACCCAATTTGATTTCACAGCAATGATTTTGGGGTTCTGGTGTATTTATTTTATAATGAACAGTTGATGGTTATGATGCTTTTTCAAGTCGATCGTGCTGACTTTTATAACTGAATCCATAATCATTTTGTCGACATAACACTCCACCAGTTTAAAAGGAAAATGAACCTTACAATGTTTGATATTTTTGAGGTTTCTTTTGAAATTGATATTGAGCAGTAAGAGTTGTTATGTCGTGGATATTATATGTTGAAGTTTCAAAAATGTTTATGGCACAAACGAGATTTGGTTGGTGGGAGTTTTTTCATGTTAATTTGGAAATAATTGGCTTGGTAAACAGTGGATATCCAAATGTTTTTCGGCAAATGATGGTAATGTTGATGTTAAGATTAATGAATAGTATTTCATGTAATAGAAAAATAATCGTCTCATTCCATTTCATTATCTCATTTTCTTCTCATTATATGCCCACCATCTTCCCAATAACATTTAATTTATCCTTTGTTCTGTTATTATGAATTTCATTTTTAAAAAGGAAAGGATTAAAATGGGTTGGATGACAGCTGGAATTGGAATTATGATATGGGGACATTGTTTTTATAAGAATTAAGAATAATCATTTTTCTTGAAGAGTATCCATTTCGCCATTCCCTTCCATGCTATCATTTTTCATTCATTACAAATCACCCCATCTTCCCAATGACCCTATAATTCCCTGTTCAATTGCAATGGATTATTAAATTCAATATATGATGAATCATATTAATGGATAGATTTCATATGCTTCTGTTGTGAATGATAGAGCCAACATTTTTATTTTATTTAGGTAGAGTGTTAATGAATGGATTGTTAAAAAAAATTCATATTCCGATTGGAATATTGCTTCAGGATGATTGCTTTTAGTAGGGGAAACAATGGTAGAGGTGAAAACAGAGGCAGAGGTAATAATTGGAAAAGAAGCCATAGGAGGCCACAATTCTTAATTCACTTTGACGTTGATCCGCAAGAATTGAATCAACTTTTCCAAGCTGGATTCTTTAATTTAGTTGGCTAAGGGATTTTTCATCCTAGACATGAGAGACCTCCTTTCCAGCCTCATCAAAACTTACTCTGGTGTCTGTGTTCCCCCTCATGTCTCTATGCAGCCAGAGGAACCTATCAATGATGACTGGCAAGAAATTGTCCATCATCCCAATGTACATCATCATGGTTGGCATACAGTATCATTGTTTTTTCCCCCTCCTCCATCGCCATTCAACCCAAATTCCCAAATGGATCATGTTTCCTCACTAGTCTAATCCTCTCATGCAAGCAAGAGACTCAAAATTGTCATTCTCGAGCCATAAATAGATAAAGGAAAAGGAGTGGCCAATCCTTCCAAGTCTTCCAAAGACTCCTCTAAATCAGTGTCCTCTCATGTTCACCTTAAAGATATTTGTTCCCATGTCATCATTGAAATTCATCCCCAAGCTTCCAATCAACTGTTAGTTGTTGCACAAGATACATCAGTAAAAGGATTAAAGGAAGGAAGCAATGCAAAAGGGCAGATCGCCTCTCACAACAAATATGGGTTTTAATGTTTTTAATGTTTTTCTTTTAAGGACGGATTTTATTGGTTTGATGACAGAGTGTTTTGGACAACAAAGATACATTTAGATAAAATGTTTTGGACAACATGGACGTAATTCTATTTTTGGGAAATAGACATGTTTTCTTTTGATACTGAAATATTTGACTATTTTTATGAGGATGGGAGTTACAAGGAGAATATTTGAGTTAATATTTTGGGTATTATATTTCATATTTTGATGATCATTAAAGAAATGAAAATTGGAGTGACAAGGGGTCCCACATATTTAGTTATTATTTAAATAGACCCTTATTTATTTATTATTATTTATTTGTCTCAACTTATTATTTAAGCTAACTAAGCTTAACCAAAGAAAGGTAGTTGAACTACCATAACTTATTGTTAAGAGAATAAAAACTCAATAAAAAAAAGAGACAAAAGGAGAATAGAGAGAAGAAGGAACTTCTGATAAAAGGTCTTCTCTATACTTGTGAGATTATTATTTTCCTCATTCGCTCTGAGTTTACTAGAAAGTTAAACCATATTGATGACAACATGGTCTTATTGAAGGAAGCAGGATTCAAAACTAAATCTGCTAAGTTTTTAGTGTTGTTATTAGGTTATTTCCAAATTACATGAGCATTCAATGCATTTACAAAACAACATTATAAATAGGATCACTGAAATAAACACAATCACAAGGTATGCATCATTTTATCCTGGGAAACCCTCATGGGGGAGAAAACCCAGCAAAAACTTCCTCAATAATAGATTGCCAATACAATGCCAAGACTAAGAAAAAAACGCCAAGAATAAACTAAGACTGAGAATGTGCCTCTCTTCTCCTTCCTCTTGCAACTGCGACTTTCTTCAAGATATGTGCACTAGATGAGTGAGTGTCTGAGTGTGTAAGTGAGGCACCACCCTCACCTATAAATATTAGTTGAGGAGGCGCTAGGGTAATGTCTCTTCACATGGTAAGTTCGACTTCTTCTATAAGTGGTTAAAACCACTTTATTAACACTATGGGTCGGATTTACAAATACCACCATATAAATATGGTTTGACCAATCCACAAAAGGGGATTTGATCTTATACAAAACCTAACATGATCAATACACAAAAGGGGATTTGATATTATACAAGACCCGACATCATCAATCCATAAAAGGGGATTTGATCTATAAGATAATAACTCAAATATAATTAGAATATTCTTCGAAGTTACAATATTTCAACACTCCCCCTTAACGAGAAGAGTATTCTACTGACATGACCCGATACAACATCATCAAGAGAAGGAGAGAGAAGCATATGGAACACTGACTGACACATCATCAATATCATCATAATTTATAGCATGGATCTGGAGTAGCATCATCATCATCAACAGCATAAAGCTAAAACATCAACATCAATAGCAAGAAGTTAGAACGCCATCATCAATAGAACAAGGCTGGAACAACATCATCAACAATAGCATGAAGCTGGAACAACATCATCAACAATAGCATGAAGCTGGAACAACAACACCATCAACAACACGAAGATGGAACAATAACATCATCAACAACATGAAGTTGGAACAAGAACATCATCAATATGTGGCAATAGAATGAGGTAGGTGCATCATCAACAACATTTTGTGGTACTCTGATAAACCGTCCTTACTAGACCTTCAATATCTTCCAAGGAATCATAAGATTCCCTAGGATATAAAATCATAACAAGATACCATGTGGTACTCTAACAAACTATCCTTACCGAACCTTCGGGATCTACCCAGGAATCATATGATTCCCTAGGATATAAAATCCTAACAGAGCTAACACTACTGACCACAGTTGGCATATACATGCATAGGTACTCTGATGGATCATCCTTACCGGACCTTTGGGATCTTCCCAGGGATGATCAATCCCCTAGGATATAAAATCCTAATGGAGCTACCCGTTGTTGGTCAGGATATTATAGTATCACCAACATCACTCCCCCTTTCGAGGGAGGTCCTTTCGGAAAACACCAAGATTGTCTCAGAAGTACTCAAACTTCACACAAGATAGAGGCTTTGTTCAACACATCTACAACCTTCTCATTTGTGCCAACATATTGGAGCTTTGTAGCTCCCCTCTACACCATATCACGAATGTAGTGATACCAAATCTCTATGTGCTTCGACTTATCATGGAACATTGGGTTCTCTGACATCTTTATACAATTTTGTTTATCACATAGAATCATGGTAGCTTCCATCTCCATATAGAATAGACCTTTCAACATCTTCCGAAGCCATATGGCTTCACAACTGGCAGAACATGTTGTAATGTACTCTGCTTCTGTCGTGCTAAGAGAAAAATGGGATTTCTTCTTGTTTTTCCATGAAGTCATGGTTGACCCAAAACTGAAACAACATCCTAAAGTGTTATTCCTATCAGAGGCACTTCCATCCCAATATGAATCATTATAACCATACAGTCTAAAATCATGCTCTCCGGTATAATAGAGACCATAATCCAATGTTCCCTTAAGGTATCTCATCACATGCTTTGAAATGACGAGGTGGACATGCTTGGGCTCCACCAGATACTGACTCAAGGTGTTCACAGCAAAGCATATATTTGGCATGGTATTCGTCAGATACATCAATGATCTAATAATATGTCTATATAGAGTAGCATCAACTAACTCTAACGAAGTATCAACCAGGAGCTTCAAATTCATTTCCATGGGTGTGTTCATGGATTTACATTCCAACATGTCAAATATATTGTAACGACCCTAATTGGATACATGCTTAAATATTATAAAGTAAAATTAATTAAAAGAAATTAATTATGGTTAACTGAGTAATAATTCAAACTACAGATCACATTTAATGACATGTGAAATAAAATCAAAAGATCAATGAAAAATGATATAAAAATGGTGGCGTATGCAGAGAGGGATAGCCATGGATCCCAAGAAGATAAAACATTAAAGCATGTCGAAGGATGGAGGACAGGGGGGTGGTTGAAGGAGTAACTGCATGAGTCGGCGAAGGAGGAATAAGGGAAAGGGGGAAGGTTGACGGGAGGATCATTCTACGGAGGATGGATTCTGAGGACTATGAGATTTGTTGTGAGCAGAGAGTTTCTGGTTGTGACCTTGATCAGTTGAGGCACCGAGTTGCTGGAGGTTTTGGGCACGGAGGGCCAGGATATCCGTAGATATCCTGGAGCTAGGTAGTTTTCCTAGTTGGCAGGGAAGACAATAGTTTTGGGCAGTTATTTTCTTGTTTGTGGCAGGATTAATCTATGTATCAGGTGGCAGGAAGGCAGCAGCAAGGAAAAGAGGCAACAGAAATTAGCATCAGAACCAAGTACTTTGTTAAGTTATGTATTTATTTCATTCTGCCATGAAATCAGTAAATATTGATAAATCTAAGTTACTGAAGTTGTTGTTATGAATATCAATATTATGCTATGAAGTTATTGTTTCAGTTTAAAAATAAATTGCTTATGAAACTTAATAATGTTTAGAAATAAATGGTTGTTACATATGGTATCAGAGCTTCTTAGTTCAAAATCTGGGCCTACGGGCCAAAACCCAAGTGATAACTCCAGCCACGCTTCAGCTACAAACAAAAACATTCAGGCTAACCCAGTACAACTGATACAGTATCTGAAATTATACTCAGGTAGTACCCCTAAGTTATCCAAGCAAATGATATCATAGAGATATCACAAGTAACCACTGTAGGCAATACCCTTTAACTGGATCATGTGTGGTCACTACAGTTTTAGTCTGAATATTCAAAGGAATGCCTTTAAAATAAGGGAAGAAAACCAGATAGTTGGAAGGATCACTTCCCACAAAATGGCTAACCTTAAAGCAGCCTAATAAAGCTATTAAGCATGAAAAGAGAGCTGATAATTTTATTTTATTTGAGCAATACTTGTCAATGAAGTTTCGGGTAAGATAGACACCTGAAATCGATGAAAATGTTGAGGAAAGCTTTTGTCTAAGACTTAAAGTTGGTAAGAATTAATAACCACATGAATAAAATGCAAAAGGACATTTGCAAGACCTTGAAAAGGCCTACTTCATCTCGAACTTACCTGAAGGAGGAACTGCCAATGCACAGTCGGGCAAAAGAAATTTAGAAGACTTGTACCGCATGAGAACAGGGTAAACTAGTTTCCTGTACTAACCTCAGTGAAATTATAAATAATGAATAATCTCAGGAACCATAAACCCATACAAATTTTAACCTTGCCAAGAAAGCAATTTTGACACTACGTAATGTTTTATGCAACTAATTGATTACCCCTAAGGAGAGTTGTCTATTACGAGGGAGGACGGATCTGAGCCATCAGATCTCGAGCGGATTCTTGTCAGCCGTTAGATATGGAGAAGTTGCACATGGTTTAAACCCTAGTGCGCAGAGGGGGAGTCATCGGGATATCAGAGTCATCGGAGTTTTGTCAAGACAGAGAATCGAGACCTCGTGGTTCTCGAAATTCCGAGAACGGATCCCAGCCGTTGATCTCGACAGGGACACGCGTCAGCATTCTGGGGAGGCGTCGGGATTTCACCCATCGGGAATTTCAGGAGTGTAGAACCGTTGTGTCAAGGAATCGCGATCCGCGATTTCCCGATAGGATTAGAGCCATCCAAACAGCGGGGACACGTGTCAGGTGATCCCGCAGAGTCGGAGATCGGGGAATTGAAAGTCCCGTGCACATGACAACAGGAATCACGATATCTCGATACGCAATTTCCCGATGGGTACGAGGACAGAGTGGGGACCACCAGGGTTAGAGTGGTGGACAGGTGTCGCGCCACACTGAACGATCGCAGATCAGGGTTCGGGAAAAGACAAGTCCCGGAACTCATAAGTTTTGGATTCGCGAACTCGCGAACTCCGAAACTATGATAAGGGAAAGGACCATGGTCTTGTGGACTAGCAGGTCGCATGAGAAAGAGTTAGCCGGAGGGAGCTAAGGAGTGGAGAAAGGTACCATCGGAGATCGGGAATCGGGGATCCGTGAGGACAGCGGATCACGACGACGTAAGTGTCGATTTCTCGACGGAACAATTCCCGATAAAAGCAAGGAACCTCGATGAGATCTGAGCAGTTCATTTCGAGGGACACGTGTCAGAGAATCCCGAGGAGTTGGGGTTTGGCATATCGGAGTTTTCAGAGTCGTGAAACTCTTGCACAATGGAATCGCGATTCATGATTTCCCGATACAATCAGGGTCGTCCATCTGAGGGACAGGTGGAAACCATCAAGAACCATCGGCGGTTGGCCCCATCGGGAATCGGGAATCGACGTATCAGGGATTTTGTGGAAACGAAACCCTTGCATTACGAAACCATGATATGCGAATTCTCGACACCGTCATAGTCGTTGATCCGAGGGACGCATGTTCGAGGATCTGAAAGAGTTCGGGATTTCGGCATTTTGGGTTTCCTGCATACGAAGGAATCACGACCGAAGAAGTCGCGAAATCCCGAAACACGACGGGTCCCACAACCATAGCATTTAAGTGGAGGACAGGTGTCACTCCATGTCGGGGTTCGGAGCTCGGAAGGGTCTGTGATCGAGTGCATTCGAAAACGTGAACCTTCAACATGCAATTTCCCGACGGAGTTAAGGGTGCGGCATAGGACAGGTGTCGGAAGGTCCAACCTTGCCGGGAGTTAACGATAGGTGGCATCGGAGATCGGAGGATCGGGGATCCTGAGGACATAAGTCCTACACCTTTCAGTTTCACGAAGTCCGAAATCCCGATAAGGGATAAGACTGCGGTCACAAGACGAGGTCGTGTGGATCACGAGCATAGCTTAAAAGGGCTAATGCACTAGGAGCTCATCGGGGATCGGGGAATCGGGAATCCTAAGGACGTGTGCGCGTTGACATCACAAACGCCGAAACCCCGAATCCCGACAGGGAATAGGACTACGGTCACATAGGACAGGGTCACATGAACCAAAGCATAGCCAAGGGAGGGCTAAAGCTAGAAGATAGTGCATCGGCATATCGGAGATCGGGAGTCCGCGAGGACAAGAGACTCTCAGCATCGGACATAAGGAAACCCCAAAACCCGAAATTTAAGTGGGGAATTTTACAGTTAGGAGTAAAGGGTCGTGAGCAAAACGGAAGGCAACACATATGCAGCTAACTACATGCATATGCACAGACGAATAAATTTATAAAGATAAACGAAATAAATTGAAGGCAGAACACCAAAATCTGTACAAAGATGGAATTACAAGCAAAACATTTTGTTCAAAAGAGGAAGTCACTATTCATTACCGCAGCACAAGGAACATTTATGCAATTTCTTGATTCGAATAACCATGCGTGTTGCATGAAGGTACTAAAACTGTGCACAACATGCGGACAAAATCGTACCTCTTACCATAGCTGAGGGCGAGCTCCGCAAAATGTATAGACAGGGGGGGTGATTCCCAATATTTCAGAGAAACTGGACTTCAGGTCCTGGATCGTGTCAGTGGCCGCCTCAATATACTTTGTTTCTGCAAAACGAATTGGAGCATATACAGCATTAACCAGCGCTAGTGAACTACTCAGAATAATGGCAAGGATGAGAGCCATGGCAAGGGAGATTCTGGAAACCTCTGAACAGAGAAAAGGCATATCTGTGGTGGACAAAGACTGATGCGAGGCAAGTCCCAGCGAATGAGAAAGTGGGACAGAGGAAGGACGCGTAGAGAGTCGAAAGGCTGACAGATGTGGAAATTGGGGGCTAGATATGAGGGAGCTTATGAAAGCCAGACGAGAACGTGGAACCCATGCATGCCCGAATCCTTGTGTGTATGTTTAATTATTTATACATATTTTAAAGTGTTAAAAATAACTTAAAATAAATTAAATAATTTAGTATAAATAATTTATATATAAATAAGGTCAAGTTAGTTTAAATTAAAGTAAAGATTAATTTGGGTTAATTAGTGTAATAATAATTTTAAATTAATTATTTTATTTAAGGGTAAGGTTAATCTACCTTAAAATTCGATGTTAACCAAGCTTAGACGCTTAATCCTAACCCAAACCTAGCCAATTCCCCTGATGGAGTAACGTCTGTTTACAGACAAGTAAAGAAAAATTACGCCTAACCCTGTTTCTAAGTTTAAGTAGCACCAATTTGAAACGTCCTTGAACTCACCCGGGCAACTTTGGGGTGATGCAGGTTAAATCATACAAGATGGTCAGGACTCGAAGGGGTCGAGGCAGGGGAGTGTCGTCACGAGCACCACCGACGCCACCCACACCATCAACTCCACCGACACCACCAACACCACCACCACCATCGCCCGAACTAGCCCTCATACTGCGCTCGTTGGAAGCCATTAACGAGACTTTAAAGGGGCGCCAACCAGCAGGGACTGAAGTGGAACCACCACCATCTGGAATGGGTAATCCAGAAGCATCAAGGAATTCAAGGGGAGAATTTCCACCTAAAGACATCACGCGAGAGTTGCAGAAGATCAAACTTCCGGAATTTTCTAGAGGTCGTGCCAGTGAACGCGCGGAAGCATGGTTGGAAGGCATGACAAGGTGTTTTTCCCTAAGGGACTATGCGTCCAATTCAAAGGCCAAGATTGCAATTTTCCATTTAAGAGATAGCGCCTTGAACTGGTGGGGCAACTTGGAAAGGCAACTACACCTTACCCCAGACACAGTATCTTGGGAAATTTTCGAGGAGAGGTTCTGAAGGAAATATCTACCATATTACTACGAGGAACAACAAGTAGGGGCATTTCATGCCTTAGTACAAGGAAACAGGACTATAGAAGAATACGAGATCAGGTTTATGGAACTGGTCAAGTATGTTTCGTATATGGACAATGACCAGCGACAGGCAGAACGCTTCGTTTATGGATTAAACCCGAAGATAAGAGTTATGGTGCGGATGTGGAAACCGTCTTCAGTAGCGGAGGTGGTAGAGAATGCACGTTACGCAGAAGAACACATGAACTTAACAAGGGGTACAAGATCGGCATTTACGCATCGCCCTGGATTCGTAGGAAAGACCCCGAGGACATTTCCTAGGGGAGGAGGCTCAAGGCCACCACCTTACGGTAACAGAGTCGTGCCAAGGACAATAGTTGCAGGGATTTCAATGGCAGCTAGTGCAGCATCTCGTTCATCGCCAACGGTGCAGACAGGTCCACGACCATCTCGAGGAACAACTAGTAGGGGCAGGGGTTCCAGGGAAAGGAACTCATTTAGGAATCAGTCACCTAACAGTGCACCAGTTCAATCTTGTATTGCCTGTTGGAGATGCGAAGGACCCCATTATGAACGGGACTGTCCAGAGTTACAATCAGGGTTTGTGCATAGAGAAGGAAAGGCACCAATGGGGAGAGCAAGTAACAGCCACCAGATTTATGCAGCGGTTAATAACCGCCAGGCTGAACATCAATCCACAGTAGTAGAATCCTCAGGTACGCTAAATCATGTCAATGTTAAGATTTTGTTTGATTCTGGTGTGACAGATAGTTTCATTTCACCATCTGCATTAGAAAAGAGTGGGTTGGCAACCTATGAGCACGATGACTTTAAACAAGTAGAGATGGCTTCGGGGGGAAAACAAGTTGTAGGACCTAGTGTCGATAATTGTATAGTAGACCTAGGAGTGTGCACTACCAGGTTGAAAGTATATGTCACTGCTCTTGGGGCATACGACCTAATCATTGGAATGGATTGGTTAGCATCTCATCAAGCTTTGGTAGATTGTTTCGCAAAGAGGGTTCTTTGTATTGATGATGAAGGAAAACCAATAGAGATCCAAGGTGTACAGAGAAAAGTGGCATTACGCTTTATATCAACTATGAAGGTCAAGCGATGCTTGAGACAAGGGTGTCGACTTTATGTAGTGGAAGCAGTGAATGATAGGAAGGGACCCTCATTGGATCAGTACCCAGTTTTGTCAGAATTTCAGGATGTTTTTCCGAATGAGTTACCAGGGTTACCTCCGGAGAGGGAGCTTGATTTTACTATTGAGCTAAAACCTGGTGCAGAACCAATATCCAAGACTCTGTATCGGATGACGGTGCCAGAACTTTGTGAATTGCAAATGCAGTTGAAGGAGTTATTAGACTTAGGCCTAGTAAGGCCCAGTGTCTCGCCTTGGGGCGCACCGGTAATTTTTGTAAAGAAGAAGGATGGATCCTTACGACTGTGTATAGACTACAGGGACTTGAACCATGCTACAGTGAAAAATAGGTACCCAATGCCGCGAATAGACGACCTCTTCGATCAGATGAAAGGAGGAGCGGTATTCTCAAAGATCGATTTGTGATCTGGGTATAATCAGTTAAGGATTAAGGAAGAAGACATCCCAAAAACTGTCTTTCGAACTTGGTTTGGACATTACGAGTTTGTTGTGGTACCTTTCGGATTGACTAATGCACCAGCAGTGTTCATGAGCCTCATGAACGGCGTATTCCGGGAGTACTTAGATCGATTTGTACAAGTTTTTTTGGATGACATTCTCATCTATTCCAGGAATGAAAGAGAACACGAGGAACACTTGCGAATAGTGTTGTCTTTCCATAGGGAGAACAAATTGTATGGGAAATTTTTGAAGTGTTCCTTCTTCAAGAAAGAGATCCACTATTTAGGTCATATCATTTCAGGCAAAGGAATCTCGGTAGACCCAGAAAAGGTAAAGGCCATTATGGAATGGTCAGTGCCGAAAAATGCACATGAGGTGAGAAACTTCATGGGGCTAGCAGGTTATTACCGGAGATTTGTGGAAGGATTCTCAAAAATAGTGAAACCCATCACCACTTTGCAATGCAAGGGGGTCAGGTATGAATGGACATAAGAGTGTGATAGTGCATTCATTGAGCTTAAGAGATTACTAGCTAGTGCGCCAATTCTACGAGTGCCAGATATGGAAAAGGACTTTATGGTCTGCACGGATGCCTCGAAACAAGGGTTGGGGGGCGTGCTAATGCAGGATGGAGGAGTAATAGCTTATGCGTCAAGAAAGTTGAAGAAGCACGAAGAGTTATACGTGACTCATGATTTAGAGTTGGCAGTTGTAATGCTAGCTCTGAAAATTTGGAGGCACTATCTTGTGGGGCGAAATTTTGAACTCAAAACGGACCATCAAAGCTTAAAACACCTCTTCACTCAAAGAGATCTGAATGCTAGGCAAAGGCGATGGAGTGATTTTATGAGTGAGTATGATTTTGGTATTTCATACATAAAGGGAAAGGAAAATGTGGTCGCAGATGCCTTGAGTAGGAGACCACGTATCTTCTCCTTGGTACCCTTAAAGGTCAATCTGAGGGAACAGGCGTTGACACAACTACTATGAGACAATTGGTATTTAAAGGTTACTTTAGACCTCTAGAGCGGGAAGCAGATAGACCCAAAGTATGAAGGATATAATCTAGAAACAGACGGATTGTTGAGATATCGAGGAAGGATGTACATCCCAGAGAGTGGGGATATTCAAAGCATCATCCTAAAGGAAGCCCATAGAGCACTTTATTGCGCACATCCGAGTGTGAAGAAGATGTACGCGGAGATGAAGAAACTCTTCTTTTGGGTAGGAATGAAGTGCGATGTAGTCCATTTCGTCGCCAGATTCCTAGAGTGTCAACAAGTGAAGGCCGATCACCATCACCCGGCAGGCCTCCTACAACCACATGATGTCCCTATGTCCAAGTGGGAGGTCATCTCAATGGATTTTGTTGTAGGGTTGCCACTCACGTCTCATCGACACAATGCCATTCTTGTGATAGTGGATAAGTTAACCAAGAGTGCTCATTTCATTCCGGTTAGAGACACTTACGAGGTTACTGATGTGGCACGAGTGTTCATAAGAGAGGTTATACGTTTGCACGGGATACCAAAGAAGATTATTTCAGATATGGACTCTAGATTCACTTCTAGATTCTGGACAAGTTTACAGTCAGCGTTGGGGACTCAGTTGAACTTAAGCACAGCATATCATCCTGAAACAGATGGGCAAACTAAGAGAGTAAATCAAGTTATGGAAGACATGCTTAGGATGTATGTGATGGATAATCAAACCCAGTGGGAGAAGTACCTACCTTTGGTAGAGTTTGCCTACAATAACAGTTATCATAGTTCCATTGGAATGCCACCATACGAAGCTTTGTATGGAAGGCCATGCAGAACACCATTGAGTTGGGATAGATTAGAAGACCGAGTAACAGTTGGGCCAGAATTGATTCAGGAAATGGAGGAACAGGTGATTCAGATCAGGCAGAGGCTAAAGGAAGCACAGGATAGACAGAAACGTTATGCGGATGCACACAGGACCGACCGAAATTATGAAGTGGGGGACCAAGTTTTCATTCGTATCAGGCCTAATAAGAGTACCATACGGTTTGGGAAGGGGACAAAGTTGTCACCTCGGTTTATAGGGCCATTTAGGGTCCAAGAAAAAATTGGACCCGTTGCCTATCGTCTCGTACTGCCACCCCACTTGCATAAAACTCATAATGTATTTCATGTATCTTTTTTACGTCATTATGTTGTTGATGAATCACATAAACTAAATTGGAAAGAATTGCAGGTATCAGACATGGGAAACCTCACAGTAGAACCGTTACGCATACTGGACCGTAGAGTCCGACAGCTCAGAAACTGTCTGGTAGACCAAGTTAAGGTCCAGTGGGACAAGTATAGTCCAGGATCTGCTACTTGGGAGGACGTCGAGACACTACGGCGAGACTATCCCTCACTATTTTGACCACCTCGAGAATATGTTTCTCGAAGGTGGGGTGTAGGTAACACCATCTTTTGACTTAGACAGCCAGGATTACCTGAGACCTATACACTTTATTTACTAAGTTACAGTGAAACTATTAAGTGATACACTTAAACTTTAAAAATTTATGAACTTTTACGAATGTTTAAGTGTTATTAATGATGATGCATGTAATGCGATCTATTATGTGAATGTAAATTTTACAAATGTTTAAATGATAT
>ML787656.1:372726-394239 GCA_009831015.1 Picea engelmannii | reverse complement strand
GATCCCATGCATAGCACACAAGTGGCAAAAAATTTATGAACATGAACCACATTTGCATGCTTGTTTATTGAGTTTCAGGCTTAGTATCTAGCACTAAGATAGGCTTTTTTAAGTTTGAGCACAAGGATCATTTGTCTGAGTTTCAAGAGACAGAATGCATCCCAAAGGGAGAAAATTGTAGATGTAGTTTGAAAAGGAACTTTCCAAAGATTTTCAACAGCAAAATTCAATAAGAATAGTAAACAATTGACAAAATCCTCAGGGGAAGTTGTTAGTCTTTATGAGGCTAAAGTATGACTAAAATTCCAATCCCTAAAACAAATTGTAGCTCAAGCAATCATCAAATGAAATCTGCAGCACTCTTATTCTTTTTCCCAGCTGCATAGTATGTCAAATTTATGGTTCCAACGTAACAGGGTTCCATTCACATGTTAGCAGGGTTCCAGAGGCTTGCAAGGGGCTAGGTTCTGAGGCCCTAAAACCTCCACAGACCTCCTCGTCGTCAAAGCTCTCCAATTCCTCCATGTAAATCATGGTCGTTCGCTACAAGACAAGTGATAGTGAGGGCCACAAATGGCCAATGTAAGCCCCGACCAAATCCACAGTCATATTTTCCTCACAGGGGTTTGAAAGGAGAGAGAGGGTCAAACAAATGTTTGCCACGAACAGTGGACGCGTCTTTGTGTTAGTTCAATCCCACAGTGGCAATTTACACAACAGCGGTTCTTGTTGTTATGTAAAGGGTGGTAGTTGTTGAGTTCACTTGCACATATAAAGGGGTGACTAAGTGGACGTGCATCCCCCCCTCCAACCTTCTCCAACGTGCATAAGGTGGGCCCCCTTTTGGGGAATTAAAATGTTTTTTTTTTTTTTTTTATTATTATTATTATTCTGTACATCCAGTAAAACACACCACTTGATCCCTGATTTGCACCTTAATAAAGTGACTTGCAAAAATTGACTTTTAGCATGAAAAAGTGGATTAGGAGCTAATATTAAAGTGCAAGTGAATGTTTAAAAAGGGATTTTAGCACTTATGAGTGAGTTTTAGTGCTAAGTCTAAAGTAGATTTACATTAAAAAAGTGTATTTGAGTTTTAAAAGGCAAAAGAAGGTCAAGGGTTTTATTCCTACCCAATACAAAGTGTTGTTGAAGCCATGTTTTGAATGCCAAAGCATACCAAAGAAGCACCAAATCAGCATATTCTTCCACCGTTTTGATTCTTTCACTTGGGGATGTTGTATTTGCTAAGTAACCGGATACGTCCTAAACCCCCTGCGTGTCGCGTGTCCAGCGAATCCGACACGATTCGCCCTGACACGTGTCGGATTCGTTGGTTCAACGTGTCCTGGTAACGGGACACGTCCTAAAAACGTGTCCGACACTTCAGCAACCAGTGTCACGAATTTAGGACACGTGTCCCTCAAAAAGGCAGTCTGCGGACCCTCGAAAACGTTTTTTTTGCTTCATTTCACCCACAGGATGGAGCAGCAAGAGAGTTAGAGTGCAGCAAAGGGCTTTGGTGGAGTGTGAGAAGGGATTCCAAGTGTCAAGCAAGTGGATTTGTCCACCATTCTTCAAGTTGTTTTCTACAGCAGCAGTCCAAGAACTTTGCTACAACAGTCATGGCTCAATCATCGAGGGCAGCTGGAAGAGGGCAAAAGAAAGGGAGGGATTTTCCCACTAATGCTGTCCCCCCTCCTTCATTTTCAACAGGGTCAGCTAGTGTTCCATCTGTTAGAAGTGGGGCTGCAGCAACAAGTTCAGAGGCTGAAAAACAAGCTCTTTTAGCAAGGCAGCAAGCTCAAGAAGCAAAGTATCCATTGTGCAAATTATTAAAGATAATGCACCTGTTTGCAAGGCTGCTGCCATGGTTGTGGAAGATAAATATCCACAAATATTTTGGACACCTTGCATTGTTCATTCCTTGAATKTAGCACTTAAATCCATTGCTTCGGATGTGACATGGATCAGAAGTCTTATTGAGGATGCACGTCATTCATGTAAAATTTAAATGTTTACAATTTTATTAATTTTTTCATTTTTTATATGTAATTCATAATTTAATATATATATATATACAACGTGTCCTCCGTGTCCTGTTTCCGGGGGTCGTCGTGCCCGTGTCCAACACTCGTATTTTCGTGTCCTCCGTGTCCCGTGTCCACATGTCTGGTGACTTAGTGTATTTGGCTTGGAATGTGCCATATTTGGATCTAATTTGGGTAGTTAATGGATGAAATTTTGTGATGGGTTGCCAAGAGAGCCACTACAGCCATATAAGAGAAAAACGCAGCAGCACCATATCAGCCCCAAATTTGGCCACGATTTTGGCAGGAGGCCAAATTAGTTGAGTAGAAGCTTCTACTCTAACAGAATCTGACAAAAGAACAAAGCAAGCATTCTCATTGGTGGAGGCAGAAAAGATTCTAACCCAGTTTTGGGGCTCACATATCTCTCCCAGCAGTCTATAATAGAGATGTTTTTTCTCATTTATGAAGGATCAAAGGTTCAAATCAGCAGCAAACGGTGGCAATCCGCAAAATAGAGCCAAGAGTCCATCAAATACTAAAGATCTACCTAGAGCACCACCACTCTTTTTGCAGAAGCAAGTGACCATTCTTCTTCTTCTGCTTCTTAATCTCTCCATTCTCATTCTCCCTGCATGCCCAAGAGGCAGATTGTAATCATTCTATGAGCCTAGAGGCCAGATTGGCTCAAGAAAGAGATCAGTTCCCTCTTGAGACCCATCTTGTGCTTTTCTGAAAAAGATTGTAATGAAGGATGCCACAGCACCAATGGTGAATTAACCCCCCTATGGCATTCTACCTAAGTTTTTAAGAAAAGGTGGGGATAGAGCTGAATCAACCCCCCACTGCCATTTATTTTCTTCCTATGAACATTTTTTATGTAATGGGTATGTGGAGAAGCCCAAGGCCAAGCTAAGTCAGCCCAACCACTAGTATCTTTTCTATTTCCTGTTCATTAAGGGCAGAATGTTTATGTAAATCAGCTATCAGCTCTGTTGTACTGATGAAATAAAGTTCTAACCATTGCTCTTGCATTTATTGTGTCTATTTGCTTCATGGATATTCATTTAACTTGCTGGATCTATCTTACTGTAAACTTTATAACATAAACTCATAGATAAACCAGAAAACACAGAAATTATCAGCTCTGATTAGCAGGCTGGAAAACACACATTTTATGCTACAATCATTAACAGTGAAATACTTAGAGCAGCCACACAAAAGATACGAGCTCAGATATTTCTGGAAACCCCAATCCCTCTGAGGAAAACCTTATTAAATAGATCTGAATACATACAGAAAATGTCACAGTAATACTAGCTAAGGAGCCCGTACAATCTGTACGGCTCCGTACAGTCGCAGGTCTCTTGTCTGGCGGTCGTACAGCTCTATGGCACCTTCTGGTTGCAGCTCTGGCTATCTCTCTCTAATGGTAGACTGTTGTAGACTCACTTTGCTGGTGTAATACGCCCGTACAATACCCTCTTGGTTGCTTTACTCTGTCCATACTGGTCGTACAGACTTCCAACTTCTTGGTACGATTTTTGGGTGGGTAGATTTCTCCCTAGCAGCTTGTACCTCCGCTCTCTTTCAAATATTCTGCACTTTGAAGGGCATTTGGTCCCTTGCTCGGCCCCTACCTTCTTGAGATGACCCAACTTGGTCTCCACTTAACCCTACCTTCTGGACAGGTTCGACTCAACCTTCCACTCAATCTTTCATGAAGCGCACCTCCCTCTCACCTGGTCGACTTCCTCTTAGAGATGATGAGAAATGAGGCCTTCTTGGTGTTTTATAACCCTAGCCTCTCTCTCATTCAATCCTGGCCCTTAGACCTTCTCCTCAAGATCTAGATTTGACGGTGGGGACTTAATCAAGCATTGAGACAACTTAATTCACATCCAACGGTTGTGACTTAATCTCAAGTTGACTTAAGTGATCCCCACCAACATTAAGTTATCTAGACATAATGTGGGCCCCTTCCATACTACCAAACATCCCTAGTATGGAAGTACCTGCCCGAGCTACAAATTTCTAACACTCCCTCTTAGCGAGAGTGGTACTGCCACTGGCGCTGCCTCCTCCATGGTCCACGTCACTGTGAGTCTCCCCTCTGAATCTAAGAGACCCATCCTCTCTAAGTTTGGATACTCAACCTGCCCTGCTCTGTAGTTGTTGTTGCCACTTGTACTGAGACCATCTGGGTATCCCCATTCCTCCAACTGAGTCCACTCCCACCATGTGGGTCTGCTGAGGAGAGCCTCCTTCTCTCTCAAATCCGATCCAACTGTCCTATGACTTCCATTGCCGAAGTTATATATGGGTTGCCCCCACAACCTGTACAAGCGATCCTCATTGATGCCTATCATCACAGGTGGTCCTTGAGCTTGACCTCTGACAAAGCAAATATGCACACCACAACCAAAGAAGTTGACACCGTAGCCTTGAGCCTCCAAGGCTAAGATTGAGAGTACACTGACTCTCATATCTGGTACATAAAGTACCCCTCGTACCCTTAGAATCTTGCCTAATTCTATCTGAAGTGACACCATCCCTTCTCCTCGGGCTACTACCATGCTAGAGTGTACACCACATCTAACATAATCCAAATCTTGAGCTAAGAACTCCTGGAATGTGTGTCTTTCCCCAGTCATGTGACAAGTGGAACCATTGTCTAGGTACCACCCATCTTTAGATCTGTCTTCTGAGTCAAGGAAGAGTGTATACTCATCCTTGAACATCCTAGAAAACCGGCGAGATGTAGCAGCCAACTGTTGCTCCTCCTCTTCCTTATCCCGAGCCTCCTCTTCTGCTGAAGCAGCCACTTGCTGCTTCCTATCCTTACCCTCCCTTGCCCTTCTTGGATTGAGAGCATTGGCTAGCATAATGCCCGAATTCCCCACACACATAACACTAAATGTGTGAGAGATCATTCTTCGGCCTACCATTTGTGGCTCCTCCTCTAGAAACTGGTCCTCTCCTGCCTCTGGCTCCCCTCTTGGAGGTGAGAGCGAGATTCTCCTCTTCATCCTCATCTACATCTCTGCCTCTTTTGATTTCTTCTTGGCAACAGTCATTCCACAACCTATCCCAGTCTAGCAAGTTTTCTCTGGCCACTATTCCTGCAATAAAGGGGTCCCACTCCTTTGGGAAGCCTCTCAAGGTTGATCTAACCATCTCTACGGGGAGAGCTTTATTCCTACTGCTAGAAGCTCATCTAATAATTGTTTTACCTTGGTGAGATAGGTTGCAACAGCTTCCCCTTTTGTCATCCTTGTGTGTTAAAGTCTCTCCTTGAGAGCCATGATTCTGCTCTCATGCTTAGCCTCAAACAGTCCCTTTAGATGTGACCACATTTCATGGGTTGTTTGCTTCTCACAAATATTGGGTACAAGGTGATCCTTCACCCCATCTAGGAGAATCCTATGAGCTCTAATCTCTACAACATAATGCAAATCTTTGTCCTTAGGATCAGTGGGAATTGTGGCAGCCTGCTCAACAGTACCCCATACCTTGCTTTCTTGAAGAGCATTCTTCATCCGATACTTCCACTGTACGTAGTTGGAAGCACCATCCAATCTGTCCTCATACCTGAGATTTGTAGCCATCTTGCTACTCAACTTTAACCTATTCTAAAGACCCTTCTCAGCTCAACACCTCTTGAGCAAACTTGGGCCAACTGCAGCTTGCTCCCTCTTAGACTGAACAGGTCAACCCTCTTCACAAGTCCTTCTTCTTCAACTTGGAGGGGTCGTAGACCCTACAACACCCTTTCTCAAGGTCAAAACTTGACCATTCTAATGAAAGAAGCTTGACTTGGCTAACAAGGGTTCTGTGACAGTTGGGTCGACTTTCCCTTCTTTGTCCCTAGAGCACAAAGCTTCAACAACACTTTTGGGGCTGTCGGACGTTCAACTCTGATACCATGTAAACTTTATAACATAAACTCATAGATAAACCAGCAAACATAGAAATTATCAACTCTAATTAGCAAGCTACAAAACACACATTTTATGCTATAATCATTAACAGTGAAATACTTAGAGCAGCCACACAAAAGATACCATTACAAATATTTATGAAAACCCCACTCCCTTTAAGGAAAACCTTATTAAATAGATCTGAATACATACAAAAAATGTCATAGTAATACTAGATAAGGAGCCCATACAGTCTGTACGGCCCGTACAGTCGTGGGTCTCTTGTCTGGCAGTCGTACAACTCTATGGCACCTTTTGGTTGCAACTCTGGCTATCTCTCTCTAATGCTGGACTGTAGCGGACTCACTCTGCTGGTGTAATACACATGTACTGTACCCTCTTGGTTGCTTTACTCCATCTGTACTGGTCGTACGGACTTCCAACTTCTTGGTACAATTTCTGGGTGGGTAGATTTCTCCCTAGCAGCTTGTACCTCCGCTCTCTTTCAGATATTATGCACTTTGAAGGGTATTTGGTCCCTTGCTCGGCCCCTCCCTTCTTGAGATGACCCAACTTGGTCTCCACTTAACCCTACTCGGCCCCTTCTGGACAGGTTCGACTCAACCTACCACTCAATCTCTCATGAAGCGCGCCTCCCTCTCAGTTGGTCGACTTCCTCTTAGACATAATGAGAAATGAGGCCTTCTTGGTGTATTATAACCCTTGCCTTTCTCTCATTCAATCCTAGCCCTTAGATCTTCTCCTCGAGATCTAAATCTGATGATGGGGACTTAATCAAGCATTGAGACAACTTAAGTCACATCCAACAGTTGTGACTTAATCTCAAGTTGATTTAAATGATCCCCACCAACATTAAGTTGTCTAGACATAATGTGGGCCCCTTCCATACTACTAGACACCCCTAATATGGAAGTACCTTCCCGAGCTACAAATTTCTAACAGTTACATGCCTATAATTTTGTTGTCTAGAGTTTACCACCATGCAAAAGAGTTTATAAACAACCCTCCCTTAACTACAAATCCTTTTTTCCTTGAGTTATTTGTCATGCAGAATCAGATTATGGTGTTTGTGGTTCATAAAATCATTCTTATGGCTAAAATCTATTGAATTTGGCTTCTTTGTCACTCCCAAAACTATAACTCAAATCTTTATATTTTGTTTTTAGTAAATTGCAGAAGCAATCACCATGTACCACCCCTACAATAAAACCAGTCTGAGCTTCATAGACAAAACTTGTTCTCACATGACAGGTCAGAACAAATATTTAGGAGAGTTGAGGGTACCCCTGCTCTTTCCCAAGAACTAGCTTGAAGGCCTAGTGTGGAGCAAGAAGGTGCTCCTGGGCATAATGCCCCAGCATTGGGTCTCTATGAGAGAGGGAACAACCTGAGGGGCAACATTGGCAAGTTTTTTTCTAGAATTGGTCTTCATTTTGGCTATTACCGTATACTTATATGACTCCAAGACTAAGAGAACACTGCATTCAAAACTCATCGACTCCACTACCAGTTCAAGGTGATGCCATTAGGCATCTTCAATGCTCCTGCTACATTTCAGGGCATGATGAACAATGTGTTTGGTAAGTGTCTCTGTAAGTTTGTTTTAGCCTTCTTTGATATCCTCATGTAGTAGAACAAGCATCTAGAGCATTTAGATCTTGCACTAGCTACTTTAGCAAAACATGAATTCTATGCAAAAAGAATCTACTTTTGTATATGCCAAGACTTTTCTAAAACATCTTGGCCATATCATCTCTACAAAGTATGTTTGTACTAATCTTGCAAAGATTCAAGCCATTCAAGAGTGGACAATGCCAAGGACCCTTAAAACGCTTAGGGAATTTTGGGGCTTAGCAAGCTTCTACCATCATTTTGTACAAGTTTATCCATTGTTGCTCGTCCCCTGACAAACTTAACAAAGAAGGATGCTTTTCACTGGTCAACTAAGGCACAACAAGATTTTGAGAATCTAACGGAATCCCTTGCATCAACTCTAATGCTTGGTACACTTGACTTCACTTGGTTGTTCATCATTGAATGTGATTAATTTGGGTTTAGAATTGATGCAATACTCTTACAAGATGCCAACCTATTGCTTTTGAAAGAAGAAAGTTGAATGACAAGGAAAAACGCATATTCACATACAACAAAGAAATGTTGGCCATACTTCATACTTCATGCAGTGGACATACTTCATACTTCAATGGGACAATATTTAATGGTCAAAAGAGGCATCCTTGGACTATCAAGAATGGTAGCATCCTTTTCAAGAATATCATCTATTTACAGTGTGGATATACTCTTATACAACAAGCTCTTCAACACAATCATTCATCTCTCTATTTGGTCATTATGGGTTTCCACAAAACTTACAAGAATGTCTCCTCACATGTGTGTCATTCTTTGAAGGTAAGGATGTTATCTTTGCGGTAGTTGATCATTTAACCAAGTATGCTCATTTCATCCCTTTGACTACCAAGTTTATAGCTTCTAGGATTGTTCATCTATTCTTTAAGCATGTCTATAAGCTCCATGGACTCCCTCACTGCATCATTACTAATAAGGATCTGAAGTTTGTAAGTCGTTTATGGCAAGAACTTTTCAAACTAGCAAGGGTTGCTTCCAATATGAGTACAATTTATCACCCTCGAACAGATAGACAAATAAAGGTAGTTAATAAGAGCTTGGAGGGGTATCTTCAAATGTACACAATGGATCAACAAAGTAAATGTATGACATGGTTGCATCTGTCCAAATATGGTATAATACTACATATCACTTTGCCACTGAAATGACCCCATTCAAAGCATTATATGGCTATGAACCCCCATCACCTAAGGATTGGATCAATCAAGATGTGAAATTCCCTACGGCCACTGACATACTACAAGAATGTAAATCTTTAGCACCCTAAAGTACAACTTGTCCATGATAGCAGATAGAATGAAACTACGAGTTGATCAACACTGCTCACAAAGACAGTTTGTGGTTGGAGAATATGGTCTTTGTTCAATTGCGGCCATAAAAACAAACAACTCTCTAGAAACAAGGCAATAACAAGCTTCAACCCAAGCTCTATGGTCCATTTTAAGTGTGAGAAAAGTGGGGGAGATGGCATATGCACTAGACATTGCCAGCAAGGAAAGACTTCATGATGTCTACTTAACTTGTTACATGTATTTCTTAATCTCCCTGCCATATTTACTTAATTTTTTGCAATATTTATTGGGAGGTGATTGTGATGTCTATTTGATTAGTACAACCACCCTTTCAACTCACGGTGTGCATGCATTGGAGAGTTGGTGTGCTCCAAAAGAAAGATCATTCCTTGCAATGCAAACTCTCAAAGTGCAACATTTAGCTGCTAACAAATCCAAAGATTTTAGAGCCTACACAAAGCATCCAAAGTATTTAAAATGAACCTAACAAAGAAGAAAGGAGTACAAAAATCTTTGCATAACTATGTCCATCCATCTAAGGTCTTTGAATATGAAGTTCTAGATTGATTAAGTGGAAAATTGGAAAATTGAGTAAGTGGAAAATCCATCCATCCATCACTAAGTACTTGAGTAAGTGGAAAATTGAAATACCATCCATCCATCACTAAGTACTTGAGTAAGTGGAAAATTGAAATACCGTCCACGCGAATAATCAAATGGGAACCAAATACTTTTGTTAGAAACTATACCCACTTATCCATGCTTGAGGGAAAAAACAACTTTTTTGGGGAGTGGGGGCATGAGTGATCCTTGCAAACTATGAGTAGCTAGTTATTTTCTTCATAATTCAATATGGCTAGATATCAACACTATTAAAGGAGGTTAATATTTTGTTTTATTTTAATACATTTATTTGAGTCAAGATGACCCAAACTTTGTAAAAATAGGACCTTTGAATCTCGTATGGAAATCATATTTTGATGTGGTATTGTACTAGGCCTCCACAAGGTTGTAAAATAAAGAGATATTTGGTGGTTCTTGTCTCCATTTTTGTCTTTGTGCATCATTGTTTCTCCGTCATAACAAATACGTGTTTTTCAATCGTAACGGATAAGGGTTTTTAAATTATAACAAATAAGGACCTCTTGGAACCTTATCAATCCCGTGGGGACGTATCCCATATCCATTATGAATATTGGTCCTATCCCGATCCAGGATGAATATGTGAGAGAACGTGAGGTATAGGTATGTGACGAATACCTAGGATTTTCAAGCCTAACTACATTTATGGCAACAAGGTGGGACTAGTTCCCATGGATCACAAACTTGGCATTATGGGTAAGAAAGGCAATAGTTTTACTCTTATCCTAGGGTTTTGTGGTTTAAAATATTATGCTCAAAAGAAATAAAGTGGTATAAATAGAATAAACAAAATGAAGGAAACTATATGCAAAAGAAAGCAAAACCATCAAATAAAGCCTTAGTTCTATGGAAAATAATTGAAAATACCCCAAGGCAGCATAGTAACCATAAAAATTAATTCAAAGAGAAGTAAAATGCAATGACAATCAGTAAATGCATATGTATTGAGGGTGATGAATATATTTAGATATATAGAATGGGCGTTGAAGTCTCCATCCAAGTATTTGTACTAAATCAACCCACTATGAGGATAGATATCCAAAATTCAAATGGCTAGGTAAGACACAAGACTCTTCTCATATGCCTAAGGTGTGGGATAGGAACTAGAAAGAAGGGACCAAAGAAGCCAAATGATAGAGATTGTGGATGTGGTGAATCTAGACTCACTTGAGAAATTGTTGAGTGAATGGGCTTATCTACACATGGGACTCCTCACAATCATTCCTACGCCAAAAACAACCTCAACAAGCCTTCATAAAGACATGGCTGCATTATACGGCTTGAACATATATTTTTACACCATGTGTTGGCCTCAAATGGCGATTTGTGCCTATGATATTTTATACCTTTTCTAATTTGAAATTTTGGATCCTTTACCTAAAAAGAACTCACTAGAAAGCACATGAGTGCAGGAGAAAATGGATCTATTTATACGTAACATGGGAGAGCACTAAAAGTGGATTTTGTATTGTGGATCCATTGGAAGAAATGTAGAACAGTGGTGCTATGATGCTATCTCATAACCTGGATCACAAAGGCAGACAATCTGATAGCTAGGGTGCCAAATCAGCCGGTTTAAGAATATTCTCACTCTAGAATAAATTGTGGGGAGAATCTCAACATGTCTTAGGAAGAAATCCTTTGAGGAACTCTGGAATTCTCCCTAATTCAGGTGGTTTGGAATCCATTGTTGGCCTCATTGTGAAGGTGAAGCTATTGTTGGGAATGGTATGGTCTAACTACTTATCCAAAAGAACAAAATCTATGAAGTGAGTGTGTCCTAGTGGGTCTAGATATCCAAATCAATCAACTTCAAAAGTTTCAATACCTAAGCTAATCAAAAGGCTAGGGCTCAACCTAGGGTATGTGACCTAAGAAATCCCACAGAACACCTAATTTGCTCTACAAGGGCCAATTTGGTGAATCTACAATTAAGCAAGTGTGTTGATCACCAGGATAAAGGAGAAAATACACATGGTATAAAATCATCATTGGACGAAAGTGCACACAAATGCAAGTGTGTGCACTACAGAACCGTACCAAATACAGATTTGACCGGACCCAAGGGCACAGGAGGCAGATCTGGTATCATAGGGAGAAAAAGTCCCACGGTGCACCTACTACAGTTTCAAAATTTCAATAACAAAGTGTCTCCAAGGTAAAACTTTATGTCAAAGACAACAGACAGACTATATCCTATCCACATTGAACAAAAAATTCTTCATAATATATGGCATATAGTTTGACACTTAAAACAAAATAATCTTGCACCAAAACCACCCTTTATGTTAAGCTTGAGGGGCTTGAAATATTGTATGCATGCACAATATCCTAATGCTCAATACCTTGTGTATCGTCAGTATCATACCCACCTACAATTTTCAAAATATGATATTTGGAGGCCTGGTTGTGTTTCTCCATTCTAAACTTTTACATGGTGATGTTTTGAATGACAACAAATTTCAGCAGAACAGCAAGAATCCACAAAGAGAAAGAGAATCCCCTGTTCTAACTCTTGGCTGAAATTTCCATCAACTCTTATTTGACTGCAAATATAATAACATGTGTACTTAGATCAGATTGTTATTTCTTCAAATACCAAAATATTCATGACCATGATGAGGCCTTTTAATCTTTACCATTATAGAGGGAATTTTGTGCAGCAATGTGCAATTCATTCAACTACAACAGTCTACATGTGGACGGTAACTTCTATGTCCAGTATTTAATTTAATCAGCTATAACTGCTCCTGGAAAACTAGCTTCAATGTAAAGTTATTGCAGCTTCAACGGTCTACCTGTAGATGGTCGCTTCAATCTTCCATGAAAAGAATTTCAATGATCCACCTTTAGAACTGACAAATTTATTAGTACTGCCCATATCTAAAGGTGCCACTATAGCTCCAATCCCCATTCCCTCTGCCCCCAAAAGAAAAGAAAGGAAAAGAGAAATAAAAAGAAACAAGAAACAGTCACAGTGGTTGTTAGTTGCAGGTTGTGATAAATATTGACTCAATCGAATCCTAAGCCACTGCAAGCAATGGATCTAAGAACAAGATCCCCCATCCCAGTCATATGTATTTAAGCTGACAACCTAAAACACATAAACCTAATAGATGCTCTCTACAATGTCTGTATCCAGTGTGCATTGTTATCTTAGCAGAATGCACCACTAACTACAGGACAGAAATGGATCATTCTTCCTATACAATCACATACTGGCCTGTGAAGAGAGAAGCCATGTTCGTGAACTTAAGATGGCATGCTGTTATTTATTCTGTAGTTTCTTCAAATGTTTCGAAAAAAACAAACAAAATTCCAATGTAGAACTTTATCAGTTCAAAGAATATAGAGAAATCCTGATTCTACGAGGGAAGTATGTAGCAGCCTTATACTTTCATTCTAAAATCTAATACCAGCAGTCTTGTGCATGGTGGCGAGTCTCCTAGTAAAGCAGAAATCTCACCAAGGCAAGCCAACCGCCTTGTAGCATAGAGGGGTAAATATGCAAGAGCCAACACCATAATTGACTCGCACTGGGAAGTGCCAAATCTGCCAATTGCAACCAATATCAAAATGTTGATAAAACAAAAAAGGCCAAAACTATCAAAATCTCCATGACTGCACAACATATTCACCTTCCTCGGAATCTACATTATAGGGTGACACCATGAGAATCAAACTAACCCTAGCTTGCTAAGGCCGAAACACTAGACTATTGGTATACCCACTCGACGGCCCAGAGATCCACAATACCGCCAATGCAAAAAGTTTACCCCAATATAAAAAGTTTGGGATTCATGTCACCGGCTGAATTTCATTCTTTCTAGTATCCAATCTTCCTGTTCACAAGGCAAATTATGTTAACAATATTTGGCAATGCCAATGGGGTGTTCGTTCACAGGTGATGATGACGACGGCATGTTACACTATCCACCATGGTTCCAATCTAGGTGAGGCACGGCATGGTTGGGGGCAACTACAATTCCTAGGCAATTTTCGCAACGATGACGCATTATTTGCAAGAAATAAAATATATTGGGCGAAAGTTGAATTGTCTTTCAAAATAAAATCTGATATAGACGATCATGCAAGAAAGCCCAAGAGAGAGCAATCCATCAACAACTAAACATTACCCACATGTCCCAACACTCGTAAATCTTGGAAAAAGTTTTAGCAATTCTAGTGACAAAATGTCTCAATCTGACTAATATTCTTCTGAGACATAAAAGCACCTGTCTATATGGGCATCCAATGTCAATTACATATCTCTGAACATGCTTATGCTCTCTTCAAACGAACAAAAGAATGTTGATGTGAGACTGTTTATATTCAATTCTTTTGCAAATGGGTATTATTAAAAATCATCCGTGAAGGCAAAACAGATAGAATTCAACATGCATTAAGAACAAAAGACAGGAATCCAGTTGAAACTCAATCAGATGGGGGAGAAAGAAAGCGCACTCGTCATTATCGCTGCTGTAAGAAAGACTGTCTTCTGAATCTGCTGCCACGTTGGGCAAAAACACGTAACAAGACATCAATATTGTTATCACTAGTACTATTATTATTATTGCAGGCAACTTAGATTTCAGAATTTTAAGTGGGTAAGGAAGTATAGTACCGTCTTCTTCTCTGTCCGCAGGAGGAGATGCCGAACGCTTTTGAGCTGGCATTGTGTTTCGAACCTCCGACCCAATGGCCCTCTTCGCTGAAAAGGGAATGAAAAGCCCCTGTGAGACGATTGATAATATGAGGAATCCACTGCACCTGATAATTGAAGGTGGTGGAGGCGAGAATAGGGAACTTAAAGGGAGAGAAGGAGGAGAGAGTTATGTAGATCTCTGCAGAGCTTTCGTATCCTTTCGCCGGCGCATGCGTTTTGACGCTCAATTCCTCTTCATAGTTTTCTCCGTTGTATTTGCTTAGTATTTTAATTTAGACCAAGACTCGTAACACATACGGATCGGTGTTTTGGTTACGGATTTGTATCTTGTTTTGGTTAAGGATTTATACCTTGTGTAAAGAAAGATACAAGTTTTTTAAAATTATTTATATATTTACTTGATTTTTAAAGATTTTATTAAATTTTCATATCCATCTATTTCTGTATGTTTTTATTTATACTAATTTTAATATTAAAATTAAAGCTTTGTTAATTTATAAATTCAAAGTCTTTTGGTTAATGTATATAGTTTGAGTGGGTCTAATGGTTAAGAATATGTGTTTCCTCTTAAGAGGTCACAAGTTCAAATCCAGAGGGGGTAGGGTATGTATACCTCCGTAGACCTTATCAGTGAAATTGTTGGGCGAAGGGGGGTCCCTTGTCTCACAAACAAAGGGGTCTCATACACTAATTTGGTGTGCCTTGATCGTGACCTTAAAAATAGATTATTATTATTATTATGTGGTTAATGTATAATGTATAAAGTCTTTGTTAATTTATAATCTTCTCATTTCAATATTAATATTTGTTAATTTATAATCTTCTCATTTCAATATTAATATTTATTAACTATTGAGATTTGAGGTTTTATTGTACTAAGAGTAGCGAGGTGTTCTACAACTTAGTATGTTACATTGAGTCTATCGGATCTTAAGAGGGTAAGTGATTACTTGTGATTCTTTAGAATTTTGTTTCTGTGCTCGAAAAGCATTAAGAGAAGCTTTCCAATATCACCATAGTTTTGTTGAGTTAAGAGGTTAGGAAGGTTGGTAGTGTGACAAATATTTTGAAAATGAGATCTAATCTGGGTATAGGCTAGACAATCTAAGAGAAAGTGTTTTTCATCTTCAACCTTCTTAGTGTCACGAAGGTGACACACTCTTTCATCCCATTACATAACAACAAAAAATAATTAAATAAAAAATAAATAACTACATATGTACATATATCTATCAATAATTAATTAAACCGGATCTATCAAGCATTAAGAAATAATATTTTGATATCATTTAATATAAAGGAATTAATACCTGACATGGAATCCCTGGATGGGGTGCCACAAAGCACACAGCATCCACGTAACACAGGCCAGGGCTCGGCCAATAATATGGCAGGTTGGCTCCCCTCCCCTCATCATTAAATGGGAACTCGTCATTACTGCCCGTCAAGAGGTGAACGACTGCTCCCTCGCACGAGCAGAATGACGACCATGGGATTCAGTGGATGGGAGACGTTAGTGGCAGCAGTCATGTCACTCATCTACGCTCTTATCCGGTAAGGCGGCAATTCAGGCCATTTCACCTTAGCCTCGCACCAGGCCGACAGCTCTAAGTTCTAGTGCAGCCACCACAGGACTTCCAACACGCTAACGTTAAGCATCAGCACCCTCCATTGCTCCTCCATGCCGAGGGAAAGAGGTAGGTTGCGTCGTGGCCCTATCTGGCATAGCTTCATCGCACAACAGAGGAGGAGGCAACAGTTAGAGAGGGCACTTTCCATAGCACGCACTCAACAGAGAGAAGGTTACGACACCTCCAATGGTGAATGTGGAGAACGTGATCCCAGAGGAACCATTCCAGTTCCCTCCGGAATCCCTCCTCTTCACCGTGCCGGATAATTGGCAGCCCCTAGCCATTTTTCGGCGAAAGCTAGTGCACCAGACACAGACATGCCTGTGTGGGAGGCAAAGGAGGCTTACACTTGTATAGTGGAGGAGGAATTCCTGGAAGAATTCCTCCACCTTGACTCCCAGGACGTCACGCTTCCAAGTGACTTCAAAATCTCAAGCGCAGCATAGGAGGACGAGGAGCTCGAGACGGAGGAGAATTTCGAGATGGAAAAAGACAAGGATGGCGCACAGGAGGCTACAGAAGAGGTTGGCGGTGGTATGACGGTGGAGGGTGGCCCGGTCCTAGCGCCACCACCTATCATGACAATCCTGGAACCATGGCAAGACCCCCCGCCATTCTTCCACCCGGAGCAACGGGCGCTAGTGTTTGAGCTTCGAAGCCAAATGGCGGACCAAATCCACCACGACATACTCATGCACTAGCGTATCAACATTTTATATGAGGCATACTCAAATGCACCAGCTAGCCAAAAATGTCCAACATGCGCAAGGCCTTTTGTGCTGCAGACTTGGAATGGGCCTCTCAACGGCGACCCCAACGACGCAACATCCGATGCTAATGGATAATTCTATGGATTGGATTTCAGTTCGGTTCCTTGCGCTGCTACAGCGTGGTTTCAATTTCCTGCTTAGATGCTTGTTTAATTTTCAGTTCAATGACCAGTTTTACTTCCAATTTAGTTTTCATGTCTCCTCTGAACAATGGTGCAAAGACTTCAGTCCGCCACTTGCCCTGGTTTCCTTTTGGCAGGGCAGATGGCGGACCACCAATTTTGACTTGGACATCACAGTCTGTCATCTGTCCCAGTTTCCGCTAACTCGGCGGAACAGTTGGCAGACTGTTGACATGTGTTTTTTTGTATTTGACAAGTTTTAATAGGAATTGCCCTTTTTTATTTACAAAAAAAATAATACTTGACATGGAATGAAATGATACAAAAATTTATACCTTAAGAAATTCGATCCATGTTTGAAATCGATCTACCCTAGTAGATCTTCTTTGGGTGCATCTTTCTCGATTTAATATTAATATAGTCTATGGTGTGGGTTTCATGTTTGGTGGTTCATTATTGACTTGTGGTTGTTATTTATGTGATGTAACAAGATATCTTGCTAGGATGATGTAACAAGATATCTTGTTACATTGCATGTGTTGACACATTGTGTGGGTGAGATGTGATATGGACATGCTATCAAGGTTCAAACCCTGATGGACATTAAGTCACGGATTATAAGTTAGTCGATTTTAAGGAGTTTTATGATTCATCGGAGAAGCATTAATTTAATTAACTAAAAACATTGTTGTTGGGTGTATGTGTTGTGAATAATTCCACATACATAATAATTGTAAGACGAATATGGTTTATAAAGGATTATTTGCACTAAAAGCTTTGCCAATCCATACATTGGCTTTGGGGTGCAAGTAACCTAGTTGATGTGATGGCATCCTCCCTCACACTGATACTAGCATCGTTGACCATCCTCGTAGACCATCTTGGACTTATGGTCTTGTTATAATAGCATATCGATATGTTGAGATTATGTTCCACATTAATACTCCTCTTCTAAATTTTGTGTGTGGGGGGGTTAACATTGGTATTGTGTCTATGTGTATTGTGAATAATCCCACGTACATAACAATTAAGAGATGAAGATGATTTATAAGGCATTATTGGCACCAATATCTTTATCAATATGGAAGTTGGCATTAGAGTGTAAGTCCCTAGGCTTATGTGATAATTTCCTTCATCACTTTGGTATGGACATCCTCGGTAATTTCGGTGTCATCAATAGAGGGTTGTATTTTGCTCATTCTTATCATCCATGTGATGTTGTAGGTTATCATTTTACAGTGGCATATCCCTATCTTGGGATTTCGACTTCATTTATTTTCCCTCTCTTTGTTTTGATTTTACATTTGTCATGTATAGAAGACAACCTTCCAAGCTTTAGTAATGAATGTTATGCTTGAGCTTAACCTGATTGTAGATTCAAGTCATTAGAGGGCCTAGCCACAAATTCAATCATTGACTTTGTGGTTGGGCCCTCTAATCAATTGAATCTACAATCGAGTTAAGGATGGTTGAATGTTACATACTACATTATTACAATGTCATGTCCTTGTGTTGGGATTTCTACTCCTTTTACTTTTCCTCTCCTTGTTTTCAGTTTGTAGTTGTCTTGTATATCAAGCAACCTTCCAAGGTTTAGTAGTGAATGTTATAGACTATCTTATCACAATGTCATATCCTTATGTTGAGATTTCATTTTTTATCCGTAAACAATAGGCATATGGCTCATCTATCTCACCAACACGGATGCTTCTAAACAATATAAGAAATGAATCAAAATATGTATGTGTGCAAAAATGGATTTGTGGTCCGCGTTTTAAAAAACCGAATTGTTGAGAGTTCAAAAATGGATTTGATGCCTATGTAGGTATAGAGAAGAGTCCCATTGCTTGGGGGGATTAAATGGGAGTGAAAGGAACTCTCTTATGCATAAGAATTATTTACCAAATGTCGTGGGTGACCTGTGGGCAAGGGATAAAATGCTTGAGTAGAGACTAACACACCCAAAGGTTTGTGAAATCACCCAAGTAGTAACTAAAACATCCATCAATCAAAATAACGTCATGTATAGCCTGTGGGAAAAGAATAAACCAACGAGCAATCTAAAATGCAGCCCATGGGAGGAGATACGATTTGTGGGTGAGTGGAAATCGGCCAACAAGATGGAGATTTATGTAGCTTTCATACCACAATCCAATAATTCATGAAAATTAGCCAAACATCTATTGCATAGAATGTATAAGAATTTAAACCAATACAGAAAAAAAACCATAACCATTTTATTATGCTCATAGAATTCATTACAAAGGGGGTGAGCTATGCATGCTCAAAATCTCATGCAATGTTACTCACTAACAGACCCAAATTGCAAAGAACAATGGTTTCAGGACACCTTCGCTAAGTGTGGACAAGCTTCTTGACTCCTTCATCCATCGACTTTGAGTAGTTTACCTTTTGAGCTCTCATTTATGCCCCTTCAAGGTTTTTCCCCCAATTCTCTTTTCACTTCAACCTTCTTTGTTTTAATGGTTTCCTTTGGAAGACCAACCATCACAATGGTTCATTGCCCCTTCCAAATTTTCCAAAAAGACAAAATACAATTAAAAAAAGAAGGATACACTTATTACAAAGTTTACAAACGTTTTTCAAAGATCCAATTCGGATCACACCTCCCCATTTGAAGGCTTTTGGTCCCCAAAAGCTTCAACTCCCTTATATCTTCTTCTCCGATCAATGAGCAAACTTCGAAAAATCTCCAAAAAATTATGCCTTCGTTGTAGGATGGAAGTTAAGAGTTGAATACGGGTTGCCTTTTGCATAACCTTGTTCTCCATCTCATGGATAGAAATGGGATTTACTACTATAATAGGTCGTTGGAAAATTGCTACTCCTTGTGATGCAAGTGCAAACAACTCCTCTTTCCCCCTGACTCTCTAAGCTTTCTTCTTGGCTGTTTAGTTCTTGGGATGGAGTTTGGGGTGAAGCCTCCAAAATTTGACTTCCCAATGTCCTGTCAATTTGCAGTATTGGCAACAATTCTTGCATGGGTTGCTTGGCCTTCTAGTGTGCCAACAATCGCCAGCCTTATGACTCCTTTTCTTGCAACAAAAACAAACTTTGTTATACCTTTTTGGTTTGTGATGATTCTTTCCAACTTGGTTGCTTGGTCCCCTGAGAATTGGAGCGAATATGGACGGTGGAATCCTCTCTTTGCTACCTTCTTCCAAGCTTCTACACGCAAATTTGAATGGCTTTCTACACATGGTTTCTTTTCCAATTACTCTTGCATTGACGAAGTTGGTTTGAGTTGCACTTGTGTTATCTTCTTCTCCACTGAATCATAGGCCTTCATGCTTGGGTCTCTATTGAGATACAATGGGGATTAGAATCCCTTGGCCTTCCTTGCCTAACCCTTGGCCCTTGTAGCCCATTTGTCTCATAAGCTTGGAACCGATGCCTCTAGTGTGCTTTTCAAAGTCAACAAAATTCTCTTGAGGAAGGATTTTGGAAGGTGAATTTACCATGCTTTCCTATGTCATGGTACTAGCTTCGACAGTGGCAATGGAAGGGACTTGCTTGGTCTCTTGGATAGTTTCTTATAGCTTCTCCAATACCTCTTCCTTCACTACCAAGTCTTGGACCTCGATGGACCTCTCTTCTTGCCAATTATCCAACTCAATAAATTTGTCCCCCAAATGCAAGAGTTGCAATATGCTCCTGTCTATTTCTACCCTCATGGCAGTGAAGGAGGCATGGTGCTTGGCAAGCTCTTTCTCCAGCTCATCTTCTCTTTGCCACCAATACTAACTTTCTTCTTGGATCTTCTTGTTTAAGTTTCTCAACTCTTCCAAACTCTCCATGTTCAAGGCTTTGCCCATGGCAGCTACTTCAAGGTCTATAATGAACCTACTCTAATACCATCTAATCCGTAAATGGTAGGCCTATGGCTCGTCTGTCTCACCAACATAGATGCTTCTAAATAATAATAAAAAAATGAATCACAACGTGGTTGTGTGCAAAAATGGATTTGTGGTCTGCATTTTATAAAAATGAATTGTTGGAAATTCAAAATTGGATTTGGTGCCTATGCGGGTATAGAGAAGAGTCCCATTGCTTGGGGATTATGGAATGGGAGTGAAAGGGACCCTCCTAGGCACAATAATCATTTATTTAATGCCTTGGGTGACTTGTGGGCAAGGAAAATCGCCCAGACAGTGAAATAAATGCCTAAGGGTCTCTAAATTCTCCTAAGCAAGGGACAAAATGCTTAGGTAGATTAACACACCCAAGGGTTTGTGAAATCACCCAAGCAGTGACCAAAACGTCCAACAATCAAAAGAACGTTATGTACAGTCTGTGGGAAAAGAATAAACTAACCAACAATCTTAAATGCGGCTTCGAGGAAGAGATACAATTTGTGGGTGAGAGGAAATTGGTCGGGAAGATGGATACTTCTATAGCTTTCATACTACAATCTAGTAATTCATGAAAATAACCCAAACATCCATTGCACAGAACGTATAAGAATTTAAACCAAGACAAAAAAAACCATAACCATTTTACTATGCTCGAAGAATTCATGACAAAGAGGGTGAGCTATGCATGCTCAAAATCTCATGCATTATTACTCACTAGCAAATTGAAATTGCAAATAACCATGGCTTCAGGTCACCTTCGCTCAGTGTGGATGGGGTTCTTCACTCCTTCGTCCATCAACTTTGAGCAAGTTACCTTTCGAGCTCTCATTTATGCCCCTTCAAGCTTTTTCCCTCAATTCTCTTTTCATTTCTCATTGATCTCCTCACTTCAGCCTT
>ML787656.1:338396-369593 GCA_009831015.1 Picea engelmannii | reverse complement strand
AGGCAGAGTCAGATAGTACTCCTTGCTCTTCTATCCAACTTCTCCCAATCTTCCTTCGACATACCAATAGGCGGTGTACTATTAGTTTGTGCACTAGCAGGTTGTGTACCAGTCGTTTGTGTGCCAGTAGGCTGAGTACCAGTAGGTTGCGTACCAGTAGGCTGTGTACCAGGATCCACAACGATCCATTGTTCTTTGTCTACAAGAATGTCCTCCATCTTCAACTTCCATAGCTCAGAGTTTTTACCGTTGAACTTCTCTCTCTCGATTCTAGAAGAACTCGCCATTCCTCTTTCTGCACTCAAATCACCACCGCAAAAGCTCCCACTAAACCCAGGTTTATCACAGACCCAAGATAAACTTGATCTATCAATATCGAGCCAAACCCTCAACAACAAAGGCGTCCCTCTGAAACCAAAAACGAGCTCTGATACCACATGTAAGCTTTAAACCCGTGAAGTAAAGCAATGCACATAGATTCTTAAGCAAAACAAAATTTAATCAATGGCTCCTACACAGAGTACACAAAGATTTTATACCGGAAGCCCTCAACCGGGAAAACCTTTCTTATCTTCATTATATCGAATTTCACCATTCACTATACAATATATACAATGTTTTTAGGTATTTTGTAGATACCAAAACCCTAATCCCTAAAACCGAGATTATTTTTAGTAAACCACTAAAAATAGCAAAAACCGCCCAAAAAAAAAATTCAGGGCGCTGCCCCGAATGCTGCACGTAACCAAGGGGGGGCATACTTGCCCCCCCCTAGGAAAGTTCCCGGCGCACGCGACACAGAGAACACTACTAGAGGGATCGTCAGACGCAGTTGTCATATCTGACACACCCACACACACACATGCAAAGAATATAACACATACCCAACATGGAAGACCAACCATCACAATGGTTCTCTTCCACTTCCAACTTTGCTAAAAAGGAAAAAATACAATTTAAAAAAACGATACGTTTATTACAAATTTTACAAAGGTTTGTCAAAGATCCAATTCGGATCAATTTTACATTAATACTCCTTTTTATTTTCCCTCTCTTTGTTTTGATTTTGCATTTTTTCTTCCATGGAAGACAACTTTCCAAGCTTTGGTAGCGATGCCCCTTTGATGACATTTCCAAAAATAACATTGAGTTGCATGACTTCATATACCAATGTTGAACACGTTAGTCTTTTTCAAAGCTTTAATATCAATGATCTAAGACCCAAGGTAGGGTAAATCACTTTAAGTGCACATTCATTTCCATAGATGGGAGATTGATCAAGTTGTGGCATATGTCACATTAAGCACTGCAACCAAGCTAGTCATGATGATCGATTGTGAAAATGAGTGAGATGTTGTGAAGAACAACTTAGCCTAGTAGAAGTGAATAATGCTACAAAAGAACTTAGATAAGAGTTTTAAGAACTATGAGATACTACTTAATTGAATTAAGTGATATACACAAGCAAAAATAATCGAAACAGGAAACAAAACACACTAAAACCAAAATAAAGGAATATGGATCAAACCTAAATGTACTTATCTGAAATGTACATATGTTTTTTGGGCAAAGAATGAGCTACAAAGAATAAGGAGGATCAAAGTGATGCACTGGATTGTTGTAGCTTTCACTGTGAAGATGGTTGTAACAAAGTTGTATGTTAATCAAAGGTGACCACTACAAAACCACATGATAATACATTATCCTACTTCTAATTATTTACATATGGAATGTTTATATATTTTGTACAATTGAACATGGATATAAATCCACCATCAATGAGATGGTTACAAAGTCAAAAAGGAAAACAATGAACTCTATTGGATTACTTGTCAATTTTTAATCGTACCACAGTAGACCTGGTTAACTATAATCATTAGAGGTCATGGTCGCACTGACCAAATCAAATATAAGATAACATTAATATCTAGATTTGAGTTGGCACAATGATATGTCAAAGATGCCACGTGAATATTTTATTGGAGAATGATACATGTCATGTTGAACATTGTAATATACCTAAAGTAAATTACCCATATGTAATAATGTATAAATCATTTTGTACTGAGTAGTCATATAAATCATTATTGTATATTTATTATATTTTAAATAATTGTAGTCATACATTTTCCCAAAGGACGTGACTTATCATCCCTAACTTATATGCACACCATTGTACCTCATGCCATGCCAATGAATAATAAATAATAATTATTTATCCTTTGTGGAATACATGGATTTGCCCTTGTTGTTGTAGATGTTAAGGATAAGTGACCAATAGGTTTGTTTCAAGTGGTATCAAAGTGGTCTTTCCGCTGGCCTGTGGTCAAATACATGTTGTTCCACTTATCTATCTTCAAGTTTATTTTGCTAGTGGCATTAAGAAGAAGAAGAAGAAAGAGAAAGAAGAAAAAAAAAGTTATGCAAATAATTTCCGTGGCCAAAATCCTTGAGATGTGTGTGTGTGAGAGAGGTTATCCAAGTATTTTTAAAGTGCACGTGAAATTATAAAGGAAAGTTTTCCAAATGTTTTTAAATTGCATGTGAAGAAATATAAACCTCTCCTTATGTGGACATACTTTTGCATGGAGGAATAAAAAAGGAAATATAAATATTTCTTTACGTGGAAGATAAGTTTTATAAGTATTCACATAAAAGTGAATAATGTGAAAAGGAAAAAGGTAAAAGTAATATCTCTTTAAGTGGAGTATAACTTTTATAAGTATTCATACAAAAGTGAATAACATGAAAAGGGAAAAGTATTTGAGTAAATAAAGTGTGAAAATATTTACATTCTTAAGATATATTATTAAGAATGTCAAATATTATTATCAAACATATATTCTAAAGTTCAATTAAAAAATGCATTATAAAAATAATCGATAAGTTATAAAGTGTCTAAAATTAAGTGAAATATTACGGATTTTAACGAAAAATAAAATGGAGTCTAATGATGACAAAATAGGAGGATTTCTGGAAACCACAAGAAATTATGATTTAGTGCTACTTGAATCAAAGGGACACTTGTAGGGAAGGATATTGCTATTTATATTGCTCCCACTGAATGTAATAATTATGTCAGTGCCAACTTCCCTAACCATTTATTTACTCCCGAAATAAATATAATAAAAAAGATAGACTTTTGGGACATAAAATATTATGACATAAGTGATTTACAACTGAACATTGAAGATTATACTTTTGTATCACAATTCATTGTTAAATCCTTGTGAAGCAATGACGATGACATAATTTTGGGTTCACCCTGGATGGAAACTCTCGAGACTTTTATCTTAAACATGAAGAAGAAGTTTTTGACATTCTCTTATAAGAAGAAGAAGATAACATTACAGGACATTAGGTTGGAGTCAAATTCAGTAACATCGGAAGATCTTAAAGATATCTCTAAGGTGATCCTTCAAGATAATAAAAAAGTAGTGCAAAAGATGCAAAAATAATTTGACAAGGTTATTGTAGATAAAGACGATGAGATTTCGTGTTTGAGAAATCATAATAAAACTCTACTAGCGGAAATCAAGAAGTCGAAGAATGAAAAGAAATCGCAACAAGAAACACTAAAGAAACTTACCAGCAAAGATTCACTAATTGATAAAGAAACAATGTTTGATTCCGATCAAATAAAGAAGTCTTCGACTATTAAAAACCAAACAATGGAAGTTGTTGGCACCCAAAGTTTTGGGTAAGTTGCACACACATACAGATCAAACGTGTGCACACATCTGTACCTGCACAACGAATGGAATAAGACACATGCACCAATCAAAGTTCTATATTGCATGCTAATGATTAGAAAGATATCGCATGCATGTCGAGTTAGAAGAAGATCTTTGGGAATCTTCCCAAATAATGAACCCAGACGACACAAGAGATTGTGAGGCAGATGATGGATGAGTTGGTAAGTTTGTTAGAACCGCCACATTCTAAGGAGGTTACATGGGTTGCATGTGGAACTCGTGATCACTAGAGCGAGTGAAGTAGAGGCGAAAGGGACAGAGTGCTAGAGCAGAGAAGCACAGGGTCCAAGGTCAACAACAAGAGAGAAGTCAATCTGAGATTTGACATTAGTTATGTGATAAGTCTTTGTAACAAGTTTTGGGTTTGAAACAGTCTACAATGAAGTCTGTTGAGTAGTGCAGAATATGAACAAAGAGTGTTTTGTACATTGTAATGCATGAGTTATATAATGTATTAGAGCGCGGACCGCTATTCATCTTGCAATGTGGATCTTTTAATGTATTCATTCTACTATTTAAGGGAAATAATATAAGGTTGAAGTTCTCTCTGTCCATTGTTACGTCTATTATGAGTTCAATGGATAAGTGTGTTAATGGTTTTTGTGGTTAGTATATTAATGGAGCATAATTGAATGTATGAAAGTTAGCATGAATGGCTTCCTTGTATGCTTTATTCCTTCATATCTGACACAAGACCAGATGGTCTATGTGATTCTCATGGCATCTCTAGTGAGATATTCTTCGATCCTTGACTAAAGATTGATATGTCAACACCTTGGGGTTTTGTTGGTCAACTCTAGATGAACCATGGGTCATCAACCCCCCAATGTTAGAAAGGATGCACATAAGTGAGCCAATAAATGGTTTCGTTGTCGAGACCTAAAGGTTTTTTCTTGCATGATGAAGGGAGAGAATGAGGTGGAATCCATCTCCAAAGGAAATACAAGACCGGTTATCTGCGAAGGAAGATGAGTTTGCACGATGAGAGACCAAGGGTCTAATAACCAACGTTGAACATTGGAATGAGAGGTATATCTACACTAATTTGCATGAGGTTTTATTTGTTGAGTTTCCATGTTTGCTATATGAATGGTTGAAGAGGAAAACCACCACTAACACTGCTTTGAGACCCCAAGAACCATCGGTCTGGGCCCAAACTACAGTCGAGAGGTTGAAGGCGTTGGATAACAAATGGGCTCAAGCAATCGATTTTTCGTTTGTTCGAGAGAAGGAAGGGTACATTATTGAGTTCGTTGTAGAATGCAATGATTCTTTAAGCGAGACTAAAAATGTTAGAAGAATGTTAGAAGAAATCTTGTTGTGGATCAAGATGTTATTCATTGAGAAAGAATTGATGTGCATGGAGCTAGATAGGATGGCTAAGTAAACCCCCTAGCGTTTAAGAGGTGGGGATGAAAAGAGGGGGGAAAAGAGAGAGAGGAGATGGATTCACTGAGAGGATCTAGAAGATGTTGAGACGAGGTAAGGAAAGAATGGACCCATAAGAGCAGAGGAGAGAAAGAGTTGAAAGATACGCAAGAAGAGTTGAGATAAAGAGGAAAGCATAACAAAGTAGTGGAAAGAAGGTAGCAAGGGGTCATACCCAGAATGAAGAGGAAGGAAATTGCACCAGGAGGTAGTGCGAGAGAGACTGTTGTGCAAGAGAGAAGTAATGATGAAGATAGGCCATTGAAGAGTCGTGACATTAAGTGCAGGGTATCTAATGAAGTTATCAAAAGCAGTGGTAGTAGATTCAAGGAAGACAAAGTCCGACCCCCTTGGTTGTTGAGAGATGTCGCAACCTCAGAGGAATATGAGGTGCACAATAGAGGTGTTGAAGTAGTTGAGGATGGTGAAGAACCCTTATGAGGAGGGGAAGAGGCTTTAACTATAGTGGATGGTCTTGTGTGGCTGCAGGTAGGAAACTCTTTGGGTTCCCTCATAAGAAATGATGAGAGAATATGGAGGTGTCCCCTCTTTGAACCACCCCCCTTGCGCATTTGTAACCAAGAATAAATAACATCACGATAATAGGAGTAGAAGAAGACGGGGTAGTGGAAGAACCTAGAGTAGATACGAGTGAAGAAGAAGATCAATTCAACAATATTTTGCAAGGAAGAGTATCAATACCAAGATCACCGACAAGTAGCATTCAATCGAGAGGACACAATCCTAGATTGAGGATGGCGAATCAAGATACAATTTTGAGGCTACTCATGTTCCATGGGACAGGTAAGGAGGATGTATACAAGTATTGGTTCAAGTGTGAGGCTATATGGTCTATGAAGAGGATCACAGATGAAGCATCGAATATTGCGTAGTTGGAGACCACTTTCAGAGACAGAACTTGGATGTGGTACATGAAGTACAAGCGACTCTGCTAAAGAGACAGATGAGGTCCCTAACAAAAATTAAGAGAGATCTGTTTAGGGAGTTTCAGAAGCCTAAGTCGGAATCACAGTGCATTATTGAAATTAAGGAGATCAAGCAGCAAATGGGAGAGATTGTGTGGGACTATGACCAATGGTTCAAGATATTTTTAGATAGTCTGACCTTTCAGATCCAAGATGTTCAACACAAGGAATGGTTCATCATAGGACTGTTGTAACAAACAAACTTGTTTGACAATTATAAGAATATCCAATTTAAGTAGGATAGAATAAGGTAACCCATTTAGGATGAAATACTATTATATTGAGTAAAATGTATAAGAAAGACATATGAGATGATTGATGACAATGACAACGAGGGCCATATATACCCACACAGAGCTTCCCTTTTATTAATAGACATGTATTTTCATTATGATGTATCAATTATTATTATTTAATGATTATATATGTGTGTGTGTGTGTGTGTTCAGTACATAACCTTCCCCTTTAGAAATGCTTTGTCCTCAAAACATGTTTATGGAGAGGCTTACATATTCGTTCTAGCTCGCAATGTCTTCGCATGATTCTCTGTTTTTGGTGTGGTCGAGATTGACGATACGAGACGATATGAATGGAAAAGAGTTGAACAAAACTATCAAATTGTGAAAGGATAAGACCATCATAATTCAATATGTTGTGGAACATTGCTCTTCCACGATGAATGGTTATCATGAGACTGAATTGCATTGGTATCAATATTTTTTGGATGATAAGTTAGTCGTTCTTGTCCTGAATGACATTGATATTTTGATTGGTTAAGATATCTGCTTGTAGGATTTGGATGTCGATAAGAATTTATTATAACATGATTTTTCCTTATCATACTTATGGCGTTTTCTTCGTTTAAGTTTGATATATGATTTTCTTCATGCACCAATGTTGCTTTGTTAATGCTTGAATTTCAATTAGTAAGTATACCTGGAGATTCCATCGTTTGTACTCCAACATCTGACGTTGTCTTTTTTTCAGTTGATTTTGCAGCTTCTTGCGCGATGACGTGGATTGGGTCTGTAATTGTTCTTTTTTTCACAACTTGGATTTTTACTCCTGAGGACTTTGATGCCTCCTTCTGGATTTGTTCCAACTTGTTTTCCAACAACTTCTTATCATTCTTAGGCTTTTTAATTTGCGTAAACAGATTTTGATTATGATTTTTTAAATGCAAATTTTCTTCATTATCTAATCTGTCGATATCTTTAATGTCTAGATCTTCAAGTTTTTCTTCTTTCAACTTTCTGATTTGTTCTAGCAACCATTGAAAGGTTCTTCAAACGAGAATTTTTTTTTTTTTTTTTTTCTTCTGATAAGTTCTTCTCGGGATCTTGATTTTCTTGTTCCAACTTTTGAACAGTCTCCTATCGTTTGACTTCTTGATCTATGTAAATAGTTTTTGACCGTGGTCCTTTAAGTGAGAAATTTCTTCGTTTTTATCCGTGATAACTTCGTCAAATTCCTTTTGCATATTTTGCATAGCTTTTTTATTTTCTTGAAGTATTACTTCTTAGATATCGTTAAAGTCGTATGGTGTTATTGAATCTGGCTCCGATGTAGTGTCTTGTAATGTTATCATCTTCTCCTTGTATGAAAATGTCACAAACTTTTTCTCCGTGTTTAAGATTAAGGTACCTAGATTTTTAAACTAGGGTAACCCGATGACAATGTCAATTTCTTCTTTACACATAGTTGTAACGTAGAATTGAGATATATACTCATATCTATCAATCATCACTTGTAACTCCTTAATTCGGAAATAATCTTCCTTTCCAATTATGTTCGGCTCTGGAATTAATAATTGATTCTCCAAGTCAATATTCATGTAATTTGCATTATGGTCCAAGCTGATAACGATGTTAACCTTTCTTTCTTGAAAACCTCCCTTTAATATTGAAAACTCGTAACATAAAATTGAACAACCTTCATAAGTAAATCTTTCTCCCTTCATATTACTCGAATCCATTTTGTTTTTTCGTTAGAATTTTGTGATATTTTATTCTTAATTGTAAAGCCTATATACACTTGATATGCTTATATTTAAACATTTTATATTAAAAACTCTTCAATGACTACTTTTTTTTTCATGAGAATTATTTTTATAACCATTTTTACTTTAAAACTTACTCTGATTTAATGTTTTAATACCCTATTACCCTTTCTTTTTTTCAACTTTAATATAGTAATAATCTAATTTTAAGGTCACGGCCAAGCCAGACACTAAATTGGTGTATGAGACCCCCTCCGCCCAACGATTTGACTGGTAAAATCTACAGAGGTATACAACCCTACCCCCCTCTGGATTTGAATGTGTGACCACTTAAGAGGAAACACATGTTCTTAACCATCAGGCCTACTCATGCTCTCGTTTCAAGGATCGTAACTTTTCTTCTTCTTTATCTTACCACCACTTGTATCTTTTTAATTATATATATATATATTCTTTTGATTTTAATAAAAAAATATTTGAATTTTTATAATCTTTATATAAAATTAAAAAAAAAAAAACAACAACATTTTTAATATTTTTCATTTTATTTAAAAATATCCTTGGATTTTAAATACCTTCACGTCTTTCTTTCTTTTTTCCACTTGTTTTTATGACCGTCCTATATTGGATTTTGTGATATAATTGTCACTTTGTGGATTTTGGGATATAATTGTCACTTTGTGTAAAGGCGTGACGCTTAGACTACACTATTTCTTATGCAATAATTACGGTTAGCTCTATCACCATAAGATCACGTGTATGATTGATTCTTCACAACCTTTTCGATTAAACTTCCACGAATTAATAATTGAGATCCCGGTGACAACAAGGGCGACACGAATGTGATTCACGGTTTGATCTATGGTGGCAAAGGTTGGGCAATTTTGGAAAAGAGAAAGCAAGAAAGAAAGTATTTTTAACGTTCACGAGGCTAAAGATAGCCTATGGGACAGAGATGAAGTTATTTGAAGCGGCAGCTTACTCTGACAAAAATTCTCACGACTTCCCGGACATAATTATAACACCCGCCTTACTCTAGCTTCAAATGGTGGCTAAATAAAATAGCAGCTAGATTTTTACTGATTCATGGTGCATTTTGGATGACTCAAAGGGTACTGGCAACGGATATATATATATATATATATATACTTACGTTGATCTTTGTCGAACAATAGGCTTGTAAATATTTGGCTTCAATCTGTCTTCTCCAACTTTCTCTCTAATTTTTTTTTTTACTAGAGTATAAATACATATATATTCACAAAAATTCTGAATTTGTAATGGCTAAAGTCTTGATTATGGTCAATGACCAAAATATCAAAGGGGAATTCCGAGAAATAGGATTTTGATCAAAAGCTAGATTAGACAAAGTTTGAATAAGTGTGGTCAATGGCCAGGATCAACGACGAGGCTCTGATACCACACTGACAAACAAACTTGTTTGGCAATTATAAGAATATCCAATTTAAATAGGATAGAATAAGGTAATCCATTTAGGATGAAATAATATTATCTTGAGTAAAATGTATATGAACAAGATATGAGATGATTGATTACAATGACAATTAGGGCCATATATATCCACTCATGGGTGTCATTTCATTAATAGACATGTCTTTTCATTATGATCTATTAATTATTATTATTTAATGATTATTTATTTATATCTATATATTTTATATATTTATGTTTGTTATAATTGCTTCCCCATATCTAAGTTCCACTCACCTAGCAGAAGGTGACTACTCATGCAGAGATGGTGGAGATTGTGATGCGCCTAGAAGCCATGCTAGGAGGTGGGGAGACATCAACAATATTGGTGCAAGTGCAATCCCAACTTGCAAACCTGACAATGCAATTGCAATATATGGCAAAGGCGAAGATAGTGCGCGAGCATGTGTAGGGCACCACATGTCAGTCCAAAGGACATCGCAGGGATGAATGTCCGAAATTGGGAAATTATTTGGCGACAGGTGTGTTGAATCCATTTCCTACTGGGCCTCAGATTGGGTGGGGTAAGATTTGCAGACAGTGGGGACATATCCCTCTCGGCTGCCACACCTTAGAGAAATACCAAAAGACTCACCATACTCTGTTTTATGAGTTCTACAAATCCACGGGGCATGATGTGAACAATTGTCTATCACTTTAATTGATGCAAGACCACACTCATGATGCATTCCAGGTTCAGGAAGAGCAGAAAGGTGGTGACAACTGAGGCGTTGAGAGAGGAGGATACCAAGGAGGTCCTAGAGGTGGATATAGGCGCGACCGAGGATGAGGATATGGCGAAGGTGGAGGAAGACCACCCACTTGTTCAATTGTGGTGAGATAGGCCATGTTTCAAGATTATGTACCAAACCACACACCCTCTGTTGATATTATGGTAGTTGCAGGAGGTATTAACCTCCACGTGTAACCTTGACAAGAATAGAATATTCTGGGAAGTAAGAAGAAACCCTAAAGCATTGGACATAACCCTAGAAGACAAGTCGGCTAAAGGAAATATTTAATATTGAGTTTTTAGCCTCCAGAATGAGAAGTTGACCCAGACAACTAAGGAGGAGCAATATAAATACAGGATGCCAGAGCTCATTTGGACACACACAACTCACAACTACAGAAATTTAGTTGTGCGCAAGTTTGGAGAGTAGTTGCAGTTGCAACTACTGCAACTTGTATTTTTGGTTTCAGTTTGGGACTCTCTCTTGGTTATGGTTTGGACTTTCTGCTTGGTATGCTAACTCTGGAGAGTGATACACTACCTTGATTGGCTATTAATCCTAGGATTTGCTTCCGGAATTATTCTCTGCCAAGGTTAAGGTGCTCGGTGGTGGCTTCGGCCTATGGTTCGGTGACAATATTTCTATATTGTCTATGGTTAAACGAGCACCTATTATTTCTAACAGGTTATGGGCCCACACTATCTTCGGGCAGTCTAACCACTAGAAGATAGATTGGAAGGATTTGCTCAGTTATAGTTGCAGTTGCAGTCAAAGTTTTTGTTGCAGCAACGAAACCCTACCCATCTTGTTGAGGCACCTTAAGTGAAGAGATTGACCAAATTTTTGGATAGCCTAGTGTGCCCTAACCTAGTGCACCTCCTGGTACTCTCAGCAAGTTAAGACATCAAGTTTGAGTTTTTGGTCAAATTCAAAGGTTGACCAAATCAAAGCAGTCATGACCTACTCTATGAAGTCAGAAAACAAGTTAGAAGGGCCTGCTAACTTCAGAGCATGGAAGACAAGGAATGATCTCATCCTTGCCAAGAATAAAGTGTTGGATATCTTGAAAGGAAAGATCGTGGAACCACATATTGAAGAAGGAAAAGAGAAGGAACCTCTGAATGTTGCAGCTATGGAGAAGTTCAAAGACAATGACATCAATGCCATGAGTATCATAGTAGACTTTGTAAAATACCACTTGATACCCTACATCTCTCATCTTGACTCATCTAAGAAGATGTATGATGCCCTAACTAACCTCTTCTCAGTAAGAAACATTGAACAAGTAATGAGTCTGAAGAATGAGCTCTATGACATGAAAATGAATGATGATGACAACATAACATCATACCTTGCGAGAATCTCTCAGTTAAGAGATCAACTACAAGCTATTGAAGAAATCATTTCAGAGAAGGAATTGGTAAATATAGTACTCAATGGTCTTCCCAAGACATGGGATGCATTTGTTGCAAGCATGAACACAAGAAAGGAGTATCCCGCATTTGAAAAAAGTTTGGACTTGTTGTGCACAAGAAGAATCAAGGATTAACGCAAAAGAGAAATCCCAAAAGAAATACGATGATCAAGCTTTCATAGCAAAGTTCAAGAATTTCAGGAATAAGAAGAAGTTTGGCTCAAGGAAGAAACCAAATAAAAAAAAGGATATGTCAAAGATACAATGCTTCAACTGTCGAAAATATGGTCACTACAGGAACCACTATCATGAGTTAAAGAAAAGGAAGGAAACAGACGAAGCAACAGTTGTCGAAGAAAGGGAACCCTCAAAAAAAGTCAAGCAAGATAAAACAAACTTCTTCTTCTAAGTCAAGGTAACAATATTCTTCAAAGCACTTGTATATATCATGTTTACATAGTTCTTGTACATATCATGTATATCTATTTCTTAGAAGAAAATATGTTCAAGGGAAGCAATACCTATGGAAGAATAAAAGGATAAGGATTGTTATTTCGATGACTACAAGTCAAGCAATACACATGAAAAGATGAAGTATGTTGACAATCTTTGGTAACAATTCCTATGGAAGCTATTMTATAAGTAACAACTGTTAGGTAAGCTRAAATCATAATCAAACCTGAAGAGACCCAGAAGAAGCCAAAACAAAGGAAATTAGAAAAAGACWTGTGACACCTTGCAGAAGGCAATAAGAATGCAAACRRAAGCGTGGACTATCTTAGATGGAGGGAGATGATTACAAAATTTCAAAAGAAGAGCATGTATTCATGCTTGAAGAAAGGATTAAYAGGGARCTAGTCTTAAATAATACGATCCATTGAGGATTATGAAGTATCTATCCATGTTCCCATTGAAAGTAGCAGCCATGAAAAGCAACACRTGTTCAATTTGACTTTAGAAGAAGTCTTCTTCGAAAAGAAGCCTTAAAGTATCCTTGGTTGTCCATCTACATCCATGATCCTATGATGAAAGGAAGAAGTTGGAATCTTCAAGGCATGGAATCTATAGAAGACTCCATGGATCCAAGAGCTAAAGAGAAACATCAGGAAGAACATGGAGATTCCAAGAAAGAAAGGAAAAGCCAGAACAACCAGTTATTATACCGAGAATCACAAAAGACTACCAGCTTGGTTTGAACTCACTAAGAAGCAATCAAACAAAATAAATGGAAGTTATGATAAAGAACAATGTGGAAAAGACTTATGAATGGAAGCATTGCAAGATTTAGAGGTTCTTCCAGAAGGAGGGAGAAGACTATGACAAAAACTTGTTCCAGATATACCTCTTGTAGTACCCATGGATTGGAATTTACATGTAAAAGACTGTTCTTCCCAATAAAGCAAGTAAGAAAGAAGCTTATACCAGAAAGAGATACATGTATAAGGAGACCTTGTATGGATTCAAACCAATTGATGCAGAGTATCTCATATACAACAGAAGCATGATGAAAACTTTCTATGACAAAGATAGTGTATCAGAATAGTTACTCAGAAGTTTGGGATGATGGATTGGTAATCCATGGAAAACTCTCATGATGACAGAAGAAGTGCTACTTGAATATGTTTCAGTTTGAGCCTTGCCATGATGTCGTGAGCTAGCAAGAAACACAAGTGTTGAATTCGACCATGATATATTGTAATGATCATAGCTATATGAAGCTTTAAGAGAAAACTAGTGTTCCATGACAGACCGAAGTACATTGAGATCAAGCATTACATTCTCCATGATGAAGTCCAGAAAAGAGAAGTGGTTCTCCAATATATCTCCACAGATGAGTAGATAGTAGATATTTTGGTAAATTCTCTGTCCAAGATGAAAAAGTTTGTGTACTTAAGATACAAGTTGGGGCTCGTGGAGACGACTTCCTTATTGAAAAAATAAAAGATTACTCCCAGGTTGGGAGGGAGCATCGATGTGTTATTCATTTATGGACAACCATTTTTCAGTTTGAAAAATGGTCCAGGATAAGCAGTTCCTTTCCAGTTCGAAAAGTGGTTTGAGATTTATGACGAACATGCATTTTTCAGTTCGAAAATTGGTCTAGCTCGGATAGTCATTTTCGTAATGAAAATGGTTCGATAGATTGTTGATGTACCCTAGACAATGATTCCCCTTGTGGCCAGTGTGGGGGAATGGTCTAGGACAGTCATGCTTCTTGGAAGTCACTCTAAGTAGTGGTCAAGTAGAATGGTCCACCTAGCCGGACAGTCATTCTTTCGAAGTTCACAGTTGTGAGCAATTTCGAAGAATGGTTTGTTTTGGAGGTTGGTGTTGGACAGTCATTCCCATTAGGAAATGGTCCAGATAGTCATTCCCTGGGGTAGACTCATTCTATCCAGGTTGCACTCTTATTAGTGCCGGAGCAATGGTCCAGGTTCACAATCACGGACAAACATTCCCTAGGGAAAACTCATTCTCTCTAGGTTGCACTATGACTAGTGTTGGAGGAATGGCCTAATTAGGTGAATGGTCCAGGCTCATAAATTAGGGACAATTATTCTTCTATGCTTGAGAAGAATAGTGCAGATAGCCTACGGCTGATGTTTTACATTTTGAGGGTAGATGCTCTTCCAGATCTTAGAGATGTGAGTGGAAGAATGGCCTAGATGACTCAGTTTATATCATGATATTGTTTTATGCAGGTTGATATCAGATGATATGACTGCTATGGAGACTGTATTTCTTTGGACAATAGATGTATGCTATTGTGGTGGATGTGTTCCATTGGTTGTGACTATGTGTAGTCGTGTACTACTTGGTGTGGTTGTGTACCACTAGATAGTTGTTGTGTACCACTAGATAGTAGTTGTGTAATACTATGGATAGACACATTTGTGTTCTATTGAATGACATTATTTTGACTCTCAGTAGTGTTGAAAATGATTGTCAACTAGATAGATAGTCAATGTGTTGGTGGACATACATGCTCCAGACGGAAAATGGTCTAGGACATTTATTCTTCTAGGACGTATGTTTGGATTAGAAGAATAGTCCTTGTAGCCCATGGCATGGCTTCCAACATATGTTGGAATAATTATTTTGTTATGACATATGTCCAAATTAGAAGAATGGTTCTTGTATTACTCTGTGGAGTGAGTGACTTATTTAGCATCATGCATGATTACTCAGATGGAGTATGGCTTTGAGAGATGATACTGATAGTGATGATGGTGCTCGCGATCTAATCATGAGATAGCTTGTATGGCTATGATGATGCTACCGGTTGAATGGTATGTTTGTTGTCAAGACCATTGCCTTCAATACCTCCCTAGCTAAGAGGGAGTGTTCATATTATGGTAGTTGCGGGAGGTATTAACCTCCACGTGTAACCCTAACAATAATAGAATATTCTGGGAAGCAAGAAGAAACCCTAAAGCATTGGACATAACCCTAGAAGACAAGTCGGCTAAAGGAAATATTTAATATTGAGTTTTTAGCCTCCAGAATGAGAAGTCGGCCCAGACAGCTAAGGAGGAGTAGTATAAATACAGGATGCCAGAGCTCATTTGGACACACACAGCTCGCAACTGTAGAAATTTAGTTGTGCGCAAGTCTGGATAGTAGCTGCAGATGCAACTATTGCAACTTGTATTTTCGGTTTCAGTCTTGGACTCTCTCTTGGTTATGGTTTGGACTTTCTGCTTGGTATGCTAACTCTAGAGAGTGATATGCTACCTTGATTGGCTATTAAGCCTATTGTTTGCTTCCAGAATTATTCTCTGTCAAGTTTAAGGTGCTCGGGGTGGCTTTGACTTATCGTTGGGTGATAATATTGCTATATTGTCTATGGTTAAACGAGCACACCTATTATTTCTAACACTCTCTGTGGGTGTTTCTATAACACTGAGCATGCCACGAAGAACCGTCCTGGCTTGTTGAAGAAGTAGGAAGAGAAGAAGGCACACTATAACATGGTAACTGCAGAGCTATGGGAGAGCCAAAAGAAGGAGGAGGAAGTTGATGTGTGGGTAATAACCCGAGGTGGAACTAAAACAATGATGGAATTAGAGCGTGGAGAGAGCTCAGGCCAGAGAACGGAAGGAAATATTAGAAAAGTGGTGCAAGACCCTCCTAAGTTCGACGTTGCACAGCAGAAGTAGTTTTTCCGCGATGCACAAAGAGATCTAGAGGAGGAAAGAGCGCGTGAAGAGTTGTAGCACGCGATGCAAACGTCAATAGAGGAAACTCAAGTACGCAAGGAAGGACAACGCACTAACCAAAGATCTCTAGAGGAAGCTTGAGCCTACGAAGAATTACATCACACCACACAAAAGTATTTGGAGGAAGCTCGTGCACGCAAAGAGATACAACAGATGATGTAGATGTTATTGGAAGAAGCCCGTAGGTAGGAAGAAGCGTGATAGGATGATCAAAAGGAAATAGAGGAGCATGTGCGTGAAGAGGTCAATTGCAAGACATGAGAAGAAGTATCGCATGACATTGGTCATGAGGAACAAGTAGAAGACCAAGTAAGTAACTTCTTGCACTATTGTTTGAAGTTGACAAGTGACCTTGATGCTGCGAGAAAGTTGACACGCATGTTAACAAATTGTATCGGAGAAGAAGGAACAATTGTATCTATATTCTCCCCTCTACCAGAAAGGGATGTGTGCCAGATCAATAAGCATGAGTGCACATGAAGAGAGTTCAAGATGATCATTGAACTCAAAAGTTATGAGATGCATGGAGTCATGTTGGATCTGGGATCCGATGTGAACATCCTCCCAAAGAAGTCATGGGAGTTTATGGGTAGACCAAGCTTGGTATGGTTCCCCATTCAACTCAAGCTGGTTAATTAATACCAAATATATCCTATAGATCAATTGGAACAATTTGAAGTAAACATTGAAAGAATGAAGATTCAGTTAGATTTTGAGGTAATCAAGATCATGGATGACTCAGATCCATACCCTGCATTACTTGATATTGGTCGGGCATTCGACAACAACGCCATGTTGAATTTGAATAAAGGGAAGATATTGTTTGAGACATACACTATGTACATGATCACACCATTAGATCCAAATGAAGGTGACAAATACAATGAGCCTATAAATGAAGATGCACAAAACTCCATTATTGAAAACATCTACCAAATCATAGGGCATAGAGAGGATTACAGCGATCCCATAGAAGATGGGGAGTTGAGCTGGAGGAGAGTGAAGGCATAAGACATTGATTTAGAAAACACCATGGAGAGATGGCATAACAAGTTATATGAAGTCTCTACCGTGAGAGGTGCATGGGTTACAAAAGTAGTACGTTGGATTGGTTTTGAATTATGTGATGCACCAAGATTTAATGGAACAGGTCTTGTGGATATCTTCTTAACACAAATGGAGAAAGTGGTTCTGAAGGATAAAAGGGTACAAACCATGGATGCAGTAGTCCGAGGGACACCTATGCGCTGGTGGGCAACACACTACACGAACTTATAGGACTGGGTGTAGGTGGTGGAGTTCATAAAAGTTAGATTCCAACCCACTTTCCAGAGCCCTGTGAACACGATTTTCAAACCCTTCCTACGCAATTTTTTGCTAGTCTTATTCGATGATGTTTTGATCTACACTAAATCACGAGAATCACACATAGAGCATGTTGATAAGTCCTTGAAACTCCTGAGAGACACCCAATTATTCATGAAGTGCTCCAAATGTGCTTTTGGGGATCTTGAGGTTGAATATTTGGGTCGCAATGTAAGTCAGGAGGGAGTGCAATTTGATCCCAAGAAAGTGGCAGCTATATAAGATTAGCCTCATCCTACAACAATGAAGAGCTTGAGGGGATTCTTCATACTTATAGGCTACTACAGGAAATTTGTGAAAAATTATGGAAAAATTGCAACTCCCCTGAATTTACTCCTTAAAAAGAATGCCTTTGTCCATAATGGTGTAGTAGCACAAGCCTTTGTTGCTTTAAAGGATGCCATGTGCACTACTCCAATATTAACAATGCCTAAATTTAACAAGACTCTTGTCTTGGAATGTGATGCCTCAAGTAGATGTCTCGCAAGAATATTGATGCAAGAAGGACACCCCTTTGCATTCATCAATAAAAAATCGTGTGACCGCGATTTGGGAAAATCCACATATGAGAAGCAAATGATGGAAGGAAATGATGGCTATCCTTCATGTAGTGGAGACTTGGACGCCATATCTCATACAGATCAATATTGGCCATTATAGTCTGAATTACTTGCTTGAACAATGGTTGTGTGCACCAGAGCAACATAAACGACTCACCAAGATGTTGGGGCGTGATTATGAGATCATATATAAGAAAGGTAAAGAGAATGTTGTGCCTAATGCTTTATCCAAACAATTTGATGAAGATGGGTCAGTGCTTGACTTATCATTACCAAGTCTAGGATGAAAGAAAAATCCCATAGGGAATGGCTAGCAAATAACACTTTAAGGCAACTCATCCAATGGCTTCAGGCATATCCCTACCCACCTAAAAGATATACATGGAAACAAGATACATTGTAGTATAAAGGGCACATTGATTTGGAAAAATACTTGAGCCTAAAACAATGAGTCTTGGAGGAGCTACATTCATCATCAATAACAAGTCACTCTGGTTTTCATAAAACATATGAATGAACTAAGCGTTCATTCTTCTAGGAAGGCATGAAAACATATATCTAGGATTTCGTAGCATCCTATGACATTTGTCAACGAAACAAGGGAGAGATGGTGAAGATACTAGGGGCATTTCATCCACTACCAATCCCAACACATATTTGGATAAACATTTCAATGGATTTTATCATGGGACTTCCAAAAGTGGGCAACAAATCAGTCATCATGGTGGTTGTTGATCATCTTTCAAAAGTTGCTCATTTTTGTGCCCTAGCTCATCCTTTCACTCTTTCCTTAGTTGCTCGGACCTTCATGGATCACATATTCAAGCGACATGGTATGCTCGCTTCCATTGTCTTGGATTATGACCCCACATTCACCAGCAATTGGCAAGAGTTGTTTAAACTTCAAGGTACACAATTGAGTACGAGCATTGTGTATTATCCTCAAACTGATGGTCAAATAGAAGTGGTCAACAAGTGCTTATAAACCTATCTGAGATGCTTTTCTTCCAAAAAAACACACCAATGGGCATAATGGCTTCCCCTTGTTGAATGGTGGTACAATACCACTTACCATGGAGCTACCAAATTGACACCATATGAAGTTATTTATGGCCCAAAACCCTTGTCAATGGCATCCTATGTACTAGGAACCTCCAAGCTTCATGCAATATATAGAACGCTTCACACCAAAGAAGCCATTATCTATATCCTCGACGACAACTTGGTTATGGCGCAAAATCAAATGAAACAACAAGTTGATCAACATATATCCGAATGTACTTTTGTCGAAGTGGATCAAGTGTTTCTTCACTTACAACCTTATAAATAGACATCACACCAAGATAAAGTTCACCATAAGCTAACTCCTAAGTTCTATTGTCCCTATCAAATCATACAACACATTGTTCAGGTCACCTACAAGCTGGCTCTACCAGCTCACTCCAAGATTCATCCAGTCTCTCACGTGTCCTATTTGAAGAAATTTGTGGTATAAAATTGCAAAGTGCATACCAACCTACCAGAGCTTGATGAAGAAGGTTCCATTTGGCTCTAGCCAGAAGCAATATTAGATACCAGAGAGTCTGAGTTGCACCAATGCATGATTAGGGAAGTATTGATCCAGTGGAAATATATGTAACCAAAAGATGTCACATGGTAATTGACAATGATTCTACAATGATTTCCTCACCTTCAGCCTTGAGGACAATGTTGCTTTCAAAGGGAGAGAGCTTGTTAGGTCCTACCTTGACCCCCTTACTTAGATACTTTATTAATGTATGATTCCACCTTCCTTAATTAAGGCCCATTAAATAGTTAATTAATAGTTATTAATTGTAAAGAGGCTCCTCTTTATTAATAAAGCCCAAATTAGTTAGTAGGCCCTCGTTATAAGGGGGCCCATATGTAGTTAAGATTCTTTCTTGATAGATATATATTAAGTAGAAGGTTATGTAATGTTTGGTCATGAATTGTTATTGTAATTAGAGCTTTGTTCTAGAAGGTTGCCCCCTAGAAGAAGCAAGTGAACATAGCTCTTTATTTTTTATTATCAATAGATATTTCTTAAGGTTTATCTATTTTCTCTTGTGTTCTTTGGTTTTGCTCTACATTTTACGAGATTGTGTAGTATTTTTGGGGTTAAGTACATTACACAGTGGAATTGGGACCTAAGAGTAAAAAATCAAGTATGATGTGTCAAGTGTTACATGCAATCATCAACATACATGACCAGTCATGAAAGGAGTTCATTGCATCATTAGAATCTTCCTTTCTACAAGACTACAATGTTACAATAAGCATAAACACAAAACATACCATATTTCAACTTGTACTGCACACCAAATGCAATTATAGCAACAACAAAGCATCACACTCAAGCAATATGGAAGCAACACTAAATGCAATTATGCCAAGATCAAGACATCATACTACCATACCTAGTTTATCACTATGGGATGCTAGCATCAACCATAGATTGTTTAAAAGGATGTGTAAGTGAGAGGTTGGTTCATGGAATGCAACCAATGCCTAAATGAGTTGTTTGGAGATGTTGGGTCCCCACAAATCCTTGACATTGTTTAATGAAATGCAATCCCACAACACAAAATCCAACTTAATCACTCACTATGGTTAATGTTTTGCCTACATGTGCAAATTTAATGGTTCAAGAACAAGGTAAGCATATCCATGGTTATGCAATAAAAATTGTGTTTGAATATATATGAAGTTGGGTCATATAATGCAATCATTGTTGGTTATTTATAGATTGGTCTCCCTGATGAAGCCTTGACATTCCTCGAGGAAATGCAAGTTGCTAGGGCATAAAACCCAACTCGTTCTGGTTTTATCTTGGAAGCAATGTTGAAATTAAAGGCCCATGGAATTCATAAATGTCAGGATTGGTCAACAAGATTATTACACAAGACAAATCAATCCTTGTTGGTAAAGTTTCATGTTCATCCTATTATAGGACATTGACCTTGGTCAATAATTTAAGTTGTTTAGATCACCCTTTCACATGAATAACTGCAGTGTGCTCAAAATGAAGGGGGATTTAGAGGCTTGGAAAATATTAATTCATGCAATGCTCCCAAAGATGCAGCGTTTATTTGAAGAATACAAGAAAGACATGTACGTAGTCTTTTTAAGGCTACATTCTTAACCAAGCCTTGAATGGAGGCATAAAAATTAGGGCAAACAATTTTGAAAAGTACCTTTCATCGAGTAGTGTTGAAATATCTTTAGAAGTTTAGAGAACTTTGGAAAGAGGCAACGCTCAATTTGTAGAGATTCCTAGAGAAGAAAGCAACAATTTTTTTTTTTTTGAAGAATTCATTAACAACGAAGATGCAACAACATTAGGCCAAATGAAAGACGTGTTTGATCAACATACACTAAAGGAAGTAGTGAATTTGAAGGAAAACCTATAACCGTGTTTAGAAGAGCCATAGTTAGGAACCTATCCCTACAAGGAGTTATCATTCCAAAGGATGATCAAGAAGAAGACATTCCCTGGATCTTCAAGACTCTAAATGATCTAATATATTTAATTTGCACAAAGTTTGATATGTAGTTGTTCAACCTATGGGTGATAAAATTATTTTGATAAATCTTATTTTGTGGTTCAACGAATAATTTTGTTGAACCCTAGTGCACATAAGTGATTCTTTTTATGCTCGACACAACTAGGGTATTATCTATATCTCCAATGTTGGCTCCAATGTATGCATGGTTCTTTGTCTTGAGTTGGGTTTTTATGGTTAACATAAGTGTATTTGAAGACGATGTTGTCATGGACATTACATTTGTAGACATATATGCTAAATGTGGGGATGCTAGCATTGGCCACAAATTGCTTAAAAGAATACATAAATGAGATTTTGGGTCCCCGTGAAGCTTTGGCATTCTTCGACAAAATTCAATTCTTGGGTATAAAACCCAACTTAATCACCGTGGTTAGTGTTTTGGCTACATGTGCATATTTGTTGGCTCTAGTACAAGGTATGCATATCCATGGTTATGCAATAAGATTTGGATTTGAATCTAATGAAGTTGGGTCATGGAATGCAATCATTGTTGGTTGGGATGAAGTGCATTTGAATATGATGTTTTCGTGGGCATTCCATTTGTATACATGTACACCAAACATGGGCATGTTAACATTGGCCACATCTTGTTTAAAGAGCGTGTAAACAAGATGTTGGTCATGGAATGCAATCATTGCTTAAACAAGATGTTGGTTGACACTAGGTCCCCAAGAAGTCTTGGCATTCTTCGACAATATGTAATTCCCAAGCATAAAACCCAATTCAGTCACCCTGGTTAGTGTTTTTCCTACATGTGCAAATTTATTGGCTCTAGAAAAAGGTAAGTAGATCCATGGCTATGCAATAAGAATTGTATTTCAATCCAATGAAGTTGGGTCATGGAATGCAGTCCTTGTTGACTATTTACATATTGGATTCCCTCGTGAAGCCTTTGCATTCTTTGATGAAATACAAGTTGTGTTGGGCATAAAACCCAACTTAATCATCGTGGTTAATGTTCTGCCTACATATGCATATTTATTGGATTTTGAATAAACTCACAAATAAAATGAATTTATTGATTAGAAAAGGATAACAATGTTCATTGGACAAAAATATACTAGCAACTATGATTAGAAGGGATCCATGAACTAGACAGAAGGAAATATTCACTGCTAGAACAAATGTTTTATTTGGTAGAGATAGAAATCAATTGCTAACAATAAGTTTACCACTGAAAGAGAGATAGCATTCTTAATTTCTTGGTGTTAGCCTTGACAGTCTTCAACGAACTGAGGAAAATTCCTAGATTGGGTATCCCCATGTAGTCTTAACTAGAACATTGTTTATTGTAATGTCTAAATTGAGTTGATAAGAATAATGACTTTGACAAGGTGTGTGATTGAAGGGTGGGTGTGGTGTATGTGTGAAAGAGTCAACATGATTGCAATCAAATTAACGTTGTTTATTACAATGTCTAAATTGAGTTGATAAGAACAATGGCTTTGACAAGGTGTATGATTGAAGGGTGGGTGTGGTGTATGTGTGGGGGAATCAACATGATTGCAATCAAATTATCCAATCGTGCAATGTGATTGCCCCCCAAATCTCAAGTATTTAGGTATGGTATGCAGTGCGATTTTTTTCATAAATGCAACAATTGTTTGTTACCAAAATCCCATAACCTTTCATAAACAAAAATGCGCTAGATCTTATAATTGACCTAAGAAATTTGATTCAATTGGAATCATGATTGCTATGTAAGATCAACCATGAAGCAAGCATATTTTCCTTTGAAGCTTTTTTATCTCGTACAAGCCCAAACACACACTTATCCACTAGTTGAACATGCCCTTCTCACAAGCTTGAACGCATTCTTCTCAAGGTAAATTTACCTTCATGCATAGTGAAATCAACCATCACAACTCTCCTATACCAATAACAAACTAGAGAAAACTTGCATCGCCTTCATGAAGCCGAGAAAACTAACCTTACCCTTGTTTTGGTAACACAATCACTCTATTTTGATCACAATTAGTCTCCATTTTGATCACAATTAGTCTCCATTTTGAAAGTGGCAAGATTATAAATGAAGTGTTTTAAGGGTTGTTTTCCTCTAAATGCCAAGGAAATGTAGAGTTTTTCTTTCCTCGCACTATTATTTTTTGCCCTTTTGTTCCTCGTATTCAAGGTTATTAACCTCTTTTGCAACCATACTTTCAAAACTTATTTTGAACGTCAAAATAACCTCTGCAAATTAGGTCATTAACTTTTAATACGAGTAAAAAAAACCTAAGGCCTAACTCCCAAGTCTAACCTTGTTTCTAAGTCCTATTTCTTGTTCGAAGCCCAAGTTGTAGTCTAAGTCCTAAAACTAGGGTCATTGTCATCAAAGAAATTCAAATAAACTTGATAATTTTATTTAAATCTAGTGTCATTTAATTTGATTTTGTGTATTTAAGGTGAAGATTAGCCTCGTTTAAGATGTACAAAAATATTTTCCTTTGTTGCATGTCAACATGGTTAATAGAGAATAATGTGTTACCACAACCCCCACTACTCCTAAGTGTGAATAGAAGGTTTACATTGATAATCAAAACTCTAAAGGGAGCAATTCTAAACGAAGAGAACTTACATCCTTCATGCAATCCATGGATATTTTGCTTTTATAAGGATTCTGAGTAGATAAGTCCATCTCGAGGGTCTATCGTTTATCACTTATACAACAATCCATATCATGTTAATAAATTTGATATGAAAGTTCCCACACAAAACAATCCATATTATGTTAATAAATTTTATAGGAAAGTCCCTAGGCAAGAAATGCATACTATTCTTGAGGTTGCAATAGAACATGTACAAGACATTTGTGTAAATTTGAAAGCACAAAAAATAACAAGTGGTTAATGAATTATTTGTAGGCATTAATATGTAAAGAGGTGGTCCAACGGGGAGTGCTTTTCAAGAATAAAGGAAAAGGATTTTTCGACATTGAGTTTTAGAATAATGAAGATTCAAAATGAACCTTACTGGAAAACCCTATAATTCTTTAGAAATAATAACGTTTTATACAATGTTGGTCTTCTCTCTTTTCTATTGATAATATCAACCACTTAAAAATCCATGTTTGGGTCAAACTTTCTTACATTCAATAGATGAGTTTATAGTCCAATAATCGTTCTAAACAATTGCTTAATCATTGGGATGGTAATAATGTTGTCACCTCACATCTTTTATAAGTAAATGAGAGTGATAGTTGACATTTTGGTAGATAATAACATACAAGAGAAACTTATGGACATATTCTTCTATAAGCGGGTAATTATATCAATAAAACCAATGTGGATTGTGATTATATTCCCCTTAGGTAAGACATTGTCATGTGTTTGGCCATGCAACAAGGAAGTAGTGACCTCTACTTATAATTAAGTGGTTGTTAACTTATAAGTCAAGGTTAAGAAGAACAATCTTTGGGATGAACTATATCTTGAATTGGAATTCTTCCGAATAGAGTGTGGTATTCAAGTTTTCAATAACCTACCAATGAGATTGGAACATCTTGGATGCCTAACCAAGGAGTGTGAAAAAATCAAGTTAAATAAAAAATCCCACCCAAATAATAGGGCCTCCAGAAGAATTGTGGATGATGGTTCAAAACTAAATTCATGCCCCAACTCATGAACTACGCATTTTATGTCAATATTAAACCAAATTATCACAATTATAATAAATCCTCCAAAAAATAATTGTCTTGATATGAAAAAGTTCCTCCACAAAACAATTAATTGTCTTAATGTGGAAAAGTTCCAAAAGTCATAGACATTTTTCACTTGATAGCATATAAAAACCATATTTTGTGAGGTCTTTGTCATATCCACGAGTATTATTGCTATTGCTATCATGATGACCAGTGCAACTCATGCAATGGAAAAATCATATTCTATTCCGTTGTTTTTCTCAGGTAATGAGGTGACTTACTACTACATAGGAATATTTTATAATTGGGGTTTTATTATGTATTCCAAGAAAAAAAAAACATTGTATTTGATATCTTTAGATGAAATCAAAATATACAATTTCACGTGTCATTACGACACTCCAAAGGACTAGGTCACTCTCCTATTGCAAAAAGAAAGAGAGAGATATTAAAGAAGCTTCTCTCAGCCTATGGTCCATGTTATCCCCATTTTGTGGATAACTAAGGAGATTATGTCTCGAGGCCCTCAGGTTGCAGATATGGAGTGCCGAGAGACTACATGACCAACAATAACCTTTTGTATAGATGGAAACCCCTGTCACCACCACAGATGGTCACAGATTTCTAGATGGCATCCACCACATTCGCTAGCTTCCGGAAGGCAGCGGGCCTTGCTCCATGAGGTACAAGTCATTCTTATGGTGAGCGCCATTTCAATATTTAAGCCATTTGAGTATGTTGTATCTTATATTGCTCTAGATTTCATGATATATGCTTGGACATTATGCCTTTTTCCCTGCTTCACCTTGGTGGTTGACATTGTGCCCTAGTAAGTGGTTTTCATTGGGAATGGGTTTGCTTCTAGGAACTCCCTTAATGAGCCATCATATCGTTCCCGACGATACTTAACACTTTCCATCATTATTCCCCTCCATTTCCTTATCTCTTGGGATCTTAGGGTGTATTGACCCAAGAAGCGGTTGTCCCTCCTTCTATGGGAAGGATGGGTTGAAGGCCTAGAGGGATTGATGTTGGGTAAAAGATAAAAGCCTTATATAAACCTTCCAGATGCTTCACCCAAGAAAGCAGTGAAACACTTATCTTTGAGTAAAGGGGGCCCACAATATAATAAAGAATGCTTAAAAGGTTAGTTGAAGGATAGGAGGTCTCATCATGAGCTGACCTATCACGTCCATGAATATCTAGTGGTATGGCATTGCCATCATCTGGTCACCGAACCAGGGTAATGGATCTCAGTTACACAGTTGAGAGAAAGGGGGTCTCATCACGAGCCAACCTTCTCATTTCCACTAGGTGTTTGTGGGTGACATTGCCATCATCTGGTCACCACGCCAAGGTAGTGACCTTCAACATGTCCTTATGCTATATTGAAAGAAAATACAAAGAAAGAAAGATAAAAGGCAATTGATGGGCTTGGAAAAAGTGCATTGCGGACGAAGGTACCACACACCCTCTACAAAGGCACCCATGAATGAGACATTACGACCCCTTGTATGTCATGAGCCCTATGCCCATTGAGTCTTGACCCCAACCACTTCATCCACTTTACATGGCTTAGAGAGGGATCTCTTGGAAACTATCCTTGACCTAGGGTAAGATCTACCCAATAGGACACCTCGTCAACCCTCCCATATCCAAGCTTGACAAGTCACATAGTGTCTTTGAGAAATTAATTGTTTGATATAGTGATCTTTGATGCAGATGCTTAGATGGCTCATTTATTGATTAGAATCACTTATCACGATGTTACGACTTAAGATCCTTGGAGGGCGTGCTCATTTGTCTTTGCAGGACCTAGTTGGTGGAGAGTTTTGAAAGAACAAGCCTAGCTTGGGCTTCCATAGGGCTACAATCCCACAGGTTGGATGCTAAGGAACCACATGTCGGATGAGAAAGATCAGAATTGGAAGGCCTTGAGATCGACTTGGACGATATATCCTAGCCCCCACATGCCAAACGTTTTGCCTAGGAGAGGAAAAATGTCACTCCTAGAGGCATGACATCACTTAGGGGGGTAAGGCTTGGTGGTGAGGTGCCACTCATTGATACATGGATGTTTTGAGGAGAAGGGGGTCTTCACCATGGTGAGATTGTCTAGATGCTTGACATGTGGCCTTTGGAGGCCTACTCATGCTTCTCCAACACCAACGACTTCTTCAAAGTGGCAAAATGTCCCCTAAAGGGGAGACATCCATGTAAAATTAGGGTTTATTTGTGCAAAAGTGAAACTTTAAATGAATTATTTAATATTACATTGTTAAAGGGGGCATCATTAGGGTTGTTGACCCCTAGTATTGTGGTTTACCCCTTAATTTGTGGACAAGTCACCTTGGTGACATTTGTATAAATAAGAGATCATAAGATCTCATTTTAAGATAACTCTCCCTCATTGTGAGAAGTATCGGTCTGAAATTTTTGCTACACTTGGCTCTATTTGTCTCTTGTGCACTTGTTTATGGATGGTTGATGGAGGAGTGAGGCGCTAGACTTGGATGAATGCTTTCTAGCTTTTATGGTAGATTATCTTAGCCTCTTTATTGACTTTGGTATGGTCTTTTACTCTTTTGATATCATTCTTTTTCAAGTCAAGGATTGTTGTGCTAGGAGCTAGGTGGGAAGTATAAGGGCATACACCCCCACCATAGTCTTCATCATTTTATGCTTCATGTAATTGGTTAAACAAAGGTTTGCTAACAAAAGTATAAGGGCATACACCCTCTTAGCTTAAAACCTAGCTAGAGAAACTTGCTTTGGGAAGTAAAATGGCTTACATCCCCAATGAGGTAGCTTCTATAGCTCTTTATTTTATTTGACTCCATTAACCCAATAGTAAAGACACTAATCATATATTTTTTGCATTGGAGATATAAAATCATTGCCTTGGGAAACATGAAATTTTATCTTTTGAAAGGTCTCTTGCTTGGAGCTTGTTTGCCTCGTTGAGAGGAGTATTCCCCTACTAGGGTGTCCCATCTCTCCCAATACTTTACTTTTTGTTACAAACCCTAACCTATAACCATTAGGGCTGATCTAACCTAGATAAACTACTAACCGTAACTCCTAAACTAACTCTAGACTAGCTCCTAAATTTTGCACACTAACTCCACTAATTAGGGCACATCTTTTGGGATAATTGTTGGCATATTTTGATGTTATAATTTTATAATATAAGTGACTGAAATCTACAGCCACACGGCTGCAATTTTCTTCAGAAATATACATGTTACAACAACTTGCTTTATTCAGCTTCAAAGTGCCATTTTTCAATCTATATTCATTGCTAATCTTGATGCTAATTTGCTTAACTAGTTTAGATCATTACATGCTGATTTAGATGCTTTATTTACTGATATAAATTGTCATCTATTGCTGCAAGTTAGGGACAAGAAGCTGAACTTGTTGATCCATACTAACATATATCATTGCAAGTTGGATTTTCTTGCGTCTCGGGCAGGTACAATCATCCGAAGAAGTACTACACCTTTGAGGAAACAATCACTTGACTTATAAGGCATCTCTTCCCACATTTCACTCCACTTAGACTTGACCTCTAGGGTCTTCACTTCCATCTCTATCCATATCCATCGCATTCCCCCTAGGGTCACCGGGATCGCCTCCCTAGAGTGACCTAGTCACCCTTGAAGTGTGGAACCTACATCGAGGTGACATTGGGTGTAGGATTCTCAAGTTGTAGCACTTGTTTTGTGGTTGGGTCGGGCTTTTCCCAACTTACAACTTGCGCTATAACAGTCCATATATAGTCTTCCATCAAAATTTGGTTCGTGAGACTTTCAATTTTATTTTACATGTTATAAAGAAATTTATATAAGTAACATTTGTGAGGTAAATGTGGTTTACAAGGCTTATTAATGTTTTTTTTTTAATATGTATAAATAAATAAAATCAAATAGTTGAAAATGAGCTTGAGCAATACTTCATTGTTTTCATCTATAAGTTTCTTATTAACCATACCTTGTGTTTAAAAATAAATACATATGTAAGAATATTAAAATTGGAAAGATAATTAATAGTCACGAATACTAAGTTTTGTGTAATTTCTTGATGATGTCAATTTGTAGCCAACTAAAGCAAAAAACACTCATGTTGACTATAAATATTCTATTATTAGTGACTCATAGCCATCCAAAGCAAAATGTGTTAATGTTATTATTAGTGACTCATAACCATCCAAAGAAAAATGTGTTAATGTTAGTTTTGAGTATACTATTGGTAATGATTTTAATCCTATAAGTGTACTCTAATTATAAAACCCCAACATTTGAAAATAGGCATCTACACACTTCCAAAAATGTATTAAAGATAAACAATCATATACAATACTAATAATTTGTTGCTTGATTGTAATATTTTGTAGGAACTTAGAGCAAAATGTATTCGCGATACTTATACTAGTAGTTGTGATTCTAATAAGAATCAAAGATCACCGCCATCAATAGTTACTCCAACATTGTTGAATGTATGTTTGTACAAAAATGATGTAAATTTAAAAGTCATCCTTATTAATCAAGGCATAAATTCAAAGGAAAAATGAGCAAATTTAACTTGACACCGTGAATTTAATTTGTGTAGGCATCTAAATCAAGTTAACTGTCACATACCCACTACGGCAAAAATAAAATTTTCGCTCTTCTTCAAGGGATAGAATCCATGAATTCCTACGGGGGCCTAGCGTAGGCTAGCTCTTCCCTTATCCACCTCCATGAGATCATTGGTTATGACCATAGACCAAGCCAAGAGGCGCCTTTCGCATTTCGCGACTCAACGATGCAAGAGAGTCAAGTCTTTCGACTCTTCAAACCCCGAAACCCGAAATCCTACCCTCGATGAGATCGACGGCTGAGAATCCCCCCTGATCTGACGGTCCTGGCCATATCGGGATTTCGGTAACCGGGAGTTCAAAATGCAGCGACCCAAACAACTAGTCACTCCATTCCCCGAACTTCGATACGCGAGTTCTTGTACGAGATCCAACGATCCTCAATGAATTGGATCCAACAGTCTATATCTTTTCGGAGTTTCGTGAACCAGGAGTTCACGATGCAGCGACTCCAAATCTCTTGTCACTCCAATCCCCGAATTCTGATATGGAAATTCATTTATGAGATCATCGACCCTCATTTATCTGGATCTGATGATCACTATCCCTCCCGAGCTTAAGGGTGTTGAAAGACACTCAGTCTTAATCGTGCGTCGGGGTTTCGTATACTGGGATTTCGCGACTTGTGAAGACGAGGGGTCTTGCCCTCTGGTTTCCCGGATGTCGAAACGCCGAAACTTATTCACACTAAACTGACTCATCCACAGAATGCATCGGGGTTTCGTATACCGGGATTTTGTGACTTGCGAAGATGAGGGGTCTTGCCCTTTGGTTTCCTGGATGCCGAAACGACGAAAGTTATTCACACTAAACCGATGGTCCAGATCACTCATAGATCAATGACCACGATCACGTCGTGATTTCACGAATTGTGAGTTTGTGCGGTCTTACCCTTTGACCACTCCAAGTTGCGAGTCAGCGAAATGCTACCCAATTGTCACGTTACCTGTGTTGATGGACGGTTATGAATACTTGGGGACTTTCAGGACTTTGACGAGTCCTCTCTCCCCTGCATGCACCAGGTTAAACATCGTGTGCCTTTTCTGGATCCGACGACTATCGGTCCCCTGTGCTCGATCTGACGGTTCAGATCTATTCTCTTGCGCACTCTTCTCCGGGTGTCTGGACGTAGGCTCCAATGGTTTAGATTTTCCCTTGCGAATCAACGATTCTCCCTTCATGACTTTGGGGAAATCCTCACCTCTATTTCCCGAATTCAACCAACGGTTCAGATCCGATTTCGATCACTGACTATTTGTCACTCTTGAGCTTTCATATGCTCTGAAACCTCCAAAGGGTTTCTCGACCTCTACACTCCATGCAGGGTTCTTGCACACAACGGTGCGATCCTTCCTGAGCTTTTCCAGGACTTAAGAAGTTTT
>ML787656.1:301357-324833 GCA_009831015.1 Picea engelmannii | reverse complement strand
TACCATAATATTAACACTCCCTCCTAGCTAGGGAGGTATTACAGGTAATGGTCTTGAGCACAAAAATATACCATTTACCCGGTAGCATCAATATAGTCGTCTAGAGGTAAATACCTCCCGCAACTACCATAATATTAACACATGGCTTACTTCTAACCATCTCCTACAATTGAATAACCTTTCTCCTTTTGTGGTAACAACTATGTAATTGTCCCATCTAGAGTCTCGAGAGCAAATTTAGGCCTTTTCATACTCTCAAAAGTGGTTGTTCAATAGAGTAGTCTCGAAGTTATTCTAATGCCATACTGTGGACTTTGTGACTCATGTGTTGAATATTCGAGTTTTGAATCATTTAAACATAACACATTGATATGTAATTTGCTTATACATGGCGATCAACTCAGAGATCGTGTTTATATCGATGGGTAGCAATAAATAATGGAAATATTATCGGGTTTATTAATAGTTATAAGCAAAGTGGATTTCAAGAAAATCACATATTTAAAGCATGTGAAAATGACAAATAATATTTTGTGTCCAAAACATTTCCAAGAATATATATTCATGACATTGTTGCTAAACACAATTTGAATTTCAGGGATGAGTTATTCACTGATTACAAATTTTTATAGGGAAAAATTGCCCACTTGCTGTCAGGGATAGGCAAATGGTCTTCCTATTGATGTTCCCATGGGAAGAAAGAGGAAGGCATTGTGGTTCTTCGTTGTATCAATGCAACATGAGATACTAGTCGCCATTTTAATTAATGGAGCACATTTACGTTTCTAGAGTTTGATTGTGTTGATTATTTTGTGAATCATGGATGTATCATAAATAACACCATTATATATAACATGATTTATCATGGTTGATGTTTATGCTTGATTTGAATTCACACATATCTATCACTTAATTGGTTGAATGTGCAAATGCTATCGTATTTCTTTGGATTTTATCTCTTACTATACTAATTTATAGAATAGTTGAAATTAATATAGAAATGATGAAGCTCGTGAAGGAAACAATAGTACCAACGCTAGAAGTGGTACACCAACAACCTACTATTTTCTTCCTTTTTCACCACTCTAATGCATCTCTTAAGGAGAAAATAGAGCAACTATATAGAATGAAGCCTACATAGTTTGATAAATGAATTAATCACTCTGCTATAAAAATTTCATTTGAGGCACAACCTATGAGAAAAAAAGCAATATGATGGGAACGCCAACAACGATGACAAAAGAGATGACGGTGATGTAGACATGGATGCATCCTTACATAACTAACATACCCCTAAAGCAGGGGAAAGGAAACACTGAAGTGGCTGACATCTATCCAATACATCCAATGACATCTAGCCAATACACGCCCACTCCCCATGTATCCCCAAAATATTGGAAGTTTCAGAGGAAACATTTATAGCGGATCAAATTTTTAACTTCACATAGAACACATGAAGAAATCTCAGCACAACAATCTCATGCAGAGAATAATGTCTCACTTTGTCTATGCTCTATCCAAACGTCTCTCTAGGGGCATTGAACCAAAAACCCAGTTCCAATCTAGAGATAAATCCTATAATTTTTCAAGGATTCAACCCTGCCTTACAAAGCTTTGAATGATGCATGCCCATATTCTAAATTTTCTCTGTTTGACTAGCACACAATGTTTCTCAGCAACTATAATTTTCAAAGCTATACAAAACATGGGTTCGAGGGCATGGATTGAAAAGATTATTTTTCTTCATCAAAGTTAGGATGCAAGCATTGAGTGCTCACTATTTGTTCACATGTGAAGAGTTTGTGCCCAATATAATTTGTACATGTGTGAAGGATCAACTGGTAGTAATAACTAACAAACCATATGACATCCCACGTTCACAACAACTTTCTTTCAATATATGTATTCATATGTATTCACAATAGATGAAATCAATATCCAAGTAAAGTAGATCAACCATTCCTTAATATTGACAGAAAGAAAGCCTAAACCCTATATCTTTGAATTGTACGAAATCCCAAAGAAAGGAGGTATATAGGTCATAAATGTTGAAAAGAAACAATCTTGCACCCAATATCCCATTAAACACGATGAAAAATGTAATAACATAGAACTTTTTGAAAAGCTTGAGGGTAGGACTACCGTTAAAATTTAAACTTTGAAAAAATGTTATTGCATGAAATCTAGGGAGAAAGACTATTCCGCCCAAGAAAAAGAAAGGCGAGCGTAATAACATAGAATTTTTTGAAAAGTTTGAGGGCATGACTACGGTTAAATTTTAAACTTTGAAACACTGTTATCGCATGAAACCCAGAGAGAGACTATTACGCCCAAGAAAAAGAAAGGCGAGCTTTGGCTTATTGGAGAGATTTGATTAAATTCACGTGATGTGAAGTCAATTGGGCCCTAAATTACACCTGCAACTGAAACATGAGAAAAACAAAAACGAAGTTGATGGTCGTAAGCCTTCTTCTTCATTATCGGTCAACGTCGATTCTACTCGTTTACTGCAGCAACGCCAAACATTAACATACACACATGCAATATAACAATGACTAAGTAAATTAATATCAATTAATACAAATAACTTAGATAACTTCCCGGAGATGCTCAATATCAAGAAAGGTTGCAACAAGCATTGTAAGGCCTACCTATTTCAAAGCTCAAAATAATAAATATTTTCTATAATCTCCTACTGAAATGGTTGCAACTTAGTTTAGAATTTTTTTCTTTCATGCAAGAAATAAACTGGTAAATAGATAGCGTGATAAATTAGATAGCATAATAACAACAACATAATAATAACAAACCAACTAGTAAAATACCTACCTCGACCTACAGGTTGGTTGATTTAACCCCTTTTCTGTTTGTTGATGATCTTGCCCAAATTGAATATTAACCTCCCAACCAACTAGGAACAACCTCTCCGACTCCCTAGCTCCAGGAATCCTTGCGGTTTCCTGGCCCCTGAGCCCAAAGTTGCTAGCAACATCAATGCCCTGTGAGAGTTCTCCAAAACAAACTGTTCTCCCAATTTCATCCTCCTCCTTCTTCTCCCACTTTCCCCCAAAATCCCCAAAAAACAAAAGACCCCCTTTCCAAGTCCTCCCCCTCTTCCTTATCCTCCTCTCTCAATTCCCCCTCATTAATTCCCCAACAACCTTATCCCCCCATTAATTACTTCACCTACCTTTTAATTATAAAATAATAAAAAGACTCATTTAAATTATTTTAATAATTAATTAAATTTAAATTAAACTATGATAAACAATTAATCAAATTGGTTTGTTGCAAGCATCCCGCGGTTTTCTTTGACTCTCATGGTGAGATAAGGCATTACACTCCTCTGGTCCAAACGAAAGACATTTGCCTACCTCAAATCTCGCTTTGACCAAACCCAACGATCGACTATCCGCCATACCGTTCAATTGAGTGAACTATAACCCGCACTGTCGTGTTCTCATAATTCCCAATTCTTTAGCTTTACTAGTGGCTAGTTTTGTTGATAAATTGAATCAATGGTAGGCCGACTCTTTCCAGAAGAGAAAGAGGATGGATGGTCGTCATCTTCCCACACGCGAAACTTGTCTGTAACACCAAATCCTTTGAAGTTATCAAACAATTTCGGAGAAAAAAATTGGTAGAGATTTGAAACAAGGTAGAGATTAGTTACTTGCCCATCTAGATGCAAGCAGAGGCATAGATTTGACGGTGGTGATAAATTGGCGGAGATTGGTATCACAAGCAAGGTTTGGAGTTAGTGAAGCAACCTTTAGATTCGACCATGCAAGTGGAGGCATAGATTTGACGGTGGTGATAACTCAGCGGAGATTGGCATCAGAAACAACGTTTGGAGTCGATGAAGCAGCCTTTGGAGTCGGTGAAGGAGAAAACACATGGAGGGATAAGATTCATCAATTGAAAATAACAAATGTCAAATTGCTATATGCTCGGGATAGACAATGAAACCTCGAGAATAACCTCCCCTTAAAAACACCTTCGGTGTAATTAGGTGGGGCACAAAACCAAAGCATTTATGAAGATGATGATATTATATATGGGGATGCAATAAAAAATGTTACAACAACACCTTATTTGAAGAAAGGAAGGAGCAATGCTTTACACTAACATCTATTCTTCTACTATGCAACATGAAAGTAAAATTTGGTTGGTCAAACAATAATTTTTCAACATTGTTGAGGTACTATATATTTTTGATGTGATATACACAATTTTCATTAAAGATTATTAAAATTTATTTTATCAGATGTATTTATTATTTATCATCATCAGTGTCATTATTATTTTCCAAGTAATATATCTTGGGGGAAACCACCCATGCACTTTCTGTTATTCTAAGGATGGTAACTAGGGTAAACCCTATATTCTTCAGGACATAATGCTAGGTCAACAACTCGTGAATATATCATATATAACTCATAAAAAAAATGTCTCACCAAGAGAAAACATGTCACAAAGTGGGATTTAAACCCAAGTGGAGAGGGTAATAACTTTCCTCACAACCACTTGAGCTACGTCCAATCGACTAAACTTATTTATATGCAAAATAGTTCTTATCAATCAGAAATATAATAATTGCGTACATTATATGTTTTTGTGTCAATGATGCATGACATGACAAGTTGATGTTAAAGGACAATAATCTTCCAAGAGCTACCAAGGAAGCATAATCAATAATAAAGGATTTAGGGGTCTTCCATGATTCTATTCATTCATATCCTACAAATTGCATTCTATATAAAGATAAATATGAAGAAGAAGACAAGTGTCCAAAATGTAAAGAATCTCATTATTGCATTGATGTCATTTGAAAAAAACAAAACCAAATAAAGTGTTGCACCACATGCCGATAATCCTAGAGTTAATGCAATTGTTTAGATGTAAGTCATTGGCCCAATTAATGGAATGTCATGCATTCAATAGAAGCAATGGTGGAGTGATGAGAATCTCTAGTAGATTCAATGGCAATGAAACCCATGGAATCTAACAGGCCAAAACAATTTTGTTGATGATTTGGTCTTGTAATGGATGAGGTTAATCCCTATTGCCAACAATCTAAGTATGGAGCAAATGGCTCGTGATTCTAATCAACTGCAATATTCTACCTTGGATGCTAGTTACGAAGAAACACTTAACATTGGTATTACTAGTACCTAAACAACATCTAGTTAAGAAAATGGATACATATTTGTCATCAAATTAAGAAAATAGATAGATGAATTATAACTTTTATGGAACGAGATTAAAAAGTATGATTCTTCTAAGCCATTGAGTTCAAATGTTCATGAATTCACACTTTATGGGATATTCTACTAGTGCACTGATGATTTTCGAGTATTTATAGTGTGCTAGAGTAAGAAGAGTGGTTCTACGAAAGATATCTAAATAAAAGTACTACATTTATAGTATATAAACATTATTAATTTCTAAACGAAATGTTATTCGTTGCAAAATTATTGTCTAGCTATCCTAATAAGAATAGTTTTGCATAATTTTATGTGCAGGGCTTAGGATAGATGGTTATCATGCATGCCATGTTGTGGTGACCATTTGCAAGCGAGACATTCAAAATATTTTGAACAAAATGGTCTATAAAAGGTATAGGAAGTTTCTTCCTTCAAATCGCAATTTTTATCGATCAACAGAGAGGGAATTTGTAAAGAGCAAGGAGGATCGTTGACCACTTCCTTTGAGCAAGACACTAGCAAATTGATTAAATTTGTATAATGCATATTTAGCATTAAGAGAAAGTTCCATGGGAAAGAATATAATATTTGAATTCTATGAATTGCCTTATTAGAAGCATGAAGATAATATATTTGCTAGACCCAGTGCACATTTTTAAAACATATTTGCCTGGAATATTCTCATTTTGCGAGTTTTTTAATAATCAATAAACATGTTTTTGACCATTTTTAAGACACAATTGTCATAATTATTAGTGACCCGTATTATGACCTAATGGTTGATCTTTATTATGACCTTTTATCGACATATCAGACGACCTAATTTTGACCCCATTTTCAAACTTAAATAATACCATACAAAATTTATTACACAAATATGGTTGAAAATATTTAATATGCAAAAAGGTCGGAATGGTGATAAGATTACAACCTAAATGGGTGAACAATGAACACCTCTCAAAACCAAGGTCGAAAAATGGGCTTAGGTCGTGGTGACTAAATATTTATGATCCCTCTCACTCGGAAGAAGAGATTACAATCACTCATCCTTATGACATTATCCCCTGTTTTCAAATTCCTTTGTTTGAGGACACCTTACTTGATGTCAAGACTCACATTGCTTGACGAAAGCACACTAGTACTTCTTTGGTTGGTCGCAAAGGTACTATGCCACGATAGGGAAAATAGTTCTCCGAGTTAGATTTTGCTAATAAGTTTTCTCTTCTATGATAGAAGTTGGGAACAACTTCCTCTTTGTAGGGAGGAAGTGATGAGAGAAATTGTTCATGTTGTAAATATATCCTCTTCGTAGGCATGCATTGTTCACTTATTACGTGTAAAATAAATGAATTGAGGTGTCTTTGCATGGCTGTATTGGGAAATTTGCAAGTGCATGGCTTTATCCACCAAATGCTTATTCTCATCATTTTAATTATATTGATACCTACTAATGAAGAGTGTACATGACAAGATTTTGATAGAGTATTATTGTATTTGTATCTCCATTCTTCGCTTTGTGCATATCAATACCATGTGCCCTAACATGGGTAAGGTGCGATGGTGAAGGTGAATCCACACATGTTTAAACCCCATTAAATGACATGTTTAGGCATTAATGCTAAATGTAATTTGTTATGTGTTATTGTAGTGTTGGGTTTATAACTTCCCATGGAAAAACAAAACCCTTTACAGATACCCAAAAAGAGGTTGTAAGCCATGCTATGTAGAACAAAGCCCCATGAATAAGCACAAACATATATAACCATCACTACCATGGGAATTCCTTCGATAACTACCCAACTCACACATTACTATTGAATATAAAATGATAACATCTAATATAACAACTACATAAATACCAAAATATCACCTAGGGGAAATCAAATCGTCACATTCTTTTTCATCTAAAAAATGGTTGGTGCTAGGTGCAAGTCGTGGACGAATTTGGGGGAATAGATATAGATACCTCCCACACACAAATTCTTATTCAAAGAGTAATCGAATCAAATTGTTCTAATGAATCCCCTATAATGCTAAGATCTGATCACAATGATTGGACGAGGGGTAAATCCTCAACAACTTTAACATAATAGATACCACCTCGTACACAACTATTTAATAAAAACCATCATTTTATTTTGTAAGTAAGAACATTGTATTACCTTATAATAAACATTAAATATATACATACAATCTTCTTGAGTTTGGGTCGCCAAAGAAGGAAACCAACACAAGCCCAAACACAGATAAAAAATGGACCATCCTTAAGGGGGGCATAAAACTGTAATTGTTATACAATAAACTCAAACATACACAAGAGCAAAGAAATCAAAATAGAACTAGGATCTAAAGCCAAGACTTTTAGGCTACGATAGAAAACCGTCTAGCATGCAATGACCAGCTACTGCATCGAGCAAAAAACCTATTCACCAAGTGAATTGACCATGTAGCATGGCGGCAGCGGAATGGGTGTGTTCGGGAAGACCACATTTTGGGACGATGAGTCCGATACTCGTCGATACAACACCTGGCTTGAGCAGAGGGCCAACAACATGATAATATTTTGGTCCAACTGTTTGACTTTAAACTTCAAATCTGCTACCTCACCTCTAACTTCAAAGAAAAGTTTCAGGTGGTCCTCCTTCAAGCAGAGCTCCTTGGTCTCTCCATGAAGGCATATGTCCTCTTGCCGGGTCTTTGAGGGTGGAGAGAGAGCCCCCCCCTTCTTAAAGACTATGGATGCACCATGGGTGTCATAATGAACCATGTTCTTCAAAGAAGGGAGCAAGACCAACCAACCATCATCGAACCATTCCACTCGGCAACCCCATTCTAGAACATCACCCAAAGCTTCCAAATTTCCACTCAGGGCCTTAATTTGGGTTAGCATAACGCCATATACCCTCTCCTCATCGCTGGAAAGATGCATCGAATTACCCTATTGCTCGCTCATTCGACGCTGAGTTCCTTTGCCTCTTCATGCATGCCCCCTCTCCATGATTCGTGACATCAAGCTAGGAAAGATGAAATAACACATGGCAACATGGCAAAATGGATTCGCCCCTAGCTTCCAACTGCTTCTGCCAAGAATGAATGTTAAAGCCAAGTCTGCAGAATGAATAAGCTCACCAACATGCGAGGACGTCATATAGGACGAAGTTGTCCGTGAATGCAAATAAATCACCATAACCACTGGTGTGATTTTGGAATTACCACCCTTCTCGTTAACAGTTCTACAAGCCATTGTCTCTTTCTTCGTCACACACACTACACTGAATTAGAACAATGAACAAACCTTGATATAAGCCATATGCACCCTCCATGCACTCACCCATGGGCTTGAGCAACCATGTGGCTGGGTGCACTTCCTCCACGTACTTTTTCATGAACACCGCCATACCACCCCATCCAAGGAATACAAATCATTTTTTTTAATGAAAAAAAAAATGCATTTCATTGAATGAATGAATTAATGACGTCCACAACGCTGAACAACTCAAGAGACCAAGAGAATAACAACCCTAACTCATCTTCACACTCATTTCAATGTGAAATAAAAAATTAATCTTATTCGATTGACTTTCATATATCACAAGAAGAAGAAGTAATTTTAATGTGGATGAACTATTGCCTATAAAACAGATTTTCTCACACACTGATTTCAGCAATTCAGCCAAGGCATACAAATTGATCATGCCAAATATAAATCCTCCGCAACTTTCTCCCGTCGACAACATGGCCACGTCATTACCGCAAGCACCTCTCACTCCCACCCCAAAATCAAATCGACGCTTCCGCCGCCATTCAAATTTAAAGTCTATTTGCAGGCTCCGAGCATGGAAGTTGAAACGAATATCAACAGATAGACAATGTCGTCCCGGGATCGATCCCTTCTGACGCTCTCTTCTTCGTCACAGGAACCGCCAGCTCCAGCGGAAGTCCCAGACAGTGCTTCTGATTCCTCAGATGTCGAACCTACCCAATACCGAAGGCTTTCGGCAAGGTTTTTGCTTGAATATTCAAGAGGGAAGTCTATTATGGAAGCCGGGTCCTCCTCTACCATTAACTCCAACTCTATAGCAGGATGCAGCAACTACATCCCAAGGACCCCTTCTCCAAATATCCTTCCAATATTGGGTTTAGAAGGTGAAGGCACCGAAATAAGCCCCAGAATTCCAGCTATTAAAATGAATGATCAAAATCATAACTTCGCGGATGCCCAAACATCCAATTTAAGGGAACCCCAGTCGGCTGATATGGAGGTTGTCGACGAAACCATGCCAAACCCTGAGTCTGGGTTCTCTTCGGGGCGTCCGGAGGCTCCTGTTGCTGCCTTTGAGGGTTTTGAAGAAGATTTTGTGTACGCAGTTGAGGATGACAATTTGGGAGAGGAGGTTATGGTGGTTTTATCGCCGGATAATGCAACAGACAGGAGGAAAAGAGACAAAGGCAAGAGTGGAATCGCGGGGAAAGGAGTCGTGGAAACTCAATTAATTGATGCACATGATACAGACGCAACTTCAAGCTGCTCAATTTGCATGGAACCATGGACATCAGGTGGAAATCATCGCATCAGGTCTGTTCAGAAGCCTCGCAGTATTTTCTTTTTATTCATTTTTTGGGACAATTTAAAAAAAATACTCGCTGTGCGCGAATCATATGTAAAAACCCTGCAAGGCATCGCTTTTATGTAGACTGAGAGGGAATTTTTTTTGGTTTTATCTGTTATAGGCCATGCTTCATCGTTACATAGGAAGGGTTACAATTGGACAACTTCCCGGTAGGGTCAGCTGTCAACACCATCAACCTCCTGGAACATTGTCAACAGTCTGGCCTGGAAAGAGTTTTACTATAGCTGTGTGTTGGTCGACATGGTGAGGATCCTTGGTAAAAGTCTCGGGTTCTCATTGTAGAGACCCATTTTCAAATTTCGTGGTGGACATGTTCACGCTGAGAAAATGTTGTACTTTATACCGTGTTAATGTTACGTGGTGTTCTACAAATACCAAAATAAAGAATAATAGAACTATGCGAGAGATAAGGTTGCACTAGGGCAGTGAACCATGTGTGCATAGAATGAAGTCCTATGGATAAACACATCAACAGATATAGCCATGGTTGCAGTGTGGATTCGAAAGTTGACTCCCCACCTCACATAGTCCTCATTGCTCAACATACAATGACGAGCTCTTATAGAATGCCTTCATAGATACCAAAATATTGCTAAGGCGGGAATCAACATGCCGTATTCTTTCCCATCTCAACATCTTTTTCTCGTAATCGTTGATTTTTACTTAACTCAACACATGATGTTAATGCCAATAATTTTGATATAACCAGAATTTAAACTGGCTGTTATAAATTCAGAAAATTATGCATGCAACCTACAACCGAATTAATAATCCGAAAATTACAGCAGAAGCAACCACATAAACAAGCACAAAAAATTATATGGACACCAAATGTACCCTGGTAACCCCAGTGTGGGGAAAACCAGCTAAGAGGGGGCTTTATTATGGGCTTTCAGAGGAATAATTTACAGCAGTTAAACTCAGAAATTTCTTACAGCCATAAATTAAACTTTTCCCTTGACAGTACGGCCTGCTTTGCTTGAGGATTTGACCTAGCAAAGTCATCAAACACTGCTGTCATTGTACAGCCACAAATTCGGCCTGTTTGTGGCTGTTCGTACCGCCTGAATACGGCCTGCTCAGCTGCTGGATGGTACATCCAAGTTCTGGCTGTATTGGTTGAGGCTGTACGACCCTAACACGCCCTCCTTCAGCGCTGTACGTCTTGGTTCTAGTACAGCATGAAGTTGGCAGCCTGGTATGGCCTGTCCTTGGCCCTCCTCCTTGCTGTCCCAAGCTCTAGAATTCGCCCTTACCTTGCTGTTCAATTTATCACAAGTTGCCCCTCTCTTCCTCAGCCCAAAACTAGCCCAAGCTCCCTCTTCTTCTCACTTATTCAACTTCAGAAATGAGAATGGTGTCCAACTCCACACTCAACCTCTTTTTTTATCTTTCTTCCGGCCTCCATTTGCCTTGAGATGTGTGCCTAGCCTTGGGCCTTAATGGCTGAGATTGGGACTGCCACCTTTGGGCTGGAGTCTGGACCCCACTCTCCACTAAGTGGTGCGCCCCCCTTTGGACAGGGTCCCACACTCCACTAGCAGACTCCTTCATGAGGTGCATCCTCTCTCCTTGGGCCCTAGATTCCACTCAAGGTAAAATTTTGCTGCAAGCCTAAGTTAGACTTAGGCCGAGATAAAAGAAGCTGATTTGAGTGAATTCAAGTGTCCATCAGCTAGCTTAGGACTCATAGGCATAGTTGAGACACCAACCGAGCTACAAAATCTAACACTCCCTCTTAGTGAGGGAGGTGTCTCCACCTAGATCAATCTCTGATACCATCAAGCCTGCTGCTGCTGTAGCTACTCCCTCTGAATTGGAAGACATCCTGCTACCTCTGCTGCACTCTGATTTGATGTCTTTCTCGACTCCTCCATCAATGTCAAGTCATACCAACTGACTTTCTTCGAAACTGATCTTTGATCCAAGATCCCCTTGGACCCACCTACAAGCTGTTCCAACACCCTGTACATCATACCTTGGCTAATGCCAAGCCTCACTGCTGCATCCAAGGCCGCTCCCTCTGCCCGTATGAACACTTGTCCATCAATGAACGTCATTGCATGCCCCATATCCTCTAGAGCTAACACAAAGAGTAGATCAACCTTCAGCTTTGGTACATACATCACCTCATCCACCTTCAGAGACACTCTTGACTCTAGCCGAAATCTGACGCATCCAACCCTCTTCACTGCATGCTTGGTGTGCACCCCACTCTTCACATGGCAGTCTGAGCTAGTCTCCAAAACACTAAGGAACACCGACCTCATTCCCGTCATATGGCAAGATGACGCATTGTCTACGAACCATGCCCCACTGTCCTCCAATTCAACCATTCTGCTGTTGCTAGAAAGAGTGGAAACTAGAGAAAATTCGTCCTCGAATTTCCCTGCAAAAGCATCCATCTCAGTAGATGCTGTGGCTGCTACCTCCGACTCCTTCTTCTTCTTCTTGTTGGGACACTGGCTGGCATAGTGGCCAGTCTTGTGACATGCAAAGGATCTCAGTTTGCTCATGTCCTTGGAGCCTCTTGCTCCACTGCGCTTCTTTGCATGAAGAGCTACATTCTCCTCCTCTTCAATCTTTGGCTGGCTAGCCTGAGTAGCATCAAGTCTCAACTCCTCTTGGGTGAAGTCATCCCACAATCTCTCCCAATCAGGGAGCTTCTCTCGAGCCACCACTCCACAAACAAAAACTTCCCACTGCTTGGTGAAGCCATTCAAGGCTGTCCTCACCAACTCAGTCTCGTCCATTGCCTCTCCTACAACTGCCAGTTCATCTCTGATCTGAGTGAACTTTGTGAGGTAGGTCACCATTGACTCTCCCTTGGCCATCTTTGTGCTTCTCAACTTCTCTCTGAGTAGCATCTTCCTACTCTGGTTATTAGACTAGTACAGCTTCACCAAGGCATCCCACATTTCCTTGGCTGTCTTCTTATTAGACAGATGTGGGATAATGTGGTCTTTAACTCCATCCACAATAATCCTCTTAGCCTTCACATCCTTCTTGAGGAAATCAGGTTGCTGTGTTGGGTTTACTGGTAGTACAACTTTTCCTTCAACCATCTCCCACAGACCCTTCTCCTCTAGCAACAATGCCATCCTCTCTCTCCAAGGTTTGAAGTTTGAGGCACCCTCTAGCCTTTCTTCATACCTTAGGCCTGCCATTTGAGTCAGCTCCTCTAGCTGCCCCACTTTCTCTGGTCACACGTCCCACCTGCTGATTTACCCTTCCTGGTTTGCACACCAAGAACTTTGGCTTGTTTTGTACTCAGAGGTTGAACTCTGATACCATGTTGATATTTACTTAACTCAACACATGAGGTTAATGCCAATAATTTTGATTTAACCATAATTTAAACTTGCTGTTATAAATTCAGAAAATTATGCATGCAACCTACAACCTAATTAATAATAAAAAAATTATAGTAGAAGCAACACAAAAACAAGCACAAAAAATTGGATGGACACCAGATATACCTTGGAAACCCCAGTGTGGGGAAAACCAACTAAGAGGGGGATTTATTATGTGGGCCTTTAGAGGAATAATTTACAATTGTTATGGAGATTTTAGGTCCTATCAAGCTTGCCTACTGGGTCTGTCTTTGACCACAGTTAGGCTCTAAGTTTCAACTGTTATGTAAAGTATATGTTGCTGTTTTAGGACAGCCAACAGTCCAAGAACTTCTTGCTGATTTATTATGGTTGTATTTGCAATTTTAGGTGCTCTAGCATGTAGTTTTACTAACCAGAGGTTAGCACATGCATACTAAAATAAATACAACACACCTACAGATCTTTACAACTGAAAATAAACAAATCTAAGAGACTAACACATGCATTTTTGTACACAAGTATTTTTGGTCAACATGACTCTGGATAAACCCCCCTCGGGGAAAACCAGTTTGGAATATATGTCTATATGAGGAAAACAGAAGGTGGAATACAACAACTACAAAATATAGAGGAACCTGATACAATAGCAGCTCGTTCTGAGCTAAAACAGAAGTCCAAAACCTCCAGGTGCGCCCCACATGCAAGTTGTCAAAACCATTGAAATTGCTCCAGAAGCTAACTGTGAGCTCAGATCTGAAAACCCCTCCACAGGAATGAAGCTCTGCTGGATGGCCTCCCTCTGCAACTGATCTCACTGCAATCTGATGGCTAGAAGTCCTCCCCACAACTGATGCGCCCTCTCTGGCAAGTGCGCCCTCCACAAATGTGAAACCTCTCCACTAAATAAACCAAGCTAGATGTTGATAGCCTCCCTCCATGAAAGCTAGCGTCCAAGCTCAAGCAACCTCATGCAACAAACCTCACCCTCATCCTCCAAGTCTTCCTCTCACAATGAACAAATCAAGCAACCTCATGCAACAAACCTCACCCTCATCCTCCAAGTCTTCCTCTCACAATGAACAAATGAAGAATGATCCTCTCCTTCACCCTTTGCACCCCTCTTGAACATGCATAAGGAAACTTAAGATATGAATGGTCTTGAACATGCATAAGGAAACCTAAGATATGAATGGTGGAGATCATCTCATCTCCCATCTAATCAATGGTTGAGATCTCCCCAAAAATATCTAAGTCAATAACCCACTTTGGGTTAAGTTTTCTAAGTTCACTTTATGTCTCTAATTCACCCACATTGTGAATTAATAGTCATTTTAGGCACAAATGACTAAATTTCATTTTTGACTTAAAACTCCCAAGTCAAAGTGAAATTAGACAAAAGTACAAGGTACAAAGTGTATAGTCTATCCCACATGTGCTAAGGAGAGCACAAACACATGGGGAACACCTCCCAAGGTACAAGGCTCAACAAGTTAAACTCATAAATTTCTTATAGCCATAAACTGAACTTTTCCCTTGACTGTACGACCTACTTTGCTTGAGGATTTGACCTAACAAAATCAACAAACACTGCTGTCACTGTATAGCCACAAATTTAGCCTGTTCCTGGCTGTTCGTATGGCCTTAATACGGCTTGCTCAGTTGCTGGAAGGTACAAGTAAGTTATGGCTGCCCTGGTTGAGGTTGTACGACCCTAACACATCCTCCTTCAGCATTGTACGACCTGGTTTTGGTATGGCCTGAAGTTGGCAGCCTAGTATGGCTTGTCCTTGGCCTCCTCCTTGTTACCTCAAGCTTCAGAATTCGCCCTTACCCTGCTGTTCAACTTATCACAAGTTTCCCCTCTCTTCCTCAGCCCAAAACTAGCCCAAGCTCCCTCTTCTTCTCACTTGGTCAACTTCACAAATGAGAATGGTGTCCACCTCCACCCTCAACCTCTCCTTTTATCTTTCTCCCATCCTCCATTTACCTTGAGATGTGTGCCGAGCCTTAGGCTCAATGGCTGAGATTGGGGCTGCCACCTTAGGGCTGGACCCCACTCTCCACCAAGTGATGCGCCCCCCTTTGGATAGGGTCCCACACTCCACTAACAACCTCCTTCATGAGATGCACCCTCTCTCCTTGGACCCCACATTCCACTCAAGGTAAAATTTTGCTGCAAGCCTAAGTTAGACTTAGGCTGAGATAAAAGACGTTGATCTGGGTGAATTTAAGTGTCCATTAGCTAGCCGAGGACACATAGGCATAGCTGAGACACCAATCGAGCTACAAAATCTAACAATAATGTCTCTCCTTTTTATTCACACTCCTCCAATTTTCTTTTGGCCGACGAAAGACTAGGGTTTACTGATAGAGGTTGTGCAGTGGATACGAGTCGCATGATGAAAGATCCACGTTGGTCTATTTAACATCTACTAGTGCAACAAATGGGACATACCCATTGTCCAAATAAATGCAAATGAATGACCAACATAAAAATCCTTAACTTTGTACAATGAAGAAGATAAAGACACATTGCTCATATCTACATTTATTTTTTTATAATGTTTAGTGCTAAGTTATTAGGAAATGGATACGGATATGGATTTGCTAGATTTTTGAAAAGCCAAGATCTAGATATGGCGGGAAAATGTCAGGTACAAAAAATATTATAATATATTTTTTTAGATTAAAAAAAACACATTCAAAGTTAAGAATCAAAACCATTCATGAATCACAACATTATAACTAAAATCATTATATAATTTATAAATTTGAAAATTGAAATCATGATGCATCATGCATCATACAAAAAGGATAATTGTAAATACTTATTACAAAATTGAGTGTCTACATATGATAATGTAGAGTAAGTTTAACTACATATTGTGTAATGGGTCTACATCCTCATCATCTAAATATTTCAACACATCACGATAAACCAATGATTATCCTTGAATTCTGCCTTAAAGTCTAAATATGCCCAACTAGGTACGATTGTAAATGAATGTTGTTCACTGTTTGACAACATGCTATAGTCTATGTATCATATTGTTCTAAGAGGAGCCTTCACCTAGAGTTGGATGGGATTGATGTAATTAAGTTATTAATGACACAACCATCTTGTGTACCCAAAGAAAACTGAAAAACTATGTATATACTATTATCTATACAATGTCTCAGACCTTTCCCAGAGCATTCCTGCTAGCATCATCAGAAACTGAAAATTAAAATTTTAATGTCTCTGGCTTTTCCTGCTAGCATTATCACATGCTATACAAACTATAGGCTATAGGTAACTAATAACTTACCTATACAACTATACAACCTATGAATTAATAGTAAGTAATCTAACTAAAAGTATAAGTAGAATATATGCCGCTCAAGGTTTCAAATAGGTGGCAAACATCCTTAAATTTTTTAAAAAAATCCTAAAACTTGAATGTTATGTTGAGAATTATAGCTCGAACATGAACTTTTGCACAGGTTTTGTGTGAACATGCGAGAAGTAGTTCGACATATTTTTGAAAAGTAAATTCTATTTTGTAATTCACTTTAGTTAAAAAGTGAAAGTCTTATTTTTAGCAATTGAGTCTAAAAGTATATTTCATGCATGTATGACATAGACTCTACTCAGAAATAGATTAGGGTTTTGGTCTCGGCTAAAACTATAAAGATAGGTCAAGATAGAGAGTTCACATACACTTGAACACTTGAGCAATTGAGTAGGTTGAATGACAGAGAGGGAGAGAGAGTAGGCAGCCAGGAAAGAGGCGTTTTCGACAACATGCAGTCTCGTATAGTTGTGCGGACAATATTGTATGGATCCATACAGTCCCACGAATGGGTCCATATTGGCGTTTGTACAAAGGTTGTACTCTCCCAGTAGGTTGTTCCGCTTAGTTTGAGGTGTTTTTTTGGTATCCATGCGATGTTGTTTTTGGGCAGCTTGTGGAGGTTTCCTTGTAAGTTTCTTGGAGGAATGAAAAGCAGTTACTGAAGGAGTAATTACCGGTGTTGTGTGAAAAATTTGTATGCTTTCGTTATTTGATTTCTAGCTATCGTGTGATTAATGCTATGGTCTGAAATTTGTTTATGCAATAATTAAATTTAACAATCTACTTGTTTGATTGAGATCCTAAGGACTTTAGTCACCTACGACTTGAGATTTTTCACATGGTATTGGAGCTTATTTCTCTGTTTGAGTTTCTCTAAGATTTGCAACAGTAAATCAACTACAGGGAAGAAGGATCGACAATGAGAGGGTTTCAAAGTTTTATTTTTCAGATTTGGGAGTTTGTGCAATAGATATTAGAGATGGCAACAACGTGCCTCAAGTTTGAGGACAAATTGGATGGTGCCTTGAATTTTGTATTATAAGAGAGTGATCTCTGGGATATTATCAAGAATGTTGTGACTCTGCTTACAAATCCATCGCAGTTGGTAGTGTTGATTTTTCAATAAGCTAGGTTAAGCATGTAGTTCATTTCAATTTGCATTTGTCTTAACTATAAGCAAGAATATTGCAGCAACCAAGATCACAAGAAGAAACAACATGCACAAGAACACAAGAAGTATCCTGGGAAACCCTTCTCAACAAGGGAAGAAAACCCATCCAAATCCATTGCTATATTCTTCAAGAGAAAGACCTTCACCACCAAGAAAGACCTAGCACACAAGAGGGTGCTCAAACCCTAGAAGACTAGCGCCCAAGAGAGGTGCGCACTTTTCCCAAGTAAATGTACTTGCTGAAATTTCCAAACTCACATGAAAGATGTGTTTCCTCAATGGGGAATTTACCTTTACTTATACTAACCTAAACTTGTCAACAGAAGTGTCTATTGGCACAACAGGGCCGACCTCTCTAAGTCACATTATAATTATTATTCTTATTATTATAATTAATATTAACCAGATTAATTATCTTTTACATTTATTATTAATCACATTAAGGTGGGGTCGACTTGTACCCTTTACATAACAATTAGGGTTACAGGCAGGTCTGACTCTTGAACAATATATACCAAAGGATTTGATACACCCACTAGTGCTCATCCACTAGGGGCACATCCATAGGGATGTCATATCTCTGGTTCACTGCATTACACAGAAGAACCAGATCTTCACACGTTCACCTGTGCTTGTTCACAGGTACGTTCACTCTACAAAACTTCTTTCCCACTGCCTCACACATGAGAATCATCTAGAGTCTTCTCGTCAATTCTGCTGCTCAGAGGAGGCTAATACATCATCTTGATTTCTGTTCACATGACGATGCACCCAACACTTTGGGATTTCACATGTTCACCTTGTGCTCAACCACAAACATGTCTAACTCAACAGATCGCCTTTCCCACTGGATAATCATCTGGAGTTCTTCTCAACTCTCTGAATGGAGGAGGTCATCTCTACGTTCCTAGCTCTGTCTCAGGTAGGAACCACATACCCTTCTTAGGGGCTTTCTCTCAGGTTTGTAAGCTGAGAGAAAGACTCACATAGCTGCAATGATCCACATCTCACAGGTTTGTAAGCTGGAGAATGTCTCACATAGCTGCATTCATCAACATGCAGCTCACAACAAGAGGGAAGTGAAGGCCAAGCGGATGATCTTGGATGCCATAAAGAATCTTTGATCCTTTATGTATCCGAGAAGAAGACAACGAAGGAGACGTTCGATGCCTTAGTTAGTCTCTACCACAGTCAAAACATAAACAAGAAGATGGTATTTTGGAACAAACTCACATCCATAGTGATGACCAGATTAGACACAATCATCAATTACCTTATGAAGATCACATAGATTTGTGATCAACTTGCAGCAGTTGGGGAGAAGGTTGAAGATTCAAAGTTAGTGAACATGGCATTGAATGGATTTGCAACACCTTCACAGTCGTACTAACTTTCCTTGCCTAAAATTATTTATCGGACTGAAAGGACTATGAATCGTTGTATTTCCACATGCTAGTGAGTGAATAGAGTGATATTATGTATGTTACTATCGGGGATTTCTCGATTGGGGCTTGCCGATGAAAGCAAAACTGCATCTCCTCATCGATTATCCGCATCTGTGCATCGATTTTTCGCCCACACCTAACCGCAAATGATCCTGCCTAATGTATAACAAAACTAGATGGAATCATGGATATGGCTCTCCTCATTCAAGAACAAATATATATATTTAGTGTAGGGTAAGAAATAGGCTACACAACAAATAGGGTCAGAAACGGTCAATCCATTGATATATTCAAATTTGATCAATGAATCTAAAAGGAAGAATATAACTAGTAAGCGTTACCACCCAACTAGTCAGCGTTACCACCCCACTAACTATTCAGCGTTACTAAGTGCCTGTATAAATGCAAGATTGTATAAGTGCCTGTAGAAATGAATGCCTATACAAGTCAGTAGTAAAGATGGATCTTACAAAATGACCCTAAACTCCTGCGATTGAAAGAGTTGGTCCTGAACGTGCCTCAACCTCTTCAATTCAAGTCCCTCCACACATTTAGTTCAAGTCCCTGAAATGAGTTAACACCTTCAAGCCCCTTTCATTCCACACATTCAATGACATTCCACACATTTCATTCCATACATTCAGTTCAAGTCCCTTTAATTGAATTCCACATATTCCTGTGCCAAGAGTAGGCTCCCACAACATCGTTGGAAAGCATCCATCCGAGTTGGCAAGCCTCCTTTAATAGATAAATACTCTTTCCTTCTCGATGCGGAAAGAGATCAGCTTGGGCCTTATTAATTAATTAATTAAAGTGACTACGAGCTCTCGATTTTCTTCCTCCTTCAAACAAGCCCTTACACTCCTTTTTTAATAACATTCAGCGCATCCAATATAAAGATCCTATCAAGGAACTGAAACACAAGAATCACGTATATAATCAAACACTCACTCAGACAGAGAGAGAGGGAAAGCTCAGAGGGAAACCGATCATCAGTCCGCACATTCACATATAAGCATTTACATAGATTCAGGATGAGCCGCATCCCAATAACAAACTAGTCTAATACCCGCTGTGAGAAGGAAAGCAAACAATCTTATACCGGCTTGGGTTACTTAATCTTAACTTATCTACTCTCATTGACTTAATATTAATAGGGGAGCCGTATTCCAATAACAAGTCTTTCTAACCGAGCCCAAGCCAACCACCAACACACAATCACCGCACCAAATGACAATGACACTGCCCACAATCACACTCACCAGCCCTGTAACTCAGGAACTAAGACAATCCATATCGCGCACGCACACACGTACACACAACTGACTGAAAATGGAAGCAATGTCACGTCTCAGACATACATGAATATTTGGTAGGGCTCTATAAGACCTTGGTAGGCGTTACGACGTAGATTCCCCTTTTTAAGATTATTGTTTGATTGGCCTCAGTGTAGTGCTAGTCTAGTACATATGTCGAATCCTTCCTATCCACATGAAATAGTTACCTATGCTCTATGTCTCGGTTCACCGATAAGGAGAAAAGGGGGAAGGGCAAGCAGGCCTTGTAGTGTTCCAACTTCCACACGTAAGCGAAGAGTAGGACAAAGCCTACTATATTATAGGGGTTGGGCAAGCGTCTTGCTCATAATGTTGCTATGAATCTGTTCACCCCGGATGTGAAGAACGCAAACCCCACTACTGATTTTGAAATGTAGTGTCTGAATGTGTTTTTTTAATATAATGCATACTTTGGGACCTTGAAATATAGTGGCCAGAAATGGATAATTCCCCATCCGACTCGCCTAGAACAATGAATGAATCGAAATTTCCCTCTTCTCTAAGCTCCCCCTCTTCCTTCGCCTAACTCGTTATGTGAAGTCCCCTTTATGCTATGTCTTGGCTCATAAGTGTCTCTAGGTACGAATGAGAATTCATTCAAATGCCAAGCTTAGAAATGAGTAGAGCTATTGCATTTATAGGTCGTTTTGTTAGGTCTCTACTTTATAGGTGAATTTCTATTGTTTTGTGAAGGAAGGAAGTGAACCCAAGGTATCTAGTTTGATAGACAAGAACCGGGGATTAGGAAAAGATCAAACGGGCATGATCATTTGGGCTATACACTTCTCACCAACGAAAGGCCTACCATATTGCAAGTATACCTATTTCCCCCTTTTGGAAGAAGGGTGCTTTGGTTGGGGCTTGGGAAGATTGGTATACCTTTATGACCACTTTGCGAGTAAGAGGTATATAGCGAGGTGGCCCAAAGAATAAACGACCCTATTAATTAGTAAGGGGGAGACCAAAAGGAGAATCAATCGAATCCCCCTAAATAAATAACAGGGACTCGCCTAAATAAATAATAGGCGTGACTCAGCTAGAGGTGGAGGAGCTCATGCAACTAGAAGGGTTGGTCCCGCAACTATAAGAGGAGGGTCCTGCAACATCTAATCCTACCCCCTACCCGCCAGTGATATGGGCTCACATGCGGAACGAAATACAAAGGTTGATTCACATCATCGCTTTGTCTCGACAACATAAAAAAAATAGACCAATAAACAAATCTCAAGCGCTATCTTACGGTTTGAGGTCAGGATCAACACGACTTCCTCCTGTTCCTGGTTGTTTATTCTTTTAGCACGAACCAGGATGGGTGAGAGATAGATTTTCACTCACTTTTTATTTATGACAAATGAAACCAATTTCCTAGAAATAAATAGCTGAAATTTGGAAAGCCAGTTTGTTGAAGCTGTTACGTACTATTCTCCGTATCTGAGACAAAGAAAGGGACAAAACTCCCCACTAAATCCTTTTTTCGACAAGCATCTCTTTTACTTCCCTCTCACTTTCAACAAAACTTGCACTTCCTTCCCTTTCAATAGCTAGCATCCAACAACAATCTCGGTCGAGCCCTAATATTGTCCTTAGATCGTTTTGACCATGCATAATCCTTGGAAGCAGATTTCCCGTCTGACGATAGGATCAACATTACTAAAGTTATCATGCTTCGTTCGCCTGCTACACACTATTTCACCTCTCCGTTTATGGTTTATTCTCTAACAAGCAAGATGAATACAGGGAAACCAGGCAAGGAACCAATCTATGCGACTTACATTCCATAATCCAATTGCGTAATCGCCACTTCCCCCTCACTTCCTTCACAGGCGGGGGATTCTCCATTCTCACCTGCATTGCGAGCCAACAAATCTCTATGATATCTCAGACCTGTATGAGGCATAAGCTTCATTTACGGTTTTGAGGACGAACTCGAGATCATTCATAATATAATCTTTCCTCTCCCTTGCCTACTGCAACTGGGGTTCACAAATTCAATAGGTAAGAGCAATCACCCGTCACACCCTGGGATTGGTTTTGGAAGGATTCTGTTTATTCGGGGTTATCGACCGAGGAATCTGTTAGTAGGTGTTTTATTCCGTCTAGTTCATTCCGTCGATGCGTAGTCATGATAGACTGGTGTGCTTTGCTCAACCTTTTAAGATGGTGAGTGCATCCCCGGTGCTTTAAGCTTAACTGTCTCCCAATCTCCTTCTCAACCTCTCCCACCCACCTGGCCTATTAATCAGCCTTTTGAACCTCCCTCTTATACTTAGGAGAGAGAGTACAAAGAAGCGTATAGAGAGAGAGGGTTTTGAAGGAGATCGACTTTCCCACATGGCTCGTGGGGCTCAAAAAATGCTAGAAAGAGCCATACATGTCCGTTGGTATTTGAATAGAACTGGAACACTAGAACCATTGATGTGTAGAAATCTCAACGATGTTATAATGAGTTAGGGTTGAGCATGTGAGAAACTACCAAGTCAAAGAGCGATGCTTACTCTCCTTGTCTGGTTAGTGGTGAGCCACCAATGAGAAAAATGGGACAAAGGTGCACAAAGGATCGAAACCAAGCCCCTAGAATAAAGGTGTTGATATATATAGGGGATGGCTAATTGGAAATAGGGAAATAGGGAACCCTTAGAGACTAGCATGAGGTGCAACATATCATGTAGAAAATGTGACTGACTAAGATTGGGAAAACAATGGATGTGTAAGCTAATGAGGATGGGACTAAAGAGTTCCCTTTTTAAGAGCATAATGACAAGAATGATCTAGATGAAATTGTATAACTCCAAGAGTAATGGTCAAAGATAGGCAAGGAGCTTATGATGACAACTCAGAGGGTAAACATAGCTGAAGGTCGGGAATGACAAACCAAGATGATGTTGACACGAGGAGGAATATGAACTATAATTGGACTAAGGTCAAAAGACTCCAAGACACAAAAGGGTGACTCAACGAGGATGCTCTAAATCAAGGGTGACTGGGATTGCTGCCATAAAGAGATAATGTAACATG
>ML787656.1:274090-294404 GCA_009831015.1 Picea engelmannii | reverse complement strand
GTGTACATATGTTACGTTGACTCCCTACCCCTTGAGCTAGATATTGGCATGTGTTTCGCAAGAATATTTGACTTGGAGACTGTGCTATTCATCCATTGATGAGGTCGACTATTTATTGGAGGTTATTTGTGGCATCGATTTACACTTGACACTCTATCTTTCTCATTTTGGGGGGTCGACTTACTTCATGGATGTTGTTCCCATGCCTAATCATACTTTGAAGTTTGGATGCTCACATGTGGCACTAGGAGAGGGATTTGCACATTCTCATTGTTAAAATACATCTTATTTCAGTATACCACTTAGACTAAATTAGATTTCAGCCGCTTATAAAGATACAACAACCATACTACTGTTCTTTATGGATAGAAATACCCATAGACAAGTTCTGAAATAAAATAGCAGCGAAATACAATTATGAACAACAAACAGTAACCCACATTTGGCACAAAAATCTGTGCATAAACACTTGAAGAATTATTCAGAAAATTGGATAGTTTTGAGGAGGAAAAAGTGTTTATTTAGCTTTAGGAATTTCCGAACTTTTACAACAGCAAATAGCATCAACATTAAAACTCAGTCAATGACTTCTTTCAGACAAATTCTGAACTATACAAACAGTCCCAGACTGTATCTAACAAAGACAGCCATGGCTGTACGGCCCAAGAAAACCAATAAATCTTCAGAAACAGTCTTAAATCTGCATAGAAAAACGTAAGAGCCAGAAAGAGAGAAGGCTGTCAAGGACTCCCGGGGATAACCGCTCCCTGCCAGAGTCCTCAGGGACTATCGGGAGGTTCTGCTGTATGATCCCCGGGGGGATGTTGGAGCGGGGGATACTCCTAGCATTCGAGGCCGAAAGAAAGAAATTCCGAATGGTCCGAGGAACGAGAGGTGCCCTGCTCTGGAGCTGTTTGGAGCTAGTCCCTCCAAGTCTCTAAGAATGTGTGGACTGATGTGCAGTACGAAATTTCCGAATCGGTCTTAATGATGATGATTTGTCTCCTTGGGGGAGAGGCCAAAGAGAGACACGGGGTCTCACTGGTCTACTGTCTAGTGTGCTTTGGGACTTAGCCCTCCGCTTGTTGCTCCGATCTGATGGGTCAACATGAAAGTAAGAGGTGATCGTCTTTGTCATCCCAAGGCGGGGTGTGGCATGCAATAACTGAGATCTGTGGTAGAATATCTCCCTGATGAAGAGGGCTATGCATCTTCGGTTTTGGTATCGGAAGAAGGTAGAGAGTGAGCCCCCCGAGTCCCTGTATAAACAATGGTAGCGTCCTCTGATCTCATAGTATATAGGACACCTAAAGATGAGGTGCATCTCTGTCTCCGACTCCTGTAAGTGTCACATCTGGCAAATCCTATCGGATCGTGGTATATGGTGATTTGTGTCAATTCAGAGCTGATGGGATCCGACCCGGAGCTGATCCAAAGGAATCCTGAGTGAGTGAATCCAATCTCTGCATGTGTACGAGGGGTGGACTATGATGCCATCTCGCAACTCCAAAATGTGCTCTAGATAGAAGGACATCTTCAGGCCTAGGTTCATCGAAGGCGAGGTCCAAGTGTCCCGAGTGTAGAGTCTGTAAATTTCTTCTCTGGTAGCTTGATCCAATACCTGTCTAGTTGGCAAAAGATGGCGCAGTGCATTAGGGGAGAAACTGGACTCCAACTCATCAATATAAATCCCGAAGAGTGTCGGTGAGAGAGGGCACCCCTGTTTAATCCCGATGGTACTCTGAATGAAGTCTGAAAGACCATGTGCCATCCTGAGTTGACATGAGACTGACTCATACAACCTCATAATGGATACTAGAAGGGTCTCATATATACCAATGTCACGGAGCCTCTGAAATAATGCCTTCCTCGGAACAGTGTCAAATGCTTTGCAGGAGTCTACAAAGCAAGTGTAGACCTTTGAAGAGCGATGACGAGCCTTCTCAATAATGGCTCAGAGTGTGAAGATGTGATCAATCGTCTGGTAGTCTGGGTGGAAACCGACTTTCCCTCTAGCCCTGAGATGACGTCTCTCCATCTCTTTAGAGAGCCACTGATGTAATACTGTGGCATAAAGCTTGGAGAATGTGTGACCCACCATGACAGTCCGATAATTATTTGGATCGGAATTACTCCCTGATTTATGGATTGGATGTATAATTTGTCGTGTCCAGGAGGGGGGGAATCCTGATCATACCACCTAGTTAAATAGATCAGTAATATAAGACTCAAGAGATCGAACACCCTTCTTAAGGAACTCGGCCTGAAGCCCTTTCGCATTTGCTGCTGTATTGTTACTAATAGCTCTGGCTTCTCTCCTAATATCCTGCTCAAAAAAGAGGTGGTAGGAGGAGGGGGAGGAAGAGATGTGGGTGAGAGTTTGTCTCGGGATATCATAAAGGGAAGTGGTATGAGAGAACATGGCTTGGGGGTCAAGGTCAGGTGAGGCGGTTTGGTGTCTGTGAAAAAGGGCACGCCAGAAAGCTTTCGGGGAAAGGTGAAGGGCCTCATAGAGTTTTTGTCTCCTCTTGGAGAGAAATAGTTTCTTTTTACGGTGAAGGAGTAGATAGTATGCTTTGCAGAGGTGGGGGAGGAAGATGGATTGTGAGTGAGGGTGATCCATATCTGCTTGTGGAGGGATTTGCATTCGTCATCGAACCAACGATTCATGGGGCAAGATCCAAGGGCAGGCTTATGGATATGCTGATGGGTGGAGTGGGGGTAAGAATCAAGGGCTGCCTCCATGAGCACGAGCATGTAATTGGAGAGACTTGACCCTAGTAGGCACTGACAATATTTTTTTTCACCAACCTGACAAGCCATTCTTGACTCTAGTGGCATTTTTTATTTGAGCACTTAGATCTTCTTTGTTTGCTCCTCAATTGCGATGTCCCTTTGAAATAAAAGCATTAGCTAGACATTGTGTGGCTAATCCCAATTGTGATTGGCCCATTTAGTTATGGCTTTTGTAAATTCCTTAAAGTAATAGTTATGATTCTTTTTGATCCATATGGTTCCCCATGTGTGTGCCACAATTCGGAAGTGGAACTTGCAACTTATTATGTTCATTTTGTATGCATTGCTCTTTTGAAGACCAAGTTAATCTTGCTTAGCCAAGTGTAGATCTCTTTTATTAGTTCTCCCTACACCATTTTTATGTTAGCTTTCATTGTGTCACTGCCTAGAAGAGGCAGCTTGTTGTTGGGTTTGTAGGTTTGAAAAACTCAGCTGGGAAGCCCTCCTTATCTACAATTCTATTGGTATTCATCTTCCAAATTGTTCAGTGGCTATCATTATAAAACAATACATTGAATGAGGATGGGGGGGGGATGTGACTAGAGAAGGAGGCTGCCTAGGTACATTATAAAGGGTAGTGGTATGGGTGAAAATGGATGTGGGGTCAAGGTTAGTAGGGAGACTAGAATGGTAGGGGAAGAGGGTGTGCCAAAAGGATTTAAGAGAACGATGAAGGGATGTGCACAACTCATGTCTCCTTTGTGAGATGAAGAGACATTTCTTGCAACAATAGAGGTAACGGTAGGATTTCTTGATATGTGGGTAGGAGGTGGGATTGTGGATGATGCCGTGATGAAGCTTCCTATGGTGGCCTTTGGAATCCTTGTCATACCATTGGTTCAAAGGACATGTTACCTCCAAGATCTGCACAAAGATAAGTTCAATCACCAAGCACAAATTCTAGGGCAACTTAGAAGTTCCACCCATTGTCACTTTGGTGGACACTTCTTTTACTTTAGGCTGGTTCTTTTTCAGCACAAGGGAGGGTTTTCTAATAGGATTACCAATTTGTTCTGAAAGCTCAAATAACTAATAGCAGATTTGGTAAAACAAAACTTTAATGCCTGAAATAAATAGATGGCGGTGGATTCAAGTACATGAGTGCCTTGTCCATTGGGCAAAGGAGTCCAAGACAATTCTATGGAATGGAAAGTTGATTATGAAGCATATTAAAACAACAAGCATGCCATAAACGATAGTATTTCCGGCTGTAACATATCTGCAAATTGCACTTTCAACCAACATACTAAGCTCAAAAAGATACTACAGCACTTGCATTAAGTACTTGCCTCAAGATATAACATCGAAGCTGAATGTATGAAGTAAAAGGACAATCTTCTATTGAATAATCTTCTCCATACATTGCATAATTCAGATATGATATTATCAAGCCTTAAGAAGACAAACAAGTCACTCCTTTCAGTCCTCCTATGCTGGCTGTCAAACACTATAATAGCAGATATATTTTCCAGCAAGGAAAAGAGAAATAAGGTACATAATAGCTGCTTTACAATGGAAGATGACAGCCCTGAATATGCCCAAAACCAAGCTCTAAATCTGCAAATATATCTTCAGTATCCAGCCCAATATTCTAGGGCATTTCTCCACAAAGAAAAACACACCATACAGAGGAGGATTTGACTCATTTTTATAGTTACATTTTCAGCCATGAGAGCTTTGTAGAGAACCCTAGAGCACCCTCGTCTTGGTTTATTTTTGACCATATCTAAGGCTGTTTTAGAGACTTCTAAGTAGGGTGCCTTCCTAGATACATCAAATGAAAGGTTTCTAGAGGCTTCCGTATGCGACACCCTCTCTTTATGTGAAGAAAAATGTATTCTAGACTAATGGGGGTGCTTCCCCTAGAAGCATCTTTGATTAACCTTCTAATAAAATGTTTGAGAAGACCATGGATCTATCATGCAATAAGTTCTAGAATCATTTTCAAGTTAAGGTGCTCTTCAAGAGGGATCTTCTACCAATTTCCTTTCACAATTTTTATTCTTTAGACATGAAATGCTTTTTTTGTTATTGACCCTTTGTTCTTAAACCAAGTGATCATGTGCCATGTGTCTTAAGAATTTCCAAATATTCAAACTTTGCCTTGGGATATGTAGAAATGCCCAATAAGTGCTTTTCCAATGGTAAAAACATACGCCAAAATATGAAGAACTCTTGTCCAAGGCAATGCTGTCTACTCAAACCGTGGAATCAACTTCCACTAGTCCAAGTGTTCAAGGTCTCATGCACACTGAGGTGGTATCAATTGGCTCCATATGGGTACTGCACACTCCTGCAGGGTGTGAGAGAACACCAAAATCTCCAAGCTACTTAGGATGTACTTGGAATATAGATGAAATCGTTGGAATAGTGATGTGATGGATCCAAAACTTCATATCTCCATCACCCTCAGTGTACAATCCTAAATATTCTTGTCCAAATTACATAGTTCTTAAAAAACGACTCTACAAAGAAGGCATCAACCAAAAATGTCAAAGAGAACATAAATGAAACCTAATGCTTGCAACATTAAGTGTATTCTTCCTATCCTACTCTAATAACATGAAGAAACATGATGAGTGTAATCAAAGAGCCAATGCAATCATGCAATTAGCTCATAAAACATAAGAAACTTCCCTTGTGTTTGGCGATAAACCAAAACAAGGAAATCATGAGTATTCCCCACATATACGCTAGAAATTCTAAATTCTTGATGATGACTGATCATAGAATGAAATGCCAAACACATGCCATGGTTGATTTATATCAATGCATGCAAGATCAATCCATTGTTGGATAGGGTTGATATAAAAGTGATCTCATGAAAAATAGGACAACTCTCCATCTAGCAAACCATCATAATAGGATCTGTACAAAACATCCCCAACGACTGAATTGAAAGCTCCAATGTTCTTCCTCCATTGCTGCCATAAAATTTACTCATGGCCTCAAGCAACAAGGGATTATAGGGCGACTCCAAGATTAACCTTCAATTACTTGACTGCACCTTATGTTAGAACTTAGGATGTTTAGACACTTAGGAATTAGTGAATATCTACTTGGTTTAATGTGTCTTTAGGTAAAGTGCGTTTCTTTAGTATACATTTGTATTTATGTAATTTGACGGTCACGATATGTTCTACATATAAAGTGATTTGTTGATTCATATTTTCCTTGATACTAATGGCTATATTGATCTTTGGTTTAGCACCAGATTGGTCCTGCTATCCCCATTTTGTGGATAACTAAGGAGATTATGTCTCGAGGCCCTCAGGTTGCAGATATGGAGTGTCGAGAGACTACATGACCAACAATACCCTTTTGCACAGTTGGAGACCCCTCTCACTACCATAGATTTCCAGATGGCATCCACCACATCAGCTGGCTTTCGAAAGGCAGTGGGCCTTGCTCCATGAGGTACAAGTCAGTATTATGGTGAGCATCATTTCAATATTTAAGCCAATTGAGTGTGTTGTATCTTAGATTACTCTAGATTTCATGATATATGCTTGGACATTATGCTGTTTGCCTTGCTTCACCTTGATGGTTGACATTCTGCCCTAGTAAGTGGTCTTCCTTGGGGATGGTTTTGCTACTAGGAACTCCCTTAATGAGCCATCGTACCGTTCTCGACCATACTTACCACTTTCCATCATTATTCCCCTCCAGTTCCTTATCTCTCAGGATTTTAGGGTGTATTGACCCAAGAAGGGGTTGTCCCTCATTCTGTGGGAAGAAGGGGCTGAAGGCCTAGAGGGATTGATGTTGAGTAAAAGATAAAAGCCTTGTATGAACCTTCCAGATGCTTCACCTAGGGATCACCCAAGAAAGCAGTGAAATGCTTATCTTTGAGTAAAGGGGACCCGCAATATAATAAAGAATGCTTAAAATGTTAGTTCAAGGATAGGAGGTCTCATCACGAGCCGACTTATCACGTCCATGAGTATCTAGCGGTATGACATTGCCATCATCTGGTCACCAAACCAGGGTAATGGATCTCGGTTGCATGGCTGAGAGAAAGGGGGTCTCATCACGAGCCAACCTTCTCATTTGCACTAGGTGTTTGTGGGTGATATTTCCATTATTTGATCACCAGGCCAGGGCAATGACCTTCAACCTCTCCTTAAAATTATGAAAGAATAACAAAATGGAAATTAATGGGCTTGGAAAAAATGCATTGCGGATGAAGGTACCACACATACAAAGGCACCCATGAATGAGACATTGACCCCTTCTATGTCATGAGCCCTATGCCCATCGAGTCTTGACCCTAACCACTTCATCCACTTTACATGGCTTAGAGAGGGATCTCTTGGAAACTCTCCTTGACCTAGGGCAAGACCTACCCAATAGGACACCTCGTCAACCCACCCATATTCAAGCTTGAGAAGTTGCATAGTGTCTTTGAGCAATTAATTGTTTGATATAGTGATTTTTGATGCACATGCTTAGGTGGCTCATTTATTGATTGGATTCACTTATCATGATGTTATGACTTGAGATCCTTGGAGGGCGTGCTCATTTGTCTTTGCGGGACCTAGTTGGTGGATAGTTTTGGGAGAACAAGCCCAGCCTGGGCTTCCATGGGGCTACAAGCCCATAGGTTGGATGCCAAGGGCCCACATGCCGGATAAAGAAGATCAAACTTGAAAGGCCTTGAAGATGATGTGGACGATGTATCCTAGCCCCCACATGCCAAACGTTTTTCCTAGGAGAGGCAAAACTTCTCCTTTTTGAGCATGACGTAATCTAGGGGGTTAGGGCTTGATGGTGATGTAGCCACACATTGACACATGGACGTTTTGGGGAGGAGGAGGTCTTCACCATGAGGAGATTGCCTAGATGCTTGACATGTGGCCTTTGGAGGCCTACCCATGCTTCTCCAACACCAACGACTTCTTCTAAGTGGCAAAACGTCCCCTAAAGGGGAGACATCTGTGTAAAATTAGGGTTTACTTGTGCAAAAGTGAAATTTTAAATGAATTATTTAATATTACTTTGTTAAAGGGGGCAAGATTAGGGTTGTTGACCGCTAGTCTTGTGGTTTACCTCTTAATTTATGGACAAGTCACCTTAGTGACATTTTGTATAAATAAGAGATCATAAGATCTCATTTGAACATAACTCTCCCTCTTGTGAGAAGTATTTGGTCTGAAATTTTTGCTACACTTGGAGTATTTTGCCTCTTGCGCTATGGAAATTTGCTTTTTGGTTATGGTTTGATGAAGATGATGGTGCACTTTCTCTAGGAGGTCATTCTCTTGCTTTTATTGAGGTTTACTTTGGCACCTAAATGCTTCTTCTTGAATGGTATGGTCTCTCTACTTTTTTATTATCATTTATGATTCATGATAAGGTGGTTTTGGCCAAGGCTAGATAGGGAGTATAAGGGCATACACCGCTATCCTAGTTTCCACCATAATTGTTAAGCTTTTAAAATTGTTTTGTAAGGGTTTAGTTAAGGAAGTAAGAGGATTTACACCCGTCATCTTCAAACCCTAGCTAGGTTACTTGCCTTGGGAAGTAAGAGGGTTTACATCCCCTAGGATTTAGTAACTCTAGCTCTTTCTTTTTGACCCCATTAACCCATAACTAAAGGCACTAGTCTTGCATTGGGAAATGTGATTTTTGGTCATTTTTACTTCTTGCAAAGTGGATTGTATTCCTTGTGCCTTGGGCACCTCACAGCCACTAGGGCGCCCCCATCAAGGGGCTACTTCTTGCTGCTGTTATAAAATTTAATCTTCAGCCGTTAGGGCTGCAGAAACCCTAACTCATTTGCTTGAATAACTCTCTTATCAACCATTGGATTTTGCTCAAAGTTTGCACACTTATTCTTCCTGGTCTAGCGCACTTTTTGACAAAGTTTGAGGGGTTTTCAGTGGCTGATTTTTTTGCTGTAATACATTGAATGTTACAGCCATAAGGCTGATATAATTTTCCGCAGACAAGTGTTTACAACAACCTTATCTTTTTATGCTAGAATATTGGTTTTTCATCTTGAGTTTAGCTAGTCATTAACTAGTCTTTCTCTTGTATCTTCTATTTGATTTCTAGCATTTATTGAGAAATTTATAGTACCATATTATTGCTGATATATACTGTTATCTATTGCTGCAAATTAGCGACAAGAAGCTTAACTTGCTGATCCAACTAACATACATCATTGCATAGTGGTTTTTCTTGTGTCTTGGGCAGGTATTTCACCATTTACAGGTTACTCAACATACTTGGAAACCCTTGGACCTTCCCAAGACTTTATTCCACACATTTCACTCCACTTAGACTTGACCTCTAGGGGTTCCACTTCCATCTCTATCCATCTCCATCTCATTCCCCCTAGGGTCATCGGGATCACCTCCCTAAAGTGACCTAGTCACCCTTGAAGAGCAGGACCTACATCGAAGTGACATTGGGTGTAGGATTTCTATTGTAGCACTTGCTTTTGTGGTTGGGTCGGGCTTTGTCCAACTTACAACTTGTGCTATAACATTTTGGCGTCATTGCCAGGGAAGATATTGAATCTTCTTTGTACCCTAAACGACACTTTGGTAAGCTATCTCAAAGCCTTTCGCTTAGCTTGCCTGGTGACTCCACCTTCCCAGAGTCCTTCTTTCCCCAAACCTTTTTCCCCTGGGAGGTTCAAGCCTTCTAAGGTTTACCAAAGAAGGCCTCCTCTCAAGTCTCCCGTTGCTAAAACCCTTTTCCATAATACCCTTCCTCTTGTTCCAATGGCTCGCCCTTGGGCAAGGGATCTCTACAAACCCCTTAACATGGAAAATATCCAAGGTTACCCTAACAAAATGCCAAAAGAATTCAACAAGTGGTTGCCAAAGTTCCCAGGAAACAATGTGATAATTGCTGAAGACCACATTTATGTCATGGGCCGAGACATGGACAATGTAGGTATTGATCATGAAGATGTGGCCATGAGGTTATTTGCTTCATCATTGAGTAAAGAAGCCCTTGATTGGTTCAAAGGACTCCCTGATAATCATATCATGTCTTGTGATGCTTTTCCAACTTATTCAAGAGCAGATGGTCGGAAAAGGCAGATGGTGGGACACTTGGGACTCAGTTCAATCAAATAAAGAAAAAGGAAAATGAAATAGTAAAGGAATTCATTTCCAGATTTGACAGGTTGTATAATCAAATTCCAACAGATTACCGTCCTACGACATCATCAGTTCGTTTCCTTTGCATGAATGCTTTTGAAGGGAAGTTCCGATACATTCTCAAAGATAAAAAACCCACATAATTGGTAGAGGCTAAAGAGTTTAGTAGTGACATTGAAGAGAATCTCCTTGATTCAAAAATAGAACCTTTTCAGTACCCTCGTACCAAGACAGAAGCACGAATGAAGGTTTCCAACAACAGTGTGCCTGATCCGATTGCTCATCTGACTTAGAAGATAGACCAAATGAATACTCAGTTTGTTCAGGTGCAAAATCAGCTTATGAACTGTATGACTACAGTGGAAAGAAATCAATCTACTCCCAGACCTCAGTTTGCGAGACAACAGGGAGATTCCACCGGTTGGAAACCAAGACCTCAACAAGAGGCAAAGGCCCTAGATACTTTGAAACCCGTTGGGACAATTGATATAGAAGCTTGGTGTCTCCCATGCCAAGAACCCCATGTTAATCATTGCACCATGCTAATGATTGGGTAGGATGTTGTCCCATATGAATGACAACTGCCTGTTGATTTTATGTGCATAAAAGGGTACAAAGTTCAAACTGAAGATGTAAAAGGTTGAAATTTTCTTTATGAACCATTAATTCACGAGGAACGTCCTTTTATGCAACAACAAACTTTCCTTTTTGTTGAAGATATATGGATGCTAATCAATTGAAGACAATGCATGACATACCTCCATTTTCTTTGGCTGTCCAATAGACATAAAATCTGAATTTTCGGACCTAGATCTCTCACTATCAATATTGTAGATGCGATCTGTAACTTCAGAAATTGTACTTCGTAATAAAATCCCTATTCCAGAAGGTACAACTCAAGGAGGAGCTATTGGGACGGTCATCACTATCACCTAAGCAACCTATCCTCTTCACTTTAGGTCGGCTCTCCTTCGGCTCAAGGGGGGTATCCCTAGTAGGATTACTAAAGCTAAGCAATGAGGCACAAGGTGAAGTGAGAGTAGCTTTAGTAAAACAATGTTTTGGAGTTTTTAGGATTTTAAAAGAGGTGATGGAAGGAAATAGAGATCAGTTCCAAATCTAACAAAGTTAATGGAGTCAAGGTGAATCAAAGAGGCTTATGGATCCAAGAAGAAAGCCCCTTTGAAGAATTGGTTTGTATCTTTCAAGGATTAGGAAATAAGAGATTAGAACCAAGAAGGAAGAATAATCTCTTGTCTAATCAAGATTAGCAATGAAGACTAAGGCCCTACAAGAAGGGTGCCTCAATGGAGCAACTTTCACCAACAAGATCAACTATAGCTTGATAAATGTACTCAATACTTCTACAAAGCAAGGCACCAAATAATTATAAAAAAGAACAAAGGAAGAAGGACAGGAGTTACCCGACAACGTCTTCCTTCCAAGTGGTAGATTTTACCCTTCAATGGATCGATCTAGTTAACTTGTAGAAGACTTGAACATTTCACCATCAATCTCTATGCACCAAATAAGAACCAAGAAAGAGAAGCTTCAAGAATTGACAACAACATCCACAAAAAAAGAAACCTTTACACAACCATATGCTCCAAGAAAGATATATCAATTAAGCTCCAATGAGTGTAAGCTCCAAAAATCCAACCACGAGTACAAATGAGGAAGGGCAACTCTTTATATAGGGTCTAGCTCAACTTCCTTTACAATACAATAATAATATCTCATGTGAGATCTTTAGATCTAGCCTAGGGAGGAGTAAAAATATTTCCTCCAACTAACTAACCAACAATACATAAAATAATGAGGTGGTCAAGCCACATGTACAATCCTCCAATGAAAAGAGACCCAAGAGAGTGGGATGTCTCCATCAAAGAGGGAAGAAGTTGAGTCAAAGGTGCAACGTCTAGCCTCCAAAGGCCTCCAATTGGATAGATTTACAACCAACTCCTCAAAGTAGGCAATGAAAGCCTCCTAGATCTCTTCAAAGGTGGATGTGTAGCTCTCCAAGGGTGGATGACCCCCAATGGATGATAAAAAACATGAGCCATCTGGCCTCAACAGCTAGGGCACTCTTCACCATGGGTACACATTTGATGAACCTCTATTTTGGCATCTTTTTGGCCTTCTATATTCTATAGATAGATATACAGTTTGCCTCTTTATGACTGCTAAATACTTATTCCTTGTACTTTTCTGACTCTTCTAAGGTATTATCTAAATTGCCATATATTACTCTTGATTTCTTTTTATGGTTAAAGTTTGGTTTGGATTTTCAAAAGGAAATTTGAATTTTAGTATGTGTAAATATTAGTGATGGTAACTATACTTTTAAAGTGTAAAATGTTCCAGGAATTGCTATCTCAACATAAGGGCATTTTAAGAAGATATATCAAGATTCTGATATAACATTAATATATAGATATATCTTTATATGTATCAGCTCCAGTATTATATCAACATCATTTTACCTCCTACAGCAGAGTCAAAGAATCAAAGGTCAGCGTACCAAGGATATGAATGAAAGGTTAACAACGATACTAAGGGTGCACCAACAAGGATAAATTAAAAGATAAAGGATTTTCGGTCTATGCTAAAGCAGGGTCGTGACTGTATCAAGAAGTTACGATGGGGTTAAATATTCAGCATATGCCAGATAACCATAATCCACTTGTACAGTTAAGCAACCGACTCAGCACGTGAGAGGAATCTATGGGTGTGGGATCTTATTGGCTGCCATGTAACTGCGTCCATTCCAGCAAATCAGTAGACAGTAAAAGTTATATTGGATAGACTGTTAGCATAATAATAGGGACTGGTAGCGCTATATTTAGCTAACCGGATTCCCTCAATTTGTATATATGTTAAGTTACTAGTGTGTATGAGGGACATAGAGAAGTAGATTATATCAGTTTGTCTGCTTCTGTAAACGAGTTGCAAGAGACAGAAGATCTAAGACTTAGATTTTTATATAATACTACTCTCATATTTTGAGTGTTTATCTACTGGTGTATTGGTGGTAGATAGAAAATCGTGAGTATAGGCCTACCGTGGGACAGGGCCCGCTCATAGGTATGGTTCTATACTGTGATAGATATATAGATGTTAGTGTTTTGATTAAGTTATTTTTATCTGTTCTTAATTTAGATTATGAAATATACATGAGCTGCATAATGGCCACCTGAACCATGCTGCAGAATGACAATTAGATGTGCTAGGACATAGACCAATGCATTCTTTTGATTCCTCGATTGGCAATTACTCTTATTTGATGTCCAATATCTAATCTGTGTTAGTAATCTGTATCTCTGATAATTCTGGGAATAGGACCCAACAAAGCTATCGATTAAGGGATCACATAAACTGTTGAGATCAAGTACCGGCATATTGACTTAACGATAGATTTATTATTGATTGTTTTTTTTATATACGAATTTAGCTGAAGAGTAATTAGTTTCATTTGCTCTCTTGAGATTGCTACAGAATCACTGTAGTTATAAACCCTCTAGGTGAACACGCCAAGGTATAAGGTTATGGAAGCTCAGACACCTTGACCTGAGAGGTAGCACTGGTAGGGCTGGGAATTATAACACGGCGACTTTACTTTTGTGCTTTCGTAGTCTTGATCATTTTAGGTTCTTTTAATATACCAGCAGTCCTTTTTCTGTGCATACTACACTGAGTGCCTCACAAGTACATATTGAATCTCGGGTTGACATAATTGAATGAATGAGTGTAACACAATAATTAGAAACTATATTTTTACCTCGTCAACATTGTTGGTGTATTTAGCATCAAATAAGTACTTCCACATAGGCTTGGTGTCTAGCATGTGGAAGTCGTCCTTATTACCTCTCAAAACCTTAGGAAATTCACTTTATGAGTTAATTTTTAAAGTGAATGACCTTTTAGATTAATGTGAGTTTAATTATGTTAAATGCCTAAGTATTTGGCATTGGTAACTTAGGTGAGTCGATTAAATCCTAGCCGTTAGATCTAAAGTGAAGGGGAGATCTAATCTCAACCTTTGATCACTTTAGGAGATCTAGGGCTTTGGATTTAGGGTTAACTCAACGTTATAAAAGGCAGCTTAAGTGAGAGAATGAAACACACAAAAAATACATTGGACCAAAGGAGTCTTTGCTCATGTGCTTGTGTCACTCACTAAGTGAGGAGATCTCATTGATTGGGTGAAGAGCATTTCATCCAAGTGTGAGTGCTTTTAACTTGAGATTCACCAATTCAATTTGCTTCATCCACCATAGCATTTCTGGTATTATAGAGAGCGTGGGGGCATCAGAGAGGACACAGGGTCATCAGGGAGAGAAAGGACAACCATTAGAGAACAAATCAATGCCGAAGGTTCAGAAGAAGGGAATTTAAACACATTTCTTTTTCTAGAAAATTTATATTTAAACTCTCTGAAACATTATTGAGATTTGATTATATTGGCAGCCTACCTGCTAAAAGGTTTTCTGTAATTCTGTCCGGAGATAATATTGAAAGAAGGTAAAATCTAGTGGGGAATCATAATAAAAAAGTTGATCCAAGTTGATTGCTGCCTTAATTTTTGGAGTCAATATCTGACTGGAGAGATGAGAATATCTGAAAGGTAGCATGTACTAAAGAAGGAAGGTGTTCATGACATCAATCAGAATCTGCCATCACCCTGTGGTGGTGAAGGTAGTTGTAAGTATGCTAGGAGGGGGAAGATTTTGGGGAAGTAGGGACAGAGGAACTCCTTTTATAAGCTAAAATATCTGTATTGTATCTGGCAAACTTTTTTGGCAGAAAGTGAATAGAACAGGCTTGGTTGAGGGAAAAATGGAAGCAGTGTACATATATCTTATGAAATGTTGGCAAATAGTATCCTTGGAAGTCTAGCAAAATGATTCCAAACGTCTTTAGAACTCAATTGTTTTTAGCATATTAACTCTAATGGCATAAAATAAACTGGACATGATTTTTCTCAGCGAAGACTGAAAGGAGGGAACATATCTGATATGAAATTTAGGCAGATTAGAAATAGAGGAACTCCCCCAAAATGATTTCCCATCTAGAAACTAAAATGCATGTATTGGTTCCAACAAAAATCAAACGAATGTTCTTGATTCCATATGGTGGAGTTTGAAATATGAGTGTCTGTACTAAGCAATGGAGTAGAAAATGTCAGTGATTACATAGAACTTCTGAAAAATTGTACAATCACTTGATATTCTAGACCTTCTGTGGATAGCCAACAAAGTTTTATAAGATAATTCGTGGAAGGTTAATTAAGAATGTATGTCCTTATAGATGAAGAGCAATGGATGGATTTTGCAAAATTTTTCTCCTCCAGTGGCCTCGCTTGAGGTGGCTGTTGGCATTTATAAATTGTGATTTTGGTGCTCTTACAACACACCTTGTACTCTTCTTATGCATCTCCGTGCTGTTGTAGCTGTGGAATCTTCATGATTATTTCATACCCAGTTCCTGCTGTAGTTGTGAAATCAGGTTTATTACAGAGCCAGATCCATCTATAGCTGTGCTATTACATCATACTTGTACTTTTATAGCACTATGTACTTTTACTACTATTATTTTCTATATTATTTAGGGCACTGTACTTTTACTTAAAATATCTCTCCAAGTTTCTGACATAATGACACATTTCATGGATAATTATATAAAATGGAGCAGAATTTAAACACGATATTCATCAGTTTCTTTTTCTTCTATTATTTTTAATCCGTATCCAAGAATCCCCTGTATGACAACTTTCCAGATTGTTAGTATCATTATCTGGTTTTTTATTGTTCTGAATAGTAGTTGAGACATCTTGAACTGTGGGGATGCAGCTGTCTTCCTTGTGGGCATTTATTTGGCAGGTCCTGTATAAGGAAATGGATTCGGCAAAGTGGTAGGAATATTGGCAAGGTAAATTAAATTTTTAGTACTTTGACTGCAGCAGTTTGTAAATCTTTTTCACTAGATTAGCAAAGACATGACAACCATTGAATTTGATTTTCATGTTTGTTTTATTTATATGCAGTGTCCTCAGTGTAATAAGATGTCTAAACTCAAGGATATAAGGACACTGTATGTATCACGGATAGCTGTTGTTGATGGAGAGATGCTTCAGGTCAGTTGCTTGAGATATTTTTCTTTATTTTCGTTGGCATTACTTTTAGATAAAGAATAGAGATGCTAGATTCACTTTCTTTTATTGTATTTACTATTAAGTTGGCATGTATGTTTGTTAGCCTGCACTCACTATGCCATTTACCTCTTTTTATGATCTATGAACATTATTATACCATTTAATGCTTATTTTGTGCTGGCTATTTAATAACAATAAAATATTTGTGTTGTCTAGCGTGTTCTGATATAGACACTTTGTTCCATGAGCAGGAGTTGACTTCACTGCGAGTAGAAAATGAAAAGCTTATGTTGGAGGTAATATGACAAGCTTGAAAGCTCAATAGTACCATTGGAGTAAATCAGCTTCTGTAAACAAAGATGTTAGGAAGATCCTAAAAGATGTTAGGAAGATCCTAAATTAGGTTTTTCTTTTGACCAATGGTGGTCTTACTCTGGTTTGAGTTGTCCATGGAAGGGAGCTCATTCTGATTTATTACTAACAAGTGTGAGGATTGTGTTAATGCTGTTTTCTCTGCTCGTATGTTACTAAATTACTTAAAGCTGTTGCTTGTGCTTTTTCTATATTGTTACGCAAATTATTTTCAACAAAGAATGATAGGTGATTAGTTTTTCTACTTAAATATTTTTATTTTTGAGGCACACTGGGAGTAGCATTCTGTTTCAACATTCCAATATATGCTAACTTCTTGCCTATTCAACTGTTAATATTTTCCTGGATTTTCAAGGTGTAATCTCTTGTCCTGCTTGTGTGCACTATGTAATGTTGACACTTTAGCTTTGTTGGTGCAGAACAAAAATCTGAAAGATGAAAGGCGTCAAAGAAAGGTATTGAGAGATGTAACTTCATGCGGATACTATGCACTTCAAGCATCAATTTCCTTAGGTTTCTTTAAAATTTATGGCTGAAGAGTAGATGCTTGACTGAGTGATAGTGCATCTTTGGATGTAAATGTGTCATTTGGCTCTAAGCTTTTCTAACTCTATTTGTGTGTTGTTTAATAAATCACTAGTCATGATTCTTGTTTCCTTTATAACCATGCTCACGCTAATGCAAATTCTCTGAGCCTCCAAATTATCATGTAGGAGGGAAGGGCACATCATATGGAAATCGAACGTCTTAAGTTGCAGGTATCTTGTTTCTCAGATCTCTTCAAAGAGACGTGTAAACATTGCATTTAATCATGTCATTTTATATATGGTGATTCGAAGGGCATTTGGAACTTTTTTACTGTGTTGGAGAGCGACAGATTGGTATTTGTTGAAGGTGAAATCAATTTATTCTGATTTAGGAATTTATTTCAGTTGCTTGATAGGACTTCAAAAGAATAAAGTTACTAGTTAAAAATCTCTTTCTGATTAATCCACACCTGAGTTCATGTTCTTATGGTTTGCAACTTTGCAGAAACAAAAACTGCTTGAAGAAGTTCGAACACTCTGTGGACAAAAGGTCTAATTTTACAACTACCATAACCACCTTTGCATGATATTTTTGAATCTGATTGCTAAAATTTTCAAGGTTGTCATCTGGTTTGGACAGTAGGGATTGATAGTTATTTATATATTTTTTTGTGAGCATTTTTATCGTGTTTTATCAAGCTTTATAGCTTAATGCTATTACAGGCATTGTTGGCAGCAACTGTGCCCGAACAATTTGGGTCTCCAAGTGGATTTCAGAAACAATTTGTAGCTGAGGATTGTAGAGAATATTATTTGCAGTCAAGGGTACCATATGGCTCTTGCAAAGGAAGGCAGACTAATCCGTCAAATAACTTCATTCATCCAGCTAACCAGGGTGAGCTTTGTTGTAAACATAGGTACTTTTTTAATGGCAGCTTTTTGTTTTGTATTCACAATGGTACGACCATTTGCTTTCAGATTTACAGACATACTGGTTTTCTAACTTTGAGATTGACATAGATGCAGGCTCATTAGTTTCTGCCCGATCTCCTTTTGGCCTCAACAGAGGTGCTGCATGCCAGTTTAAATTACAGGTATCTCTTTTCTGCCATTTAGATTGCATTGTTTACCTAATAGATTAGTGAATCATAGTCAAGAAACTAGACTTGATTTCATTCTCAAAATGGATCATTGAGCCAATTATCTAATGGCAAGCGGGGTGGCCAGATTCAGCTATTAGCAACTGTTGTCACATAGTGATGCTTTTTAGTTCTTTTATTACTTTCTGTAGGGTGTTGGAAACAGAAACCGGGTCGGAGATTTTTCTTTTCTATGCTTGGAATCCTATTACTTAAATTGCTTTGAGTTGGACCTGTGGTTATTTGAGAATTCTTAGGTTCATGGGACTGATAAAGGGAAATAAAATCCTATTTTCACATTTGATAATTCTAACATGAAATGCTACTTAGTTTGCATTTTTGTGTTTGTCAAACAACATTCATAATTCATTTTCATCCCACACTTTTCTTTAAAGAAACTACAATGGTAATTCATCTTCATCCTACAAATTTCTTTTAGGAAATCACATTGGTACTGATAAAAATAAAGTTTAGAGATGCCTTGATTTCTAATATGTCATCAGTTGCTGGACTAGATTGGAGGAAAATGTGTGAAAGCCTCAAAGGTATTGACAATGGTTCTTTTTAAAAAAAGAGTCAAAGGAGGTTTGTTATCCCCAAGCGAATCACTATGATGTATTCTGTTTTGTACTCTATTTTCTATTTTTGAAGTGTATAAACCCGATGTATGTTTGCAAAGTTCCCAATTGGAATAAAATATAAATATATATATAGATAGATGAATGATTGAATGATGATTATGATGATGAGTGGCCTTGGCATTTATAGGTCTGATGGTGGCTTTTCATGCAAGGTTGTCTTTCCATGATGCACTTTTGAATAATTACATTAATGTCCGAGGTTCTTATTTTTTCTTTGTAATGCATGCATGGGAAACCCTTGGAGACTTCACCACCGTCAATGGGTGGTATCCATGGTAAATCATCGATCTGGACTATAGTACGCCTAACCCGACAAGAATATCGAGTATTAACATATCACATATAGCCGTCCTGAAGACCTCTTTCCATTCACAGTACTCAACCACTCGAGCTAACCCACCGGGCTATTTAGTATTAATGTCCTAGGTTCTATAGTCTTTGCCACTTTGGTGGAGGATACTTTCTAGCCCTAAAATTATTCTTCCTTCTGTTACCACCCAAACTCTCAATTCTTGTGATAAAGTCCTAAAGCACAAGCAAGACCTTGGAGGAACTAAGAGGGGCTACCTACTATCACTGCAGTAGCTCTCTCTCACTTTAGGCCATCTGTCCTCTGCACAAGGGGTATCCTTAAGATGGGATTGCCAAAGATATGGAATGGAAGCTCAAGGTGAAATGAAGAGTTAATATTTGGCAGTAGCGCTCTATCCTTGACAAGACGAAGCACATAGAAATCCGATATCACTTCATTCGTGATATGGTGCAGAGAGGAGCCATAAAGCTCCAATATGTTGGCACAAATGAGCAGGTTGCAAATGTGTTGACCAAGCTCCTGTCTCGTGTAAAGTTTGAGAACTTTCGAGACAAGCTTGGTATAGTCCGAAAGGACCTGCCTCGAAAGGGGGAGTGATGTTGATGATACTATGGTATCCTGTCCAATAACGGGTAGCTAAGTTAGGATTTTATATCCTAGGGGACTGATCATGCCTGGAAAGAGCTCGAAGGTCCGGTAAGGACGGTCTGTTAGAGTACTTGTGCATGTATATGCTAGCTATGGGCAGTAGTGGTAGCTTTGTTAGGATTTTTATAATCCTAGAGAATCTTATGATTCCTGGGCAGATCTTGAAGGTCTGGAAAGGACGGTCTGTCAGAGTACCATGTGGTAGCTCCGTTAGGGTTTTATATCCTAGGGAATCTTATGATTCCTGGGAAGCTCCTTAGGGACTGTCAGAGTACCACAAAATGTTGTAACACCTGCCTCATTTTTGTTGCCCCATGATGATGATGATGTTGGTTCTCCAACCTTAGTGCTGTAATGATGTTGTTGCTCCAGCCTTCGTGCTGTGATGATGTTGTTGCTCCAGCCTTCGTGCTGTGATGATGTTGTTGTTCCAGCCTTTGTACTGTGATGATGATGCTATTGTTATTGATGTTGCTGCTGATGATGCTATTGTTATTGATGTTGCTGTTGATGATGATGATGATTTATTAGTGTTATACTAATCCATGCTGATGCAGATGATGATTATGCTATTCCAAATCCATGCTTTGAATGACGATGAGAAAAACTTCT
>ML787656.1:195261-212084 GCA_009831015.1 Picea engelmannii | reverse complement strand
ACAGACACACTGGATAGCAGTGAAGCATCTGTTGAGATATCTACAAGGCACAGTTGGGTATGGCCTGAGATATGCCTGCGGTGTAGACATGAGATTGCAGGGATATGCCGATGCAGATTGGGCAGGGAATGCATTGGACCGGAAGAGCACATTTGGTTGTTGTTTCACTTTGGGATCTGCCATGGTTTCCTAGTGTAGCAAGAAACAGACTTCTGTGGCTTTGAGTACCGTAGAAGTAGAATATATTGCATTCTGTGTGGTAGTCCATGAAGCAGTGTGGCTTCGCAAGATCCTTGCAGACTTATTTGGTCATGAGATGGATTCCACCATTATCCATTGCGATAACTAGAGCTGTGTGAAGCTCTCCGAGAATTCTATGTCTCACGATAAATCGAAACACATTGAGATCAAATACCATTATATCAGAGATATGGTGTAGAGGAAAGCAGTACATGTGGAGTACCTTTCTACACACGAGGAGGTTGCAAATGTCTTCACCAAACCACTTGCCAGGACGAAGTTCGAGTTCTTCCGTGAGAGACTTGGCCTGGTGGAGAATGCCTCCCTATCTGAGAGGGAGTGTTGATGATTGCAGCGTCGTATGATATTCTCCAGGTTGTTCTCCTTTGGATTGAGTTAAGACGATCTGTGACAGAGTCCATGTGTTGGGTGTGCCCATGTGATGGGTGTGCGTCAGACTCTGGACTAAGTTGTGAAGACGTGAGGTCTGTTGTCTACTCCTCTGGATTGAGTTGAGATGACTTGAGATGCTCTCCTGCCTTGTACTCCTCTGGACTGAGTTGAGTCGGCTTGAGATGGTCTCCTGCATTGTACTCCTATGGACTTAGTTGAGTCAGCTTGAGATGGCTCTCCAGATGGTACTCCTGTGAACTCAGTTGAGTGATTTGTTGAGGTTTGGTGGTGGATGGTGGATCTTCTCTTGGCAGTATAGCAAAGGATTGCTGGGTTTTTCCCTTGGTTGAGAAGGGTTTTCCCAGGATATTTCTGGTGTCTTTTGTGCATGGTTATTCTTCTTGTGATCTTGGCTTACTACAACTATCATATTGTTGCTGCAGTCATTGTTTATGGTTCAAGTAATGCTAAAATGAAATAAACTATATGCATCAGCTTAACCATCAAGAACTTAACAGGTTGTAGGCTTGTCAAGTGTGGTGCAATCAGCTCTCTTGGAAGCTTTATCAATAAAGAAGTGTGTGTTTGTCATTCAAACCTCTTTTCTTTGTGGTATTATGGTAATTTTGCAATCTGATATGTCATTTTCTGAACTATTTATCATGGTTAATTTCGATTGTTTTGAATAGTTTTCATCTTCTTTCCAGTCTATTATCACTTTGCTAACTCTGCAGGTTCCCTCTAAGCGTATAAGATCGATTTTCTCACTGTTTTGGACCGCTTGTACATGCTGTCCAAGACAAAACAGCTCGCTGTTTTTTTAGTTTTTTAACGCAGAAATCAGACCTTAGATCAGCTAGCAAGGTGCTTCATTGTGCCTAGGGACTCCCCCCAGAGGCTAGTGAGCACTAGCCCAAACGGAGAGGGGTTTGGTCAGTGACAATTGGGGCCCTAGTCCTTTAATTAGCCTAGTTTTCATTGCTGTAATAACAGGTTATATCAGCTCAATTGGAGGTGGAAATTTGTGCTAACAGGGTCTAGTCTGGTGAAACCGGCGATTCGTATTCAACTCGGCCCAGTTCTGTAACTATGCATGGATTTTTGTGTCCTTGGTTTTTTCATGATTGCCAATTATTATATGTTGGGTCCTCTATCTCATTGTGATTGCCAATTAGCAAGAGTCATACCATGGTGAGCATCTTGTGGTTGGAGATGTTGGGCAATTTCAGGTGCATAACTTATCAGAGATGAATGCTTGCATGTATATGTGTGTATGTGTGTTTTGGGATTGTTATGATACAGAGGTAGGTGGGATGGGATGGGGTGATGGTATTACTTGTGAACATATTTGAACATCATCAATGATTTCAATAACAGGAATCCCTGGTAGGATGCTTCAGTCCTCTATGATTTTTAAATAAACTGGCAATCGAACATGGTATTAACTGCAGATTTTTTTATGATTTGTCTGTTTATAGAATCCAGCATGGTCATGTGCATGGGACTCCAATGATCCAAACAGAGTTTATGCTGGTTTACAGGTATGGATAACAAGTCCATTATGCTTTTATTCGAAGATGTTTGAATATAATCAAACAATAAATGAATGAAATGATTTAGTTTGACATTTCTTTCATACCATGTAGTGATTTTTGCCAAAATGTCCACTATGATAATAGATAGCAATTGCCTATATGATAACATCACCAATTGGTTTTTCCAATGCATAAAATACAGAATGGAATGCTCTTAATTTTTGATTTACGAATGACATCATCACCAGCATATTCCATCAAAGGTTTGGGCCCCCAGCCAATTCATACATTGCACTCAGTTGCTTGCTCTAGGGTCATGAACACTGAGTATAGTGGAAAGGCAGTTCTGAGTGCGTCTTTTTCCGGGCCTTCACTCTGGCATGTTGATGATCCTCTGCAATGCAGGTATGATTTCTAGTAGCTTCAGATTTGGCTTTGTGTAACGATTTTTTTACTTTCTCTTTACCCATGGTGTGCTTCAGCAGGTGTTGTGTATTGCTAGCTTAACAAGTATGCTACTTTTTCTTTAACGGATGTTAGTGACTACTTTAATGTTGAAAATGAATTTATATGGTCAGTTATGGTAAACCTCCAAATATTCTTCTACCTCTGCTTTATTACATATATTTTGTACAGCTGGCTTTAACACAGATTTGCATTACATATTCTTTTCTGATCTCCCATGCCAATCTTTTTGGATTCTTAAGTGCTCTTGAGCTCAATAATGACCTATTAGCAGTATTTGTGAGTTCTCCAGTGATTTGTAGTACTGACATGAAGGTATGAATGGGTGTTTACTTCATTCGTATTTTCTTTACAGAACAGTAAAATAAATTATAGCAGAAATAGACGTGTTCACATACCCCTGATGTGCATTTTCATTCAGTGGTGTTCATCAGTTAAATTCAAGCTGGCTGTTTGAATTTAGATCAGGCAGTTGCTGTTAAACAGACTTGGCTGTCAGCCTTGTTATCCCCACAGTGGTGGATAACTATTTCAGAAAGTACATCTAGAGGCGCCCAGGCTGAAGACATGGAAAGCTGGAAGATGTGCATGTATGTGCAAATTTGAACTGCTGATCCTCCTTCAAAGTGTAAGCATCACTCAGTGGCATGAGCAGCATATGACACCCATGACATTTGGACGGGCCTGTCAGACATCCTTGAGAAGCATGCTGCAAGTTGGTAAGTCCGTCATCATGGTGAGTATCAATTTAATATCTAAGGCATTTAAGCTTGTCCCGGAGAGTCCCTTCTAACTATTAGTCGTTAGCTTGTTGGTTATACTTCTTCCTCTGTCATAACTTGAATTGCTATCTTAGGTTCTTGGGGAAAATGGAGCACTACTGGGGTTTGTTTTGAATCTGTCATCGTACCGTTCCTGATCATACTTACCACTTTCTATCTCATCAATCCCTGCCATATTCATTTCTTTAGGTTATATAAACTGACCCAAGTAGGGATCGTTCCTCATTCTATGGGAAGGAGCTTTTAGGCTCAGAGGGAGATTAGGAAAAGCCTACCTTGGTTTTTTGCTTAGAGGCTCGCCCAGTCCCATAGAACTTGCAGATACATCGCTAGGGTGTTACATAGTCTCTAGGGTGTTTGAAGCATTTAAGCAGGTGGTTTTCAACACGAGAGGAAAAAAGAAAAATAAAATGAATTATCCAAAGAACGAAAAGCAAAAAAGAAAAATAAAAGGCCGTCAATCATAGGAGTATCTCCAGAGCGCTACATATTCTCTAGGTTAGCTCATATGGCTAGACGTGGCAAAAGGCAAATAAAGGACTTGGAAGGTATCACCTCACAAATAACAGGAACCAAGTGTGTGGTCTACTCTTATTAAAGGCACCCATAAATGAGATACTACGGTCCCTTTTATGTCAGTTGCCTAACCTTGAAGTCTAACCCCATGACCATTTCATAATCATTACATGACAATGAAGAGACAATCTTTGGGAAATATTCTTAATGCTTAGGTGTTAGTCTGGTCTCTCTGGGTCTCTGATAGTATTTCATACCTTGACTTAGTAAGTTGTATAACCTTCTTGAGCTTGTGACGAAATATGAATATGGGGCTTAATGGTCTGGTTTAGATGACTTTTATATTACGTTGATTATCTTATCATGCTGACGTGACTTGTTTCCTTGTAGACTGTAATGTCCCATTTCTCMTAGGCAGACAGAATACCSTGGTGGTTTACACAGTTTCCCGTAAACCATTAGACGGATGAGTTAGGGAAAGGATATTGGTAAAGTCACTTTCAAATTATAAAGTGAAACTTAGGAAAARTGAGTTTATTAATATTAAACCCCTCTTTGAGGGTATTTCTCTCCAATTATTAATTAAATGAATATTTTAATGGAGAAAAAAAGAAAAGCGAAAGAGAAAAAGGACGGGTGAGGGTTGGAGAGGATTATGGACTATTCATTTGAAAAATTGAGTTTGGGGAAAGCTCAGAGAGCTAGCGAGGGTTTCAGCTGGAAACCCATCTCGGTGCTCGGATTCGGCAGTGAAACTATCTGCCCTAGCCGTGAGATTGGAGAAKMCATTCAGGGTTCTCATTTGCGGGTATTGGCATTGTGATTCGAAGATCTTCATTGAGGGAAGAATTTYGTTTTCAGATYAGGAAGAGAGGGCGATTTTGGGTGTGTGGCTACGTCTTTTGGAGTGTGGGGGCCAAGTTATCCTCCTTTGGGGTGGACATTCTCAGATCTGTGCACATACATTTGTAGTCTGGGCGCATTTCATTGATGGTGGAGTGCTGATATAATCGCTGGGAGCAAATACACTGCTGGGCGCATTTGCTATGGAGATAAATAACAAGAAAGGGGCCAACTGAACAGTGGGAACATCTCCGATGCTGCGGGGCGCATTTCGTTTGGCATATTCGTGTGTTAAGTGGGAGGATCGAGCCACTGCATAGAAGAACATTGCTAAAAGGGGGAGTCGAGCTTCACAACTGCAAAGATTGAATTGGCTAGGCGACTTACCTTCTTGCTGAGCGCTTATGTCACTGCTGGCTGAACTCTTTATTGCTAAGAAGGCAGAGATTCGAAGTGTGACTGAGTTATTTCTGCTGAGATATCGAATTCGACCTTGGTGTGGGGAAATTCTCTATTGAGGACGCAAGAACCCTTGAGCAGCCACATTATTCATTGCTGTTAATTATTTCTGGTATTCCTTTCCTGGGGTCGAGCTGGCTATAAGGTGAGGTATTTCCACCTCATTTTAATTGTCTTCAGTTCAGCATTATTAATCAATAAAATCAGCCAAATTATGGTTAGTGTGTTCATTTAATTGTGACTGTTTTACCATTATTTTTATGGGTTTTATTTAATGTCAAAACAACATGTTATACATCTCATTGGGGGGGTATAAGGGGTTAGAAAACCAATAAAACAGCAAGCAAAACAAAGGAATATATTGCAGCCCATTAGAATTTCATCTTCAGCAAGCAATTACAGAAGTATGCAAAGTGTTTGACGAAAGTCCAACACCAGAACAAGAAGGTTTTTCCCACTTTTACAACTTAGAATATTTCATAGACACACATGTTTTAATTTGTCTTGCAGTTTCTCGCCAAGTATCATGCCATTCAGATGTTCCAGGATTACTTAAAGGTGTTATTATTATTCTAGTTGTTGTCGAGCATCACTGGGGTTGGGTAACCCTCAATTGGTTGACACATTTGCATTTGACGAATGGTGGAAATATTTCATATGCCACATCATCACCATTTTTGAGTGACTCGACCCAGTTCCTAGTTCAGTCAGATGAATTTTGAGACAAGTCGTTGCATGCTCTAGGGTGACGTCACCTTTGATGTCACCCCTATTTGGCCAATTTTTGTGGATCGTTGGTTGTCTTTGGGCCTTAGAAAGTTAGATGACGATTTATTCAAGCATTTTTTATGATATGCAAGCCGCTTGGAAGTCTTCTAGAAGGAATTTAATACCACTTGTCATCTCCCGGTGGATTATTTTTCACATCATCAAGTTCGATTTGGCCTTGGGACTTATTTTTCCACTATTCAATAGCCTTGGGAGGCTCATTGCAGATCACCATATGAATATTTTCCTAGATTGTGGGACTTATGGAGGATAATCCCTAGCTTCATGAAGAATTTTAATGGATTTATGAACTTTTTCCTTGGATAGAGGATCATTGGATGCTTCAAGGAGAAATCGTTGGGCCTTTTGCTTGGTCAAAGATGCCTTGTGGAAATTTATTTTCCATATTATTTTAAATTTATCCCCTTTTTAAGGCTCAATTTGGCCAAATCGCATGGTCAAAGAAGTCAAAATAATTTTTTGAAAGGGGATTTTTATTTAAATTGGAATATTTATTGTGGATAACCCCTAGGTGGATTAAATATTTATTAAGGGATTTTATTATTATTTTGTTTAAGAAATCTCTAGAAGAGATTAATAAGTGGACAAAACTTGAATATTTTAGGGGATAAACCTAGAATTGGTTGATTTGTGGACAAATCCAAGTTAGTGGAGGATTATAAATCCATCACTTGAGATTTTCTTAAGGGACTTTTTTTTGGTGATGCTCCTCAATACTATTATGCTATTTTTCCAATGGTGCGCTATGGCTCTTCTCTTGGTGTCTTGATGTGATGCGTTTTGTTTGGAGGGTTTTGTGATGGATCTTGCTTAATGAATTTTGAATGCTCATGCTATCTACTTCAAGTAAATTTTTGGTGAGATGTACTTTATATTGCTTCTAAGTGTTCATTGAATTATTTTGGATCTAAAGGAAATATTTTCAAGAGCTAGCTAATAAACTACACCTCTTGAGAGTTGTTTCTTGGATATTTTATTGTACTAGGGACTAGGTAAAAGTAACAACCCTTTTGCAGGCTATATCCACTCTTTTGAAGACCTCTTGTGAGCTAGACGATTTTTCTCCTAACCCTCTTGCAGGATAGTGACAAGCTACAACCTTTGAGGGAGATTCACTTCAATATCTTCTAGTTCTTCTCCAAGCATTTTTGACTCCTTTGCCCAAGAGAATAAGGCACTGATCTAGATTGGGGAGAGTAAAACACTTGCATTGGGAGACGTGAAAAAGTATTGAATTGGATTTCTGATTTCGTGGCCACTTTCACACCCTTAGGGCGAGCCACCTTGCCGTTGGGACGATTTTTTGGGGGCCTCTAGCCTCCCCATTTTCTAAACCATCATTCTCACTTTTTCCTCTTTTATTTTTCTAACCCTAGAATTCTAGTTTTAGCATTTTTCTAACTAGTTTTAGGAAAATAGCATATGGGTTTTGTAGGCCATGCTTACATGTAACATTCTAGATAGTTAGCTTGCATTTTGGATGATTAAATTTCTCTAGGGACATGGTTAAAAGCTACAGCCATTAGGGCTTTTTATGTAGAAAATTAACGGTTAGGACAACTTGCATTTGATTAACTTTTAGGGCCTAGTTTTAGCTAGTTCTTATTTTTAACATTTGGGTAGTATTCCCAGGGTGTTCTAGCTAGTTTCTAAAAGCTTTCTAGTGGGTTTTGAAGTAGTTTTGAAGCTGATTTCTCTGCTGCAAATTTTCTTTTCAGATCTGGTTATAACTCTTAAAGTGCTCCAAAACCTTTTTAAAATCATACCTCACTCATTGAAAAATTTGCTGATTACTTGGGGGGTTTTCTTTTGAATGTCTTGGGCTTGTCTTGGGAGTATTATCTTGACATTTCAGATCTATTATCTCTGCCAAATCACTGCTGCAAATCATATCTCAAATCTGGTTAAGTTTTAGAAAGTGCCTAAAAAAATCTCCTAAAACCACCTCTTAAGTATCAGGCTTAAATTGCAATTTTATCCCAAGTTTTGTGTGAAAAGAAATCTGAACTTGTTGGCTAAATTTGAGAAGTATTAAGTGCTGGTTTCTGTCTTAAATAACAACTCATAAATCTGGTGTATGCTTCAAGCAAGTCTATAGTTCATTGCTAAGTGTCTTTTGTGGAAAGTTGTGGAATTGGAACCTGCTTGTGGAAGAAATTTCATGGTCATTAAGTGTTGAAATATATCTCATTGATTTGAAGTGCTTTATCATTTTAAAGAGATCATTACTTGGTTAAGATAGCTTTCGAAACTCTATTTCAATTGCTAAATGTCTTGTTGCTTTAGGAAGAGTTATATTCAAGTAATTTGCTAGTAATTTCTATCACTGTTTGAATCACTTGTTGCATTTGTCATTTTCATTTAAGTGATTTGCTTTCTTTGCTTTGTAATTCTATTTAAGTGCTTAATTGAACATTCATCGAAGTGGGATTTATTTTTTGGGGTTCTTAGAAAATACGTTTTCGGGCGTCTATAAATGTAGGGGTTGTTGTTATTTTGCCAGCGCTGCATCCCGAGGGCTTGTAGTTCTTTCACGTACCTCGACATATATTAGAAGACTACGATCGCTTCGTCGTACTTAGAGGTATATAGAGGGGATCCTGTCGAACAATTGCGCATCAGACAACACTAATACCGATTGTGCTCCTATCTTGGAGACCACCTAGAATCCTTGAAACCACTGAGCAAACCTTTTGGTCGTCTTGTTGTTGTAGTGCATCGAAAACAACATTCGAGAAGATTACCTTCTTGTACTGGGGTGGTTTGAGAACCCCTTAGGTATATTTGAGGGCTGCAACAACCTGAAACTCCTGTGAGGATCCTCTTTGCCTACGCCTGTTGGGTACACACATTTATTCGACCAACTCTGACACTGCTCTAACACAAAATTCTGGTGACTTGTTACTCGAGACTCTTACATTCATATTAGTGATCAGTGGCGGGGTTAACATATTGGTTCTAGATTTCATATATACTTGTCATAACTGACATTGTGTTTCAGGTGATTTCCCCTTTACCCTTACCTTCACATTTCCTCATCCATTCATAGCCTTTAGACCATTCTTGATCTTGTATCGTGACTTCCTAGGGCCTTTCTAGACTTTTCTATTGTCTTTCGCCACGGGTCACCCACGACTTTTCCTGAGGTGACAGTGGGTCTTTTCCCGATGTGTTGTCCATTGGTTGCAATTTCATAAGGCTCTAATGCAACCTCCAATCTGTGCGATAACAACAAATGTTCCTTCTACGTACCATCTAAGTCACAGGATACATTCAACCCCCCCGATGTCGCGTATCCTACGTGTCGGACACGATACGTGAGGACATGTGTCTGTCACGTGTATGGAAAGTGTCCTGTTCAGAGGACACGTTCCAAACGTGTTCGACACTTACCCTCAGCGTGTCCCGAAAATAGGACATGTGTCCTGCACAAAGAAGGACTTGGGATCATGTTTTCTCATGCAAGTTGGAGTTGTGAGGTGTTTTGGTGTGCAACTGAGGGTTATTTTTCCTTACTAATGCTATTTAAAGAGGTCCCCACCCCCTCCATTTCACCCACTCTAGTAATTAATGGTAATGTTAAATTCTTAAAGTAAAAGGATGAAAATGAAAGATAAAGGAGACGGTCACTTTTATGTAGAAGGATGAAAATGAAAGATAAAGGAGAATGCCACTTTTACTTAAATTTTAAATTTTTAACATTACCATTAATTGTTTCAGGATGTTTGAGTGTGATTCCAACCTCATTGGACTTCATATGGAGAATTTAGAATTTTAGGTCCCATTCAAAATTCAACAGACTTAAGAGTTTTTAGGATTTCAAGATTGATTGTTAGTGGCATTGATTGTTGAACTCTTTTGTCACGACCCCAGTAAAAATGTACCCTTCACTCAAGTATAAGCTCTTCCGTTGAACTCTTCTCTTTGTCATCGTGTTAGGTGACTTAGTGGTGTATGTGCACACCAACCTTCGTCTTATATACAGTTTGAGAGAAGAGTATTTGAAGGGAAAGACAAAGATGTGGGATGTGTTTCCTGATGATATGGGTTTGAACAATAGTGTTGAGTTGGCATTAGCCAACTTGGATCTTAATGAACTAGTGCTAGAGCCGACCACTTTTGATGATGGTGATCCTCTTGAGGGGTCATCCTCCACATCAACAAATGCATAAATTGCATTGGATATAGGGGAGGAGGAGGAGGAGGAGGAGGAGAGAGTAGTGGTAGTGATGCCAATCTTGATGATTATAACATGGAGGACTACTGACAGTCACGACTCATGAGCTATGAGATTTTTCCATCTACGGTTATAGTATCTACCCTATGGCTATTTTGTATTTGTCATTGGCATTCCCACCTACAGTATCAGTGACTCTAACTCAGTATCTTTCTACATTGTAATACATTTTGATTTTGATGACTTAATGACATTGAGAATGCTGCAACTTATGATTGTAATTTCTTGTGTGTTTAGTGTTTGTCATTTGATCATCATTGATGTTACAATGTATTATGTTACATGTATTGTATCATGTAAATCTTCTAGTTTGTAACAAAATAAGAATCTTTATGTCGATAAATTCATTTTTGTACGTGTAATTTAAAAAAAAAAATCATATATATATAATTTTTTTAAATATATATATATATATATACATAATATGTACAAAAAAAAACGTGTTCTCCATGTCCTGTTTTCGGGGGTTTCCATGCTTGTGTCGGATACTCGTATTTCTGTGTCCTCGTGTCTGGTGACTTAGGTTTCTCCTTAGCTTTTCCTTGTTTTTGAAATTTGCATACTTCTTTTTTGATCTTGTTTGTAACACACAACAACATTCAACCAACTAGCAAATGAACCACCCGTTTCTATTTTCTTGACCAACTTTAGCTGGTTTGATTTTGTCTTTATGTTGTGATACAATAGTTTATTATGCTTCGCATTGATGGCTATATGTAAGCTTCATGGAATTACCTTTGTTGGATTGACTTCGATTTAGGCACGTCCTTTTGGGATTGAGTTCAGAATTTTGTGCAGTGGAGTCAGATATGGTGGAGATATCTTTGCATGGTTGCCTTGAGAAAAGCTTTTTCTGGTGGGGTAATTTCCACCACTTATTTTCCAGGAACCTGCAACTAGAACATAGTCTTACATCCACGTCTCTCCTGAACTGATTGTGAAACATCCTTGTTTAACATAGACTTATATCCATGTCTCTCCTGAACTGATTATCAAGCGTCCTTGTTTGATAGGGTATCCCCATATTTCCAAAAATATTCGAAATTTCAAAGTCCTTGTGAAATATCAAAGTTTCAAAGTCATTGTGGAATTACATTTGTTGGTTTGTCTTCAATTTAGGCACGTCCTTTGAAATATTCCAAATCCGACAGATCTGCATATCTACTGATGAACTAGTGTTTTAAGTCTCGGATCTGGTACTCTAGGGGTTTCTGGATGTGTTTGAGTTAATTGTTTAACATGCTTTGTGATTTTCGCATGTGTTTGTCTAACAAATAATGTATAAGTGATATATACGATGCATGTGAAATAAGGAAGAAACACCATCTCAATAGTATGTATTATAAAGAAAAAACAGGAAATACTGAAAGCAGATAAATAATCATCAAGTAGATCTCATGGATCGTCACTGGAATACAATGCAACTAATATAAAATGCCCGTGATAAGAAGATGTGGATAGATCTGCACATGCACAGATAGATCGACAATAGGCAGTTTCGGGAACTCGCGACCATTGTTGCAAATACTGGATAAACTCACCTTGGTGGCTATACTCAACCGAATCGCCTGAGAACTGTCCAAAACTGAGCGCCTTGGCCTCTAGGCTCCTCTTGATGATTGTCGGACTGAAGATCTACTCCCTGAAGCTCTGGATGAATCCTAGATGACATCCCCTGGGGGTTGCGGACCTCCTAGGCTCTGGGAGTGCGCCCTAGGGATTCCATTGACGGAATCCACTAATATTTGTCTCAAAATGTGCATCCTAGCCTCCTTTGTACTGGGTCGGAAGGGTTTACTCTGATCTGATCAGGAAAGCGCCCTGGAACCCCAAACATCCCTCCTCAAGAGCTATGCACTTCCTGGTTGTCTGATGCGTACTGGTAGATTCCACCATCAGAATCTGATGACTGGTGGCTCAAAAGAAGTGCCCTGGTCTCCTCTCAACTAGGTTGGAAGAAATCGGCAAGATAAGCCCTGGTCTCGTGCAGCTACAGAAAAGCCTCTCTAACCCTTGTGCTCTCACTAGCTGCGCTGTGCAATCTCTGCAATGGATCTGAATACTCTTGAACTGGTATGGTGAAATAGCTGGATGGTATCTCCGATAGGCTAGGGTGTGTCTTCCAACACGGAAACCGATTTGGGTGGTGGTTTCCTCCAAAAATCCACAAAACATCAAAAAGGTCAACTTCCTCGTCTGGATGCTGTTCTCAACATCAAATCATAACATAATGAGGAATTAGGTCGAATTCCTTCTTTTATATCTTCCCTGATCTAATTCTTCATTGGCATCACTTAAGCTAGGCGCTTTTCCTCCTAAGTTGAGTGATTAATTAATTAAGTCTCCCCTCAACACCTTTTTCTTCTATTTCTCTGTTGACTTAGGCTTAATTGACTTTTCTTAAGTTTTTTGGCTTAATTCATCGTTTAGCCATCTGTTCACTCTTATTTCTCCCCTTGTTCCTTGTTTGTGCCTGACTATAGTCTACGTGAATAGATAGACTACTAAGTCACTCCCTGCTGGCTTACTCTTGGGAACGGGACATTACAGTCCTCCCTTCCCGAGATTGCTTGTCCTCAAGTAACATCAATCCTTGGTGCTACAATATATGCTCTCCCTTCCATGTGGCATCCTCCACTGGAAGTCCCTTCCATCTGACCGAACACTCCCTGATAACACTGCTCAATCTGCGCTCTCTCTGCTCTAGCACCTCCTCCGGTACTAGGTCCAACTAACCCTTCTCATCCAAGGGTGGCAACTCCTCTGAAATGCTAACCTGCTGTCCCACTGCCTTTTTAAGGCAAGAAATGTGAAATACGCTGTGAATCTTGCTAACCTCCGGTAGCTCTAGCTCATATGCCACCTCACCTACCTTCCTGATGATTCTGTACGACCCATAGAATCTAGGCTTCAGCTTCTCTGCCCTGCTTCTTTTTGAGAAAGACCGTCTGTACGACTGTAATCGCAGAAAAACCAACTCTCCTACCTCGAAAATGCACTCTATCCTCTGCCTGTCCGCGTAGATGTTCTGCTGGTGCTGAGCTGCATGTAAGTTCTCCTTTCCTGCCCGTAGAATCCTCTGACTCTCCTCAACCCAGTCTTTGGCCCTCGAGACCCTACTATACCCAAACACCATCTCCACAAAAGAGGGTGCATCGTATCCATACAATGCTCTAAATGACGACATCCTGATAGACATGTGGTAAGTTGTGTTGTAACAATACTCACCCATGTGCAACCATCTCACCCATGTGCGTTGCTGCCCCCCCACATAATTTCTCAGATACCCCTCCACCTATTTGTTGACAATGTTTGTCTGTCCATTTGTCTGCGGGTGGTAGCTGGTAGTCGTGGCTAACTCTGTGCCCATCAATCGGAAGAGCTCTTGCCAAAACGCGCTGATGAAGCGCCCATCTCTAACACTGACTATCTTCCCGGTTAAACCAAGCAACCGAAAACCTCTCTGAAAAATAGCTCTGCTACCTGTATGGCCTTGTAGTCTCTCGGTATGGCAAAGAATTGTGCAAATTTTGTCATCCTGTCGACCACTACAAATATACAGTCCCTGGCCTGCACTCGAGGAAGTCCTGTAATGAAATCCATAGAAATGCTCTCCCATTTTTGATCCAGAATGGGTAGAGGCTAAAGTAACCCCGCGTGGTGTGTCTGCTCGGACTTGTTCTGCTGAGAAGTCTTGCACTCCAAGATGTGTTTCAGTACATCATCCTTGAGACCCTTCCATGATAATCTCTCCCTGATCCACCTATAAGTTTTGAATTATCCCTGATGCCCGACTATAGGCGAATCGTGACACACCTTCAAAACCTTCCCTTTCAAGGTAGATTCTGGAACCAAATAGATCTAGTCCTTGTAGAAAATGACATCATCCAGCACCCAATGTCTATCATCAACTACCTGTCCATCCAATACCTCGCAAGAAATTTTTGTTTTGGAGTTTTCCACCAACAAATGTGCTTTCCAGTCTGCAAATAACCATCATCGAACACCTTGCGGGCCTCCTGGACAAGGCATCTGCTACGACATTCCTTTTTCCTTTAACATACTCAATGTCAAGTCAAAGGCTTGGATCTTTGAAACCTGGTTCTACAGTCTCTTGCTGAGGTCTTTCTGATCCAGGAAATACTTGAGACGGTTGTGATCAATCTTCACTACAAATTTGCTACCCACCAGATACTGTCTGAATTTGGTTAAGGCATGCATGATTGCCAACATTTCCTTGTTGTAAATCAAGCAGAGTCTCTCCGAATCGTTGGGCTTCCTTCTCTCGAACACAATGGGGTGGCGTCCTTGCATCAAAACTGCTCCAATCCCCACCCTTGATGCGTCGCACTCCAAGACAAATGATCGAGAGAAATCCGGAAAGGCTAGAATAGGGCATGTGATCATAACCTCCTTCATTTTCTCAAATGTCTGTTGTGACTCGTCTGTCCAATGAAAAACACCCTTCTTGGTTAGATCTGTGAGTGGTGCTCCCCACTGTGAAAAGCCTCTGACAAACCGCCTGTAGTAACTGCATAACCCAAAGAATCCCTTCAACTCCGTGAGGTTCTTGGGTGTCGGCCAATCCAGAATGGCCCTGATCTTCTCCCGATGAACCTGTACTCCCTTCTCACTGATGATATGCCCCAAGTACAATAGTTCTCTCCCCAAAGTCACACTTGGACTCCTTGGCATATAATGACCGTGCTTGCATAATGCCCAAGACCTCCTCCAAATGTGCTAGATGCTCATCCCATGTCCTTCTGTAAATCAATATGTCATCGAAGAATACCAAAAGGTACTTCCTTAACTGCTCCCTAAAGATGTGATTCATGCAAGACTGAAAAGTGGCTGGTGTGTTTGTCAACCCAAATGAGATGACCAAAAACTCGAAATGACCAAAATGACATCTGAATGATGTCTTCTCTATGTCCTGCTCCCTGATGCTAATTTGATTATATCTTGATCGCAGGTCAATCTTGGTGAAGAAAACTGCCCCATGTAGCTCGTCCATCAACTCATCTGTGTGCAAAATGGGGTACCTGTTCTTGATCGTTTTCTTATTGAGGGCTCTGTAGTCAATTCACATCCTCGATGTGCCATCTTTCTTCAGTACCAGAACGACTGAAGAAGCAAAAGGACTTGCACTGGGCTTGATGTGCCCCATCGCAAGCAATTCTTTGATTGCTTTCTCGATCTCGTCCTTGAATCTCTTGGGGTGCCTATAGGGCACGGTGATCACTGATGTATCCCGTGCCTCCAACTCAATAGTATGCTTGAACCCCATGTATGGTGGTCTCTCTGGTGGTATTGGCCCAAACACTGGCTCATACACTCTGCTGCATATGCTACATCACCGTGACGGAAGATCTGCTCCATCCTCTTCGCTGATACTGCTCTGGGTGCTCCTGTAGACGTACCTCTTAGTACCACTCTCGATCCACTGGCGTCTCTGAAGCTCATGGTCAACGTCTGATAGTTGATCCCAATCTCCCCCAATGAATATAGCCACTGTACTCCCAACACTGCATCTGTATCTGACAGGTCAACTACATAAAAGGTGTTCGTCAGGGTGTAGTTCTGGGACCATGTCCAAGCATGTCATAGTGTATCTTTCTACCACTGCCATGTGGAACCCCTCAAACTCCTCAGTGCGTAACCCCCTCTTGGCTACTAAGGACACATCTATAAAATTGTGGGTGGCCCTGCCATCAACTAGAGTTGTCATGCGCTAGCCCTGTACAATGCCCTTGAGCCTAAGAATGTTGTACCTGGGTACTCTGGAAAGGGTTGCTATGGTTCCCCCTTTCACCTCTCTACGAGGTTTTGTCTCCTCCTTTGGTTGTGCCTTTGTTTGAATCTGAGGTTTCTTCGGATGTTACTCCAGCTCATGTTTAGTCTCATACTCTGAATCACTGTCTTCCTGTGCTCCTCCTCCTCCTCCTCCTCCTTAGTGCCTGATTCCACCTCAATGTAGTGGATTTGCCCCTTTCCCATGTATCTATGCCCTGGGACCCAAGGGTTTCTGCAAGAGAAGCAAAGCTTCTTCCTCCTCAACTCCCGTTTGGTGTGATCATCCAGCTCGGGCTTACACTTCCATTCCCTTTGAGGAATTTTCTGATCCTTGTCTCTCTGTGGTACAAAAGGTTTGGTAAAGGTTTTGGGTTTCAACACTGAGCCCCCCATGTCTCTCGTGTGCACAATGGCCTCCTGTAGGGTGTGAGGCTTGAAAGCCTTAACCCAACCCCTCAATGGCTCCGTCCACGCCTCGGTGAACAACATCACCAACCTATACTCTAATATATCTGATACAACCACTGCCTTCCGCTGTAACTCTGTGATGAAAGCCTCAACTAACCCTGTCTGTCTCAACTGTGTAAGACTCCTGAAATGGAGTTTTGGATCTCTCCTGTCAAACCTCTCCATCAACCTCTTGGTGAACTCCAAGTACGAAGTAATGTGGCTGTGACCCAAGGTCACCATCCCATTGTTAATATTATGGTAGCTGCGGGAGGTATTTACCTCCACGTGTGAACCTGACGAGAATAGAAGACTCCAGAAAGC
>ML787656.1:176007-189405 GCA_009831015.1 Picea engelmannii | reverse complement strand
AGATGTTTGTTATGAAGACAATAGATATAGACTACTGTGGTGGATATGTTCCATTGTTCGTGAGGCAGATATTCTTTCAGAGCTCACAGATGTGAGTGAAAGATTGGCCCAAATAATTCAATGTATATCATAACTTTGTTTCTATGTAGGTTGCTATCAGATGTTTGTTATGAAGACTGTATGACAGTAGATGAAGACTACTGTGGTGGATATGTTCCATTGTTCGTGACTATACGTTGCTGACAAAGTACTTGTGTGTTACTTGGTGTGGTAGTGAACCAGTGGATTGTAGTTATGTACTACTATGGATAGACACAGTTGTGTTCTATTGCTGTTCTAACTGCCTTGAAGACTATCAACAGTTTAATGAAAATAATCACCATCCAAACAAATGATGAACATAGATTTTCCAGACAGAAATTGGTTCAGAACATTTACTCCTCTAGATTATAAGAGTGGCTCTTGTATTACTCTATGGTGTGAGTGACTTATCCAGCATCTTGTCTAATTACTCAGATGAAGTATGGTTTCGAGAGATGATGCAGCTGATGGTGATGGTGATGCTCATGATCTAGTCATGAGATAGTCTAGACGACTATATTAATGCTACCGGGTAAATGGTATATTTTTGTGCGCAAGATCATTACCTGTAATACCTCCCTAGCTAGGAGGGAGTGTTAGTAACTTAATATTATGGTAGCTGTGGGAGTTATTTACCTCTACATGTGAACCTGACGAGAATAGAAGACTTCGGAAAGCAAGAGAAAACCCTAATGAGTTGGCTAATAACCCTAGAAGTCTTGTCGGCTCAAGAAGATAATTTATATTAGGTTATTAGCCTCCAAGAGAAGAAGTCGNCCAGAAATAATAATAATATACTGAACAGAGACATATCCAGAAGGAGAAGTCGGCCCCAACAAATCTGGCAGAACTAGTATAAATACAGGGCGCTAGTTCTCATTTTGACATATCTCAGAATTGCAGACAACAAGTTGTGCGCACTGCAGTTCCCTGTTTGGTGCGCACGTGTGGAGGAGCACTGCAGATGCAGCTGCTGCAGCTAGCAGTTTCAGTGTTGGCTTGGACTATCTCTTGGCTAGGGTTTGGACTATCTGATCAGTTATTATTGGTGCGCTATCCTTGGAGGAAGATGCGCTACACCTTGTTTGACTATCTAGCCTAGGGTTTGCTTCCGGAGTAATTCTCAGTCAAGGTTAAGGTGCTCGGAGGGTGGCTTCGGCCTATGGTTGGGTGACGAGGGTATCGTCAATGGTAAAACGAGCACACATTCTTCTATATTCTAACACCCATGGTACCACCACTCGTGGGCCTCCCCATCCAAGTGCAATGTGGCGAAGCTGATAACTTCTGTCTCTATCATTGGGTTAAGCTTGAAATATGTGTCATGCTTTTGTTCCCATGCTTGAGCTGAGCATCGTGATGACCCGTCGGAAGTAGGAATGTTCAACTTTCCCACTTGATGAAATCCATGTTTTGACTTCGCGCATTTCCCCCCTGTGCCTCCCGGGGTCTGTTCCGATACCAGATCAAAGAATAGTCTACCAAAATCATGTTTGCATGGTACTTTGGTCCTAGTGCCAAATAATCTCACCCGTAGTCTCCGAATGGGTGTTGTGGCATTGCATGTCCCTGACCTGCCTGTTCTCCTGCCTGCCCTGGTTGTCTCAACGATTGTCACCCCTTGAACTGCAAATATAATGGTCGGGGAATCCTTCCAGATGATGTATAGGCACAGATAGGTGAAGGGTGTCCACTCGCTCCGCCCTAAGATCCACTGGAGCCACTGGCCCCACCTCCTTGGTGTCCTCCTGAACCACTCGCTCCTCCTGCACTATTGGCACCCATAGTGCTCACGCTGTGCTAGATCATATGTGTGTTGATGACCGTTTGTTCTATGGCATTCATCGTGTCTCGTTGTCCTTTGGCTGGGTCATTCAAGATGGCTTGCGTACTGTCAGAATGTTTCTTGGGGCCTTTCCCCCTACCCTCTGGTGTCTCCTGTCTGTCACCCATAGTCCTCTCTATGTTTGCCTCTGTGTCAGAGCTGATGTGATCTCTGTCCTCTAACTCTGTCTCTGTATCTTACTGAGTGTGGAAGGGAGTGTAGTCCTTTTTGTTCCTGTCTCTACTATGTCCTCTGCAGTACTGAATGTACTCGTCCCCAATATGTCCTCGATCTTCTGGGTATTCTGCACATGTTCACGAAATCATGGGGTCATGAGAAGCACTTCTTCACAACCTAGCAAGAAGAAGGCTCTGATACCACTGAAATATCCCAAATACGGCGGATCTGGACATTTACTGCTGAACTAGTGTTTTGACTCTCGGATCTGATACTCTGGGGGTTTTTGGATGCGTTTGAGTTAATTGTTTAACATGCTTGGCGATTTTCGCATGTGTGTGTCATACAAATAATGTTTAAGCAGTATATATGATGCATGTGAAATAAGGAAGAAACACCATCTCAATAGTATGTATTATTTGGAAAAAGAAGGAAATACACTGATGTATTGAAAGCAGATAAATAATCATCAGCTAGATCTCATGGATCGTCACTGGAATACAATGCAACTAATACAAAATACCCGTGATCAAAAGATGTGGATAGATCTGCACATGCACAGATAGATCGACAATATGCAGTTCTGAGAACTCTCGACAACTGCTGCAAATACTAGATAAACTCGCCCTAGTGGTTATACTCAACCGAATCGCCTGCGAGCTGTCCCAAACAGAGCGCCCTTGCCTCTAGACTCCTCCTGATGACTATCAGACTGAAGATGTAGACCCTAAAGCTCTGGATGAATTTCGAATGACATCCCTTGGGGGGTTGCGCACCTCCTAGGATCTCGGAGTGTGCCCTAGTGATTCCACCGAATGAATCCACTGATATTTGTCTCGAAATGTGCATCCTTGCCTCCTCTGTATTGGGTTGGAAGGGTTTCCTCTGATCTGATCTCAAAAGCCCCCTAGAACCCCAAACGTCCCTGCTCAAGAGTTGCGCACTTCCTGGCTGTCTGATGCGCATTGGTAGATTCCAAAGCCAGAATGTGATGATTGGTGGCTCAAAGGAAGCACCCTGGTCTCCTCTCAACTGGGTCGAAAGGAATCAACGAGATAAGCCCTGGTCTCGTGCAGCTACACAAAACCCTCTCTACCCCTTGCGCCCTCACTAGCTGTGCTACACAATCTCTGCAATGGATATGAATACTCTTTAACTGGCACGGTGAAATACTTGGATGGTATCTCCAGTAGGCTACGGTGTGTCTTCCAACATCGAAACCGATCTGGGTGGTGGTTTCCTCCAAAAATCCTCAAAACATCAAAGAGGTTGACTTCCACCTTTGAAAACTGTTCTCAACATCAAATCATAACATAATGAGGAATTAGGTCGAATTCCTCCTTTTATATCTTCCCCGATCGAATTCTTCGTTGACATCACTTAAGCTAGGCACTTTTCCTTCTTAGTTGAGTGATTAGTTAATTAGGTCCCCCCCTCAACACCTTGTTCTTCTATTTCTCCGTTGACTTAGACTTAAGTGACTTTTCCTATGATTTTTGGCTTAATTCATTGTTTAGCCATTTGTTCACCCTTATTTCTCCTCTTGTTCCCTGTTTGTGGCTGACTATAGTCTACGGGAACAAATAGACTACTAAGCCACTTGCTGATGACGTACTCTTGGGAACGTGTCATCACATCCTTCTGTGATTACATTTTTTGGAGTGGAGTCAGAGATGGTGGAGATATCTCCGCATGGTTTCTTTGAGAAAAGTTGTTTTTGGTGGGGTAATTTCCACCACTTATTTTCCAGGAACCTGCAACTAGAACATAGTCTCATATCCACGTCTCTTCTGAACTAATTGTCAAGCATCCTTGTTTAACATAGACTTATATCCATGTCTCTTCTGAATTGATTGTCAAGCATCCTTGTTTGACACGGTATTCCCATATTTCCAAAAATATTCAAAATTTTAAAGTCCTTGTGAAATATCAAATGCAAAAATTCTTTACAAATTCAAATATTGTGTATGCTTCCTCCCACAGTTATAGAGTTTGGACCTGTCTTTCTTAAGTCACTCAAATTATTTGAGATTATTACTCCTCTTAGGACTGGGAATTTAAAATTGATGAAATTCATGTTCAAGTCAAACCTTTATTTCTTCGTAAAAATTCTAAATCAATCTCCAACATTAGCTTCTTCTATTGTTATCATTGCCATTTAATGTTGTTTCATTCTTTAAACTTGGTGGAATTCCGATCCATATTTATGAGTGAAATGAAATGAAACATAGATCCATAACATTAACACAGAGATAGTGAAACTTCACTTCTATTAAATAAAGAAATCTGCTAAAATTGTAAAAATGTAGAATGAAAGAAACTTGCTCGAGCACATTACAATGAGGCCTCCATGCCTTTTTAGCATCAAGAAGTAATAAAAAAACGCTAGGCATCCAAAAACCCAACCCCAGGACTTGAAACACCAAAAGTCACGTAGGCCCCGATGGGGTGAGTTGGCACATCAACTTCCTGGGGTTGTAACTTTTGCATACGATCTTCGTTTTAGGTGCATGATAGCCTGTTGGAAACATATATCCAAGGACTACACTTTTTGCTGTCACACTCTGACTTCGTCAACAGTGTGATTGTGGTGGGCCCAAATAGACCTGTTTATGGCCGCAAAACGACCCCGAAAGTTTAGGACCCAAAAAGCTAGAAAAAAAAACTACCAAGATGAAAACTGTATGTGAGCCAGTTGGAAGAGGTGGGTGGCCACCGATATCCACCTAGATCAATCCTCCCGCCTTAGGGAGCAATGGTCTCCATTGCGTTGAGTTCACCCATCAGATGAGGAAATTTCTACTGAATTTGGCCCTGGGTGAGCCACTTGCCTTGGTGGAGGGGCTGCCCTGCTTTGACAACGTTATCCCCATTTTGTAGATAACTAAGAAGATTGTCTCGAGGCCCTCAGGTTGTAGATATGGAGTGCCAGGAGACTACATGACCAACAATACTCTTTGCATAGATGGAAAACCCACTCACCACCATAGATGGTCACAGTTTTGCAGATGACATCCACCACACCAGCTGGCTTCCGGAGGGCAGTGGGCCTTGCTCCATGAGGTACAAGTTAGTATTATGGTGAGCATCATTCCAATATTTAAGCCATTTGATTATGTTGTATCTTAGATTGCTCTAGATTTCATGTTATATGCTTGGACATTATGCCTTTTGCCCTGCTTCACCTTGGTGGTTGAGATTGTGCCCTAGTAAGTGGTCTTCCTTGGGAATGGGTTTGCTACTATGAATGCCCTTAATGAGCCATTGTATCGTTCTCGACAATACTTACCACTTTCCATCATTATTCGGCTCCATTTCCTTACCTCTTGGGATTTTATGGTGTATTGACTGAAGAAGGGGTTGTCCCTCATTCTATGGGAAGAAGGGGCTTAAGGCTCAGAGGGGTTGATGTTGGGTAAAAGATAAAAGCCTTATGTAAACGTTCCAGATGCTTCGACCAGGGATCACCCAAGAAATAAAAAAAAAACGCTTATCTTTGAGTAAAGGGGACCCACAATATAAGAAATAATGCTTAAAAGGTTAGTTGAAGGATAGGAGGTCTCATCACGAGCCGACTTATCACGTCCATGAATATCTAGTGGTATGACATTACCATCGTCTGGTCACCAAACATGGGTAATGACTCTCAGTTGCATGGTTGAGAGAAAGGGGGTCTCATCACGAGCCAACCTTCTCATTTCCACTAAGTGTTTGTGGGTGACATTTCCATCATTTGGTCACCACGCCAGGGCAGTGACCTTCAATCTCTACTTATGCTATATTGAAAGAAAATACAAAGTAGGAAAGATAAAAGACAATTGATGGGCTTGGAAAAAGTGCATTGTAAACGAAGGTACCACACACCCTCTACAAAGGCACCGCTGAATTTGACACTACGACCCCTTGTATGTCACGAGCCCTTTGCCCATTGAGTCTTGACCCCCAACCGCTTAATCCACTTTATATGGCTTAGAGAGGGATCTCTTGGAAGCTCTCCTTGACCTAGGGCAAGATCTACCCAATAGGACAACTCGTCAACCCTCCCATATTCAAGTTTGACAAGTTGCTTAGTGTCTTTGAGCAGTTAATTGTTTGATATAGTGATATTTGATGCACATGCTTAGATGGCTTATTTATTGATTGGATTCACTTATCATGATGTTGTGTCTTGAGATCCTTGGAGGGCGTGCTCATTTGTCTTTAGCAAGACCTAGTTGGTGGACAGTTTTGGGAGAACAAACCTAGCTTGGGATTCCACGAGGCTGCAAGCCCACAGGTTGGATGCCAGGGGCCTGCATGCCGGATGAGAGAGATCAAACTATGAAGGCCTCAAGGATGACTTGGACAACATAACCTAGCCCCCACATGCCAAATGTTTTCCCTAGGAGAGGCAAAATGTCTCTTCTAGAGGCATGACGTCACCTAGGGGGGTTAGGGTTTGGTGGTGTTGTTAATGTATTGGCACTTGCACCTTTTGAGGAGAATTGGGCTTTGACCATGAAGGAAGTAATTGGGATACTTGACATGTGGCTTTGGCAAGCCTAGACACCCTCCTCCTACACCAACGACTTGCTCCTATTGCCAAAACGTCCCCTAAAGGGGTGACATCATTCTAAAATTGGGGTTTTCTTATGTGCAAAGGTGAGTTTTAAACGAATTACTTTGTAAAGGGGGCAAGATTAGGGTTGTTGACCCCTAATCTTGTGTTTTACCTATTAATTTATGGATAAGTCACCTTGGTGACATTTGTATAAATAAGAGATCATAAGATCTCATTTTTACATAGCTCTCCCTCATTGTGAGAGGACTTGGTCTGAAATTTTCAGCTATCTTGGCTCTTTTATCTCTTTTGCACTTGATTATGGCTATATTTATGAATGGTTGATGGTGGAGGTCTAGTGCTAGCTTTGGATGATGCTTTCTAGTTCTTATGGTGGATTATCTTGGCATTTCTCTTGATCTGGGTATGGTCTTTTTCTATTATGCTATCATTTTTTCAAGTCAAGTATTGTTATGCTAGGCAGTAGATGGGAAGTATATGGGCATACACCCCCACCATAGCCTTCATCATTTTATGCTTCATCTCAATGATTTCACTAGGGTTTGCTAAGAGAAGTACAAGGGCATACTGTTGATGTTTGGACAACATCAAGAAGACATTCTCTTAGAATAATAATTAATAATATAAGTATTGATTATTAAATATCATATATAATAAGTAAATGATAATAATAAATAGTTATTGATTATTCAAGGGACACATCCTTTCGTGGATGGTCACCATATGTTCCCTATATATGGAACACTTGTCATGTGTAATAATATATCGATCATCTCTCATATGAAGAAAAACCAACACATACACCCTCTTAGCTTAAACCCTAGCTAGATAAATTTGCCTTGGGAAGTAAAAGGGCTTACACCCCTAAGGAGATAGTTGTTGATATTATGGTAGTTGCGGGAGGTATTAACCTATACATGTAACCCTGACGAGACTAGAATATTCTGGGAAGCAAGAGAAACCCTAAAGACTTGGATAATAACTCTAGAAGACTAGTCAGCGTCATGAAATGATTGATATTGAGTTATTAATCGCCAGGAAGAGAAGTCAGCCCAGAAAAGCAAGATGTAGTATAAATAGAGGGCGCTAGAGCTCATTTGTGATTCACTCACTCGAAACTGCATAAGACCAGTTGTTTGCACGTTTGGAGAGGAGCTGCAGCTGCAACTGCAACTGGAAATTTTCGGTTTTGGCTCGGTCTTTCTCTCGGTTATGGTTTGGACTTTCTGCCTGGTACGCTAGCTATGGAGAGAGGTACGCTACCTTGATTGGCTATTGGTTCTAGGGTTTGCTTCTAGAATTATTCTCTCTGTCAAGGTTAAGGTGCTCAAGGGTGGCTTCGGCCTATGGTTGGGTGACAATATTGCTATATTGTTTATGGTGAAACAAGCACACCTAATTTTCTAACAGGTTATGGGCCCACACTATCTTTAGACAGTCTAACTGCTGGAAGATAGATTGGGAGGATTTGCTCAGTTATAGTTGCAGTTGCAGTCAAAGTTTTGCTGCAACAATGAAACCCTAACTCTCTTGTTAAGGCACGTTAAATGAAGAGATTGACCTAATTACTGGATAGCCTAGTGCGTCGTAGCCTAGTGCACCTCTCGGTACTCTCAACAAGCCAAGACGTCAAGTTTGAGTTTCTAGTCAAAGTTAAAGGTTGACCAAGTCAAAACAATCATGACTTACACTATGAAGTCAGAAAACAAATTAGAAGGGGCTTCTAACTAAAGAGCATGGAAGACAATGATTGACCTCATCCTCGCTAAGAATAAAGAGTTGGATATCGTGAAAGGCAAGATCTTGGAACCACAGTTTGAAGCAGGAAAAGAGAAGGAATCTCAGAATGTTGCAGTTGTGGAGAAGTTCAAGGACAATGACATCAACACTATGAGTATCATAGTGGACTCTGTAAAAGACCACTTGATACCCTACATCTCTCATGTTGACACATCTAAGAAGATGTACAATGCCCTAACTAACCTCTTCTTAGTCAGGAACATTGCGCAAGTAATGAGTTTGAAGAATGAGCTCCGTGACATGAAAATGAATGATGATGATAGCATAACATCATTCTTTGTGAGAATCTCTCAATTAAGAGATCAACTACAAGGTATTGAAGAAATCATTTCAGAAAAGGAACTTGTAAATATAGTACTCAATGGCCTTCCCAAGACATGGGATGCATTTGCCGCAAGCATGAACACAAGAAAGGAGTATCCCACATTTGAAGAACTTTGGACTCGCTGTGCACAAGAAGAATCAAGGATTAACACAAAAGAGAAATCCCAAAAAAAATATGATGATCAAGCGTACACAAGAAAGTTCAAGAAATTCAGGAATAAGAAGAAGTTTGGTTCAAGGAAGAAACCAAATCAAGAAAAGGATATGTCAAAAATGCAATGCTTCAACTGTCTAAAATATGGTCACTATAGGAACCACTATCATGAGTTAAAGAATGGGAAGCAAACACACGAAACAACAGTTGCCGAAGAAAAGGAATCCTCAAAGAAAATCAAACAGGATGAAGCAGACTTCTTCTTCTAGTCAAGGTAACAATATTCTTTTGTAACATAGTTCTTGTACATACCATGTTTACATAATTCCTGTACATACCATGCATATCTATTTCTTAGAAGAACAGATGGCAGTGAAACAATACCTATGAAAGAATAACAAGTTAAGGATTATTATTGTGATGACTACAAGAAGATGAAGTAAGTTGGCAAATTCCCGAGGAATCTATTATATGAGTAACAATTGCCAGATAAGCCAAAATCAGAATCAAACTTGAAGAGACCCAGAAGGAGTCAAATCAGAAAGAAGTTAGTACTCAAGAGGAAACTAGAATAGACTCGTGACACTTTACATAAAGCAAGAAGGATGCAGACGGAAGCAATGATTCTCTCAGATGGAGGGAGTTGATTGCAAGATTCCAAAAGAAGAGCATGCATATTGCTCATTCAGGCATGAAGTTGGGATTAGGAGGGAGCTAATCCTCAATGATGTGATCTATTAAAGAACCCGTGGAGACTATGAAGTATCTGTCCATGTTCTTCATTAGAAGTAGCAGCCATGATAAGCAACACGTGTTCAGTTCGACTCTAGAAGAAGTCTTCTTCAAAAAGAAGTCTTGAGTATCCTTGGTTGTCCATCTACATCCATGTTCCTATGATGAAAGGAAGAAGTTGGAATCTTCAGGAAGGAATGGCATGGAATGTATAGAAGACACCATGGACCCAAAAGCTAAAGAGCAACATGAGGAAGAACATGAAGATTCCAAGAAAGAAAGAAAAGCCAGAACAACAAAGTTATTATACCAAGAATCATAAAACTACCAGCTTTGTTTAAACCCACTGAAAGCAATCAACCAAAAGAAGTGGAAGTTGTGATGAAGAAGAGTGTATGTAAGAAAATGTGAAAAAGACTTATGAATGGAAGCATTGCGAGATTCAAAGGTTCTTCCATAAGGACGAAGAAGACTATGACGACAACTTATTCCAGTAAACCAGATATACCTCTTGCAGTATCCATGGATTGGAATTTAAATGTAAAAGACTGTTCTTCCAAATAAAGCAAATTGAGAAAGAAGCTTATACCAGAAAGAGAACCATGTATGCAGATATAAGAAGACCTTGTATAGATTCAAACAACTTGATGTAGAGTATCTCATATATAGCAGAAGCGTGGTGAAAACTTTCTATGAAAAAGATAGTGTATCAGAACGATTAATCAGAAGTCCGAGATGATGGATTGCTAATCTATGGCAAACTCCCATGATGACAGACCTGAAGAAGTTGAGAGACTCTAATCCAGTACACCCGTCGCTATATCGACAATTGTTTGGCTCGTTAATGTATTTGGAGAATACTTAACCGGATATTTTCCTTGTGGGGCATTTGAGTTATGATATACATCTCTGCATGGATTTATCGATTCAGGTTGGGCAGGAAGTGCAGATGACAGAAGAATTGCTACTTGGATATGTTTCAGTTTGAGCTTTGCCACGATGTCATGAGCTAGCAGGAAACATAAGTGCTGAATTCGACCATGATATATTGTAATGATCAGAGCTATGTGAAGCTTTTAGTGAAATTGATGTTCCATAACAGATCGAAGTACATTGAGATCAAGCATTATATTCCTCGTGATAAAGTCCAGAAGAGAGAAGTGGTTCTCCAAGATATCTCCAAAGACTAGCAAATAACAGATATTTTGATAAAGCCTTTGTCCAAGATGAAAAGTTTGCGTACTTAAGAGACAAGCTGGGGCTCATGGAGATGACTTTTTTTTTGGAAGAGGAAGTGATTACTCCCAGGTTGGGAGGGAGCACTGATGTGTTATTGATTTATGGACAATCATTTTCCAATTTGGAAAATGGTCCAGGATGGGCAGTTCCTTTCTAGTTAGGAAAGTGGTTTGAGATTTCTGACGGACAGACATTTTCTAGTTCGGAAAATGGTCCAAATCGAACAATCATTTTCGTAATAAAAATGGTCCAGATCGGAGAATCATTTTTGTAATGAAAATGGTCTAGATCGGACAATCATTTTCATAATGAAAATGGTCTGATAGATTGTTGATGTTCAATAGACAACGATTCCCCTTGTGGCTAGTGTGCGGGAATGGTCTAGGACAATCATTCTTCTTGGGAGTCACTTTGAGTAGTGGTCATGTAGAGTGGTCCGCCTCGCCCGACAATCATTCTTTCGAAGTTCACAGTTGTGAGCAGTTTCGAAGAATGCTCTGTTTTGGAGGTTGGTGCAGGTCAGTCATTTCCTTAGGAAATGGTTCGGACAATCATTTTCTTAGGAAATGGTTCGAACAGTCATTTTCTTAGGAAATGGTCTGGACAATCATTCCCTAGGGCAAACTTATTCTCTCCAGGTTGCACTATGTTTAGTGCTGAAGGAATGGCCCCGTTAGGTGAATGGTCCAGGTTCAACAATCAGGGACAGGCATTCCCTAGGGCAGACTCATTCTCTCCAGGTTGCACTATGATTAGTGCCGAAGGAATGGCCCAATTAGGTGAATGTTCTAGGCTCAGAAATCAGGGACAATTATTCTTCTATGCTTGGGAAAAATAGTCCAGATAGCCCATGGCTGATGTTTTACTTTATGAGGGAAGATGCTCTTCCATATCTCACAGATGTGAGTGGAAGAATGGCCCAGATGACTCAGTTTGCATCATGATATTGTTTTTCAGGTCGATATCAGATGATATGATTGCTGTGGAGATTGTATGTCTCTCGACAATAGCTGTATGCCAATGTGATGGATGTGGTCCACTGGTTGTGACTATGTGTCACTAGTTAATAGCCGTGTGCTACTAGGTGTGGTTGTGTACCACTGGATAGTAGTTGTGTACTACTATGGATAGACAATTGTGTTCTATTGAATAACATTGTTCTGATTGCCATGGAGCCTTCACTAGTGTTGGAGATGATTGCCAACTAGATGGATAGTCAGTGTTCTAATGGATAGACGTCCTTCCTGTGGAGGATGGTCCAGGTTGAAAGATTGTTGGTGGATAGACATTTTCCCTGAGTTCACTGTAGTGGCTGGAGGGAAAATGGTCCAGGACAATCATTCTTCTAGGACATCCTTCCGAATTAGAAGAATAGTGCTTGTAGCCCATGACGTGGCTTCCAACATCTGTTGGAACAGTTATTCTTCTAGGACATATGTCAAGATTAGAAGAATGTTCCTTGTATCACTCTGTGCAGTGAGTGACTTATTCAACATCATACTCGATTACTCAGATGGGGTATGGCTTCGAAAGATGATGTAGTTGATGCTATCAGATGATACTGATAGTGATGATGGTGCTCGTGATTTGATCATGAGATAGCTTGTGTGGCTATGATGATGCTACCTGTTGAATGGTTTGTTTGTGCTCAAGACCATTGCCTTTAATACCTCCCTAGCTAGGAGGGAGTGTTGATATTATGGTAGCCGCGGGGGGTATTAACCCCTACATGTAACCTTGACGAGACTAGAATATTCCGGGAAGCAAGAGAAACCCTAAAGACTTGGATAATAATTGTAGAAGGTTAGTCAGCTTAGTGAAATAATTAATATTGAGTTATTAGTCCCCAATAAGAGAAGTTAGCCCAGACAACCAAGATGGACCAGTATAAATAGAGGGCGCTAGAGCTCATTTGTGACTCACTCACTTGAAACTGCATATGACCAGTTGTGCGCAAGTTTGGAGAGGAGCTGCCGCTACTGCAACTGGAAATTTTCGGTTTTGGCTTGGACTTTCTCTCGATTATGGTTTGGACTTTCTGCCTGGTACGCTAGCTCTGGAGAGAGGTATGCTACCTTGATTGGCTACTGGTTCTAGGGTTTGCTTCCGTAATTATTCTCTCTGTCAAGGTTAAGGTGCTTAGGGGTGGCTTCGGCCTATGGTTGGGTGACATTATTGCTATATTGTCTATGGTGAAACGAGCACACCTATTTTTCTAACAATAGCTTCTCTAATTCTTGTTTATTTGACTCCATTAACCCAATAATAAAGGTACTAGTCATTCTTTTTTGCATTGGAGATATAAAATCATTGCCTTGGGAAACGTAATTTTTGATCTTTTGAAAGTTTTCTTTCTTGAAGTTGATTTGCCTCGTTGAGAGGAGTCTCCCCCCACTAGGCCATCCCCTCTCTCCCAATACTCTAATTGTTGTTATAAACTTTAACCTACAACCATTAGGGCTGCAAAACCGTAGCTACCAACACTCTCATAACTCCTAAACTAAC
>ML787656.1:89100-106216 GCA_009831015.1 Picea engelmannii | reverse complement strand
GGGACCTATATTGAGGTGACATTGGGTATAGTGTCGCTTAGTTGTTTCCATTTTGGTGGTTGGGTTGGGCTTTTCTCAACCTACAAGTTGTGCAATAACAGTTCCGAGGTAGCTTGAGAATGTACAGTCACCTCATATAGTTTCCCTACACTTTTTGTTAGTGCCTGCCATTCACAGGGGGAATCCCTATGCAACCTGAATGCGAAGTGTGAATGATAGAGATCAAAAAATGCTGCCAAACTGCAATAAACGCTTGCTGTAATTTAAAATATCAGACCTGTAATCTGTATTAAAACACAGTAAAACAACAATTCGAAATGTAGATTTACACTTGAGGATGATTTTTGGCCTTGGGAAACATGTAAATCCGCTATTACAACATGTAAACTTGCCTTTCAAAGTGCAAATCTGTGTGCTAAAAAATGAAAAGCAACAAGCTTAAATATCGAAATTGCAAATAATGACTTCAGTTTTTTGAATCCTATGGGTTATGGAGTTAAAAAATTGAATAAGAGGGAGTAATTCCCGATGTTAATCAATTCAATAAATTTTTGCTGGTTTTTTGGAAGAATATGGCTTATTTTTATAGAAATATATTTACAATCAGTAAAGAAAAAAGTGGAAGGGTATATATTATGAACATAGTAACCTCTTCTGAAGAACGACTAAAGCTGAAAGACAATCAGAATTGGCAACAGGGTCAAGGGATTGGGCATTCTTGATTATTAGGCCCCCCTTAGCTAGGAGTTGATGGTGTATCTCATCTTGCCACATATAACAAAAGGGAGATATTGAGCTATGCTCAATCTCAAAAACAAACTTACACTGAACTTTTCAAAGGATGAATAAAGTTGAGATGTGTAAGCACTGCCATATTGCTGAGAAAGTAGCACAAGGAAACTGTGATCTCCAAACACTACAGCATGTCAATGCAATCTGCCCTGAAGGAGGGATGATTACTGATCCTCATCATGATTCCAACAGTGTTATTCAAATGACCAACATAAATGCTCACCACATTGCAAACCACAAGCCAATTATGAAATCTTCCATGGGCTATCTCCCTGCTCATTCTTCAAATTACAATTTATAAACTGTCCATAGAATTCGAACTGCTCAAATCATTCCATCTTCCAACGAATTCAAACTGCCAATTGAACCAACCATCAATGTTTGGAACCCCATTCATTGAATTATTGGTAAAAAATTCCCTTCATTAAAATTCAAAATACTTCGTTGATGTTGCTGGAGGTCAGAGGTCACATTGTGATTGGTGTCAAGAGATTCATGGACAAACAACTCCTTTCAGAAAGTTCCAAACTTTCTTCACTCTTTGCCTTGAATGCTCTTTGTGACTTGTTATTCCTATTTCTTTTGCTTCCTTTTCTTAGTGATCTAGCTTATTCTTGTAACAAGAACTTCACAAAAAGGGGATCCCATGCTCATCTCTCTAATGAGTATCCAAATCTACTTTCAAATTTCAAGAAATATCTAAAAATAGAAATTTCCCAAGATTGTGAATCTTGATCCGAAAGTGCCTATTTGAAGAACTTAATACTGGATCACCAAAATTGTCATCCGTTGTTGAAAATACCCAAGTTCCTAAAAGTAGAAATTTCTAAATATAATTGAATCAATAATTTGGAAGTTCCCATTTGCCTATCCTCCATCCCCCATGCATCTTCCAAAATTGCATGTAAATCCGATGCATGGGGAAAATTGCTAAAATAGAATCCCATAACTTTAAGCTGAAAACCTACTAAAATAGCACAAGTTGTGCTACCCCCCTATAATATTGATCTTTGAATACTCCTAAAAGCTCATATGTGACGACTCTATAACAAGGTAGGGATGGAACAAAGCTCTGCAACAAGGTACCCATATGACTAAGGTACTCATGAACTATTGATGCTGAATGGTGAATTTTGTAATGTTGGGCTCACCCTGAATAATATCCATGAGCATAAGGTGGAAAGTAACGCTCATAGTCATGTAGGAAGATTTGATGTTAACAAGTTCCAAACTTCCTTTGTTAAATGAATTAAAGAAGTTCAAGGCGGATTCAATCACTAGTTCCAACTTATTTGTGATTGCATATTTTGGTCACCATTATTTATTCCTAAGTCACATGGTTCGGGTTCGACAACGATTAGATTCGATTCGGGTTCGAATTTTCCAATAAGGTTCGGATGAGGTTCGGCTATACATATTGAACCCTAATAAAACCTCATCCCAAACCTCAATAAAATTCTCCCTAAAATTCGTCTTAAGGTTCGAATTCGGGCACGCATTCAAGTTCGTTCAGGTTTGGCAAACCTTGAGGTTCGCCGAATTTCGAACCTCAAGCTTTAGGTTCGGCGAACCCTGTGACTTAGATTTATTCTAATTAAGTCAAATTTACCCTTGCAATCCCTCCTTGGTTCAACTCGCAAGACTTTATCCACACCCCGTTCGTTGTCAACTCTGTATGCTCAAAACCCTTCAAGGGAATCACTGCAAATTTGAACAAACTTCAAACAAAACAAACAAAGTTACGAATTGAAACATAAATTAAAATTCTGGTTTACCTAGGATTGCTTTTAACCCCAGGGACACTCTTGCATTGGCCAATGGAAGCAATATTAATTTCTAATGATGCAGTAAGGGAAAGATGCACTGCCTCTCTGAGCCTTCTATATTAATCAATTAAATTTCCAAGACTGTTCAGGTGATTTTCAATCCCTATGTTGGTGTTTGAAGGTGGTGCAATAGGTGGTTGGGGATTCGAGTTGGGATTATTTGGAATTGATGGTGAATTTGGGTTTGGAAAGGTGGGTTGGTACATCTGAATAAAATTATATGGATCTAGTTGCCTTAAACATCTAAGAAATGAATTTAGTTGCTAAATAAAATTAAACAATTTACAGAGTAACCAAAATGATTTAAACTAAACACTACTTGGAATTTGAAGGACAAAGAGAATGAAAATGTGGGGGAAATTGCGCAACACCATGCTACAATGTTTCCATGCTGTCATGTCATGGTTAGGGTGAGTTTCGATGTTTGATGTGGAGATTCAATGGAGAAAAACATGCTTGTTGAGGAGAAAATGAGGAAAACAACGTGGTTTCGTTTTTTAATTATACATAGTGAAATGTGCTTCAAAATGCATGTTTGTGTTATGAAACAGATACGTGTTATGAAATGCATGTGCATTTTGTGCACCATGACTTGCCATATTGTTGCTTGCATATCATTCAAAAGATATGTTTAATACTTCCAAGGCAATTCAAAATTAACGTGTGTGCAGTTTGTAAATAATGCACACATGTTTTGTAAGAACATAACGAGTACACATCATCGGATAATCCCATTGGGTCTTTTGAGGCCAACAACTTTGTGTGAGTGCTCTATGAGATGAGAACATTCGACAAATACACAAGCAAACATCACAAAGTGGGAAAAAAGAGAGAACGGACTTAGAGGTTACCTTTTCTATGCTCCAAAAATAGTTGAATGTGACCATGGTAGAGTTCAATCTCCACTCCAAGCTGTCACAAATCTACTTGTGAAATGCTAGCAAGAAGCATAGTAAAAATTCTAGCAAAACTGAGTGAAACGAGTGATAGAATGAGATAAATGAAGTCAAATGGAGTTGTTTAGGGTTTGTATTCATCAATAAACCCTAGCCATAAGTTGTGGGGACTATTGGGGCTTTCGTCCTCACATGACCAAAAAAGGAAAAAAAATCTGATTATGCGACAATGTTTGGGTAGTTGGTCGGGAGCAGATGGAGTGGTTTGTCATAAAATCTGTTCACTGTTTTGTTGTAGTGGTCATTGTTGAAGCATAAAGTGATGTTTTATAGCAATTTTTGTGTGCTGTGTTTTGACATTGTTGAAAGTTTGGGATGCACCAGTTCTCAATCATTGCCAAAATGCTCCCAGTTTTTCAAGGAGGTTCACTCTTTTCCATATTATTGTCTGCCCTGAATAAATATAGTATATAAATAATCCAAGTCGATGTTTTGACCACAGTGAGGCAAGCAAACATTTATTATTTAAGAATTAGAATTTTAATGAGGTTTTTTATCATCATATTAATACCTAACATCAAATTTCCTTCCTTTTGTTGGTCATGTTTATGAGATTGTTTCATAGTTTGCAATTTTTCCGTCCATGTGCATCATGATATTTTACATACAGCCTATATGTTTTTGGAACACTGTATTTTTTGACCACAATGAGGCAAGCAAACATTTATTATTTAAAAATTAGAATTTTAATAAGTTTTTTTATCATCATATTAATACCTAACATCAAATTTCCTTCCTTTTGTTGGTCATATTTATGAGATTGTTTCATATTTTGCATTTTTTTCGTCCATGTGCATCATGTATTTTTTGCATACATCCTATATGTTTTTTGAACACTGTATTTTTGCCATAATAGGGACATGCTTTTCTAATGTATTTTGACCGGTATACTGTGTTTTTTTTTGTATAATGTAGGTGATGCTTTCATGTATGCATTGTTTGATTTTGATTATAAAATTTGTTCATTTTTCTGTTACAGGCCATACTATGTTCCTGGCTTGGAAAGCCAAGGTGTTTGTATATCACTTGCTTATTGTGGTCTTGGTGATATTGGTGTAGCTTCATATCGTCCAAAGATAGCTTCACAGGTAGGGGGTTCCTCATGCATTTCACCATCTCAGGAGGGTTTCATTTGTTCCCAGTCTGTATCTCCTGAAGGATTTGCAGATACTTCCTCCTTTTCAATATCCCCAAGAAAGGGTTCTCATTACATCCTCAGAAAGAGTGACAGAAGTTCATCCTCAGGAGACAGAATGGTACATGGAGAGATTTCTACCGCAGATAGTTATAACAGACTTGGTATTGATTGGAACTGTAACCGTGAGAAGGTTATGTTTGGACATGTTAGTGCAGCGGGAACGAGCAAATCTGCAATTTTGACAGTACGTGTACCTGGAAGAGGTTTGGATTGTAAGCATTCATTATTTGCATGTGGGGATGAACTTACTAGAGCAGTGACAATTTGGGATACAGAGACTTCATGTGTGACAGAGCGTCTCAAGCCACATGAAACAGCAATTCTAGATGTGAAACATGTTCAGATTGAAGGGCAAGATATACTTGGTTGTGTGAGTGAAAAAACCTTGCAAATTTATGCCTACTCAAAATAAGAAAGTGCTCGATCATTTTTAAAATTCTCTTGCAGTGGTTCTATGATATCTCTACTCCATCTGAGAGTGGAGTTTTCAGATACCTTGCCAATTGTATGTGCTCTTGGGACCAGTTTCATGTCATGTGGGTGATTGACATGCTTGCTGCTATTTAAATTGTAATATAATTTTTTCATATACCATTCCTTAATGTGAAAGTGCCCATTGTATCTATCATATCTTTATGATATGCTTTGTTGCAATTTGTCTACATTAGTTTCTAGATATTGTCATTTTAAATACATGTCATTGGTCATTGTATGTAGAACCTCTCCAGTAGGTTATTAGACATCGATATTCTCATCCTTGTAATGGGAGCATACCATCTGTTCAATGTAGTTTTAAACACAGACACATGCATGTATATGTACTTCGTTGTTGGTCCTCAGCCATTAATGTACCTTTATGGCAATGCAAGTTGTATTTATCTAGAAATCAGGTTCTTGATTTCTTTGTAGTTTGTGATAATTGTTCTGCATTCAACTTGATTCTTATTTGATCCTTTAGTCTCAAGCTTTAGCAATCGAATAATTAAATAAAGACTCGCTATCACACACATGAACTTAAAGATCAATTCTTCAAAGGCAAGGTCCTTAATGACCTTTTTAGGTCTTGAAAGGTTTTCACTAGGTTGTTTCAAGATCAATCCTAGATTAGGTAATGTCCGTTACCTTGAAATAGCATCGACCTAACTGGGTTGGACTTGATTGGTCAACCCTTGGAGGAGTCATTAAATGCTGACCTTATTGTTTCTTCCTTTATGGTCGATTCTGGGAATTGCTCTTCCCTCCATTTCACTTGTCGCTCCAAGGGAGCGGCGGCCATTCGGCTCCTGCCTCCCTTCCTGTCAGTGTCCACGGGGTTGCTGCTCCACCCTCCCCTGCCGTTGGTGCCCCGTGGGCCGTTGCTCCAAGGGAGTGACAGGTTATAGGAGGGAAGAGCAGAGTGCCCCCCAATACATTTTTTTAAAATTTCTAATTTAGTTTTAAAGTTTTGTTTTGTTTATTTGTTCATTATTTTTTTACATAAATTTTTAAAATTAACTTTAAAGTTTTTTTTTAAATATTTAATATTATAAAATTAACTTGATTTAATTTTTTTTTAAATTTCTAATTTAGTTTTTGTTTTTTTATTAATTTTTTTAAAATTGATAAAATTATCTTGTTTTAATTGAATTTGTTTTAATTTATAATTTTAAAAATTATTATGTTTTTATTTATTTATTTATTTATTTTTATAATTTATATTTAAAATGTTACTTTATATAATGTTAAAAAAACGCTTTTTCCTCTTGTTTCGGGATATATATATATATATATATATATATATATATGATATTTTTGCAATAATGCTGGTTTTTTAGGCTATGGTTTCAAAAATGTTGCAATTTTAAGTGTGAAACAAAAAATGATTGTGTTACTTCTAGCAACACATTGTGATTTTCCATTATCCTATTTGAATGTTCTTCTCTTGGGTTATGAAAGGAACTTGTGTGAAACCATGGTTGATACACACACAATAACAAGATAATCCCATGCACTCATTTCTTATAAGAGCATGGGGAGGTCGAGGGATTTGCTACTAAGATTATGAGAGGAAATTAGGCGGTTTTGAGAAAACCATGGCTAGAATGTTCAAACAATTGAATAAACCACCATTAAACTTGCAACCTTGTTAGTGTTGATCGTGGATAGTTTAAGCCAAGTTTTTCTCCTCCAGGTCATTCGAAGTAGGCAATTGGTGGTTTGGACCCCTTCTGCCTATACTAGAAGGGAAAGAGCTTTTTGAGGGATCGTGGAGCAAAGGAAAGGAATATCTTCCTTGTGTTGTGAAATAGAAGAGAATGTCATGATGGTAATGATGGTTGGATGAGGGCCTTGAGTGATCAATTGCGAGTAGATTGGCTTTTTGAAGAAAGTAATGGGTTGGGTTGAGTGAAACTAGAGTCTTGCAGGAGCTCCCTTCACTCTAGTGGTATCATGGTTTGGCTTGGGGGTGGAATCAATAGTTGATTCCTACGATTGGGTGGTGAATTGCTCCTCAACAACTAGATTGGTGGAGTCAGACTAATTATAGATAAATGTTCATGCTTATCTTGGTGTAGAATGCTTTCTATTTGTAATTTTCTACGAGAGTCCACGAGTTCAATGGACAATGAATGACTTCGAAATTTTCATTGTCATCATTATTGCTATTTTATATTGCAAAGCACTCTGTTTTGTATTGTTGGTCGTGTTTGAATTTGGCTTAGCAGTGGGATAATAGAAATTTGAATTTTGACTTGAGTGCTCCAATGGCCAAGCAAGCCATTCAGGTACATCACAATGTTTCTTTGTTACCACCCCAAATGAAGGGGCCAATTCCAGACCACCTTCATTACATGTTCTTGGAAGCTAGAGAATGTTTGAAGGCCTTGCAACAATTTCTATTGGAGGAGTTTGGCTCAGGTAATGAATTACTCTACCTTTCCTTGAGATAGAAATATTAATTGTCTCTTTTGAGACATCTTCCACTCCATGTTTGAGTCTTTGTAAATCTCAACATTTTTTCGTAGAATTTACATTTCCTTCGGAAGACCTAAAGTAGCAAAACCATGAGTTAACATATCACTTGGCACGGTGATTGCACCTAACCACTGATCATCTCGGTTCCATACTTCTAGAACTATATGGAGCACGAATGAACTCCAGGAAAGGAACATGAATGATTCATACAAATTAATCAACGGTAAATGTCCCGAATAAAGCCAATGAGTAATTAATAATCTCGTTGTACAAAGAAAAGTAACTGCCATGCCCTTTCTTCCCGAACTACTAAGTCCTTAAATTCGATAAACTAAGGTTCCCCAATAAATGAGAGTGACAACCAAAATGAGAGAAAAAGAGATGTGAGCTAATAAGTCACAATGAGTGCAATTCTTGTTGTACTTGGTTTGTGGCTACAAATATTTGATCCATTTGATTGTCTAGTCAATTAATATCCTCTTGTTTTAATTGTCTAATTGTTAGGTCTAAAGTTGTTTACACATTTGTTTGTAGGAGGTTCAATTTCTCTTATAAGACATCCTCGAGTGCCTCCCTCTTTTTTCTTGATACTCGACCAATTTGTTATTTCTAAGTGCACTTTGGTACTCTGCTAAGTGAACTCTAAAGTTGCACTCATGATTTCTCTAGTTGTTGTACGAGAGGTTCTATGCTTGCCATTAATGCTCCCATTTGGGAATCGTATTGCTAGTGTTCTAAATCAATCTCAATATGTAGATTGGTTGATTGACTATGCAATTTGGATTACAAAGCATGTATTGTTAGGATATTTAGATACTTAGGAGTTAGATAAGATCTACTTGTTCTAATGTGTCGTTAGATAAAAATGTGTTTCTTAGTGTGTTTCTTTAGTGTGCATTAGTATGCATTTGTAGTTAGGAAATCCGACGGTCACGATATGTTCTCGACATATAGTGATCTGATGGTTCATATTCTCCTCAATGTTAATGGCCATTGATCTGTGGCTTAACATCTGATTGGTCCATGATTTATACTTAAAGAGCATGGAGGGTCATTTGCCAATGATCGATTGTGAGAAGCTCTCTTGTAAAATCTCTCTATATTTTTTTTCTTTTGCATTAATAAACTGTTCCAAGTGGCTGTGTTGGCTAGGGCCGTGGATGTTTCCCCGTAGGGGTTTTACCACGTCAAAACATCGGTGTGTTGATATTTGATCTGGTTGTGTGAGTGGTTACTGAAGGTATTCGTCCTCCGTTGGAATACCTGTGTTGTCGAACTTGGTATGATACCCTGTTTGAAGACCCACTCCTATTGTAAATTGAGATCATGAAGTCGAGTTGCCTCATCTTTGTTTTTTTTCCATTTCCGTACATTTTTGGTCTGAGAGGGCTGTTCCATTGCGTCGGGAGCGCTCGTTTTAGATAGGAACGTTTTTTGTTTCACTCGAAAAGGTTTCTGTTTGCCCAAGATACAACCATTTCAGCTAGATCTAGAGGTATAAAGCCTGAATACACAATTTTTTAATTTTTGCAGTATTATTTTGGTTTTATATTGTTTGTTTCCGGGTTGCTACTCTTTTAGATCTGCATATGTTCTTTGTCCCGTGCCCTGTACAATCTTGACAAATGAGAGACAGATAGAAAAATGTGCATTTTCCAGGTAAGCTAATCAAAATCTAACCCTTGTCATCAAGAAACAATTTTTTTTTTTTTGTGTGAAAATAGTTTTTTATGAACATGCTCTCTAAGGCCATCTTCCACAACAACAACAACAACAACAACAACAATACTTCCAATCCTCCTGCTAAACAATATAATATGTTTTGCTAGCTCACTTGGTTAAAAAATACCTTATTAAGTAAGAGGTCTTGAGTTCAAGTCTCTCATTTTATAAAAGTGGGCTACTTCGTAAAACATTTTATTTGTAAAAATGAGGTTATTTGGAGGGGTATCACCACCACGTAGTTCTTTGGTTATCGTTTATGTTTTGTTTTTTTAAAAGGGCATAATTTTCACATTCGAAGTCCATTTTCAGTGTCGCTTTTTTTAAAACCCCTTAATTTTTCAAGATCTTTCCATCCAAATCATCAATTTCAGGTTTTAAATCCATATTATTTGCATATCTAATATGGCTTCTTCTAGTAATCTTTTGCTTACCACCACCAACTACTTCCAATGGAAATCCCATATGGAGGATTTATTAAGAAGTAAAGACTTGTCCCAGATTTTCTTTGGAAAGACAAAATAACCCATTGATGTTGCTAAGAAAGTCAAATGGGCTAATATGAGTGACGAAGCACATGGACGGATCGAAATGTCCATCTCTTCTGATTTGAGGTTCCACCTTCAAGAAATTGATGACCCCGATGAAGCTTGGGAAAAACTTGGATCTATGTTTAGTAAACACTATTATTCAAGCACATCAGCTAGAAAATAAAAAACTGACTTTAAATCCAAATGTTTTTTCTTGCATTGAAGACTATCTATCTAAGTTTATGTGAGATAAAGCCGGAGGAAGAGCGTTGCATCTATATTATTCTTTCTAAGTTAGGTAGTGCATATTCTGTGTTTGTATATACCTTTTATGCCATGAGAGAGGCTCTAGGGAAAGCTTATAAAAATTCCACTCTTGAGTCCTTATGTGATGCTTTGATTAGAGAGCAAGATAAACTTGTGCAACTTGGAGTGATCAACACTGTAGGTACCTCCAATAAAGCCTTAGTCGCCCAACAAAAAGATAAACCCAATAATCCCAAGAAGCAACATTTTCGCCACGACAACAAACAACATAAGGGTTCCAAACCCACTCAGACAGCTTTAGCTCATAATAGTGACAAATGAACAAAATCTAAAAATAAGAAGACTGACAGAGATTGCAACTTTTGTGATAAAGATGGTCATGATGAGTTCAAATGTTCCAAGAAGATGACAGTTTTAGGAGTGATGAAGAAGGACGACATCGATATTGATTCTACTTCTTCTTCTTCTCATGAACATACACTTTCTGCTTTTGGTTTGTCCTTCAATGCAACTTCTACTTCTTCTTATGATGAGTGGCTTACTGATTCTGGAGCATCTTATCATATGGCTAAGAATAAAGACATATTTTCTACTCTAAATGAATGTAACAACAAGAAAATATTTGTTGGAGATGATAGATCTCTTAGTGATGTAGGATCTGAAACAATGCAAGTAGATAATGGTCATTTCAATGATGTATTATGTGTTCCAAGTTTTTCTTGTAACCTTCTATCAGTGTATCAAATCACTCATTCAGGTGAAGGTAAAACTGTAGAGTTTTCACCTTACCAAGTTGTAATCAAAGATCTAAAAGATCCTAAGCATGTTCTTACAACTAGAATTGTTGATTATATTATTAGGTTGTACAAGTTTGACAACTTTGGGTCATCATATTTTCCATCAGTTTTTATTGTTCATAGCGATGACTTGAGCAAACGTCACTGTTGTCGTACAAAAAAATTAGGGTTTTTTACTGAAGAATAATTTTTGACAAAAAACTATCCTGGGAAGTAAGCCTTGCCCTAACACATCTTTTGGCAGCTTGATTGAACTTTTTCAATGTCTAGATTCTTTGAAAAGTCAAACCCTAGTTTTGGTTGGTACTAGAAAACCAGGAAACCAGAGCTAGTACCAGAAGTACGAATCCAGATTTGCGTAGGTCAAGTTTCAAGGGGAAAAACTTGGAATTTTCAGAAACAACCAGCACCAACCAACTCGCTTCAGTCCAACACATCTTATGGTAAGTTCAGTTTCCTTTTCTGAGCACTTTCATTTTCCGATCATTTTCCTAGCTCCAGGTCAAGATGTCTGCAAGCACCAAGCTTGTTGACAAGTTAGAAGGTGTGGAAATTTTGTGTGCCTGGAAGTACATAATTGGACTCATTCTTGAAGAGAATGACCTTGCAAATTTCATAAAAGAAAATGTACCAGAACCCGAAGAAGATGAAGCCAAAGAGAAGTACAAGAAGGATATGATTAGGGATAAAAGAATAATTGCAGATTCTATTAAAGACCACTTGATCCCTCAAGTGTCTTCTAAGAATACTCCAAAATATATGTTTGATTCCCTAAAGAGAATGTATGAAGGAAAGAACATCAACCGGAAGATGAACTTGAGAACCCAACTCAAGAATACAAAGATGCAGAAAGGAGAAACAATTCAAGACTATTTCTCTAGGGTTTCTCAATTCAAGGAACAATTAGAGACAATTTAAGACAATTTAGATGAAGATGAACTTATAATGACAACTCTTAATGGTCTCACAAGACCTTGAGAGGCCTTCATCCAAACCATTTGTGCAAGAAAAGAGAAACTCCAATTTGACAGTTTATGGGAAGAATGTGTTCAAGAAGAAGCAATAGTAGCCAACCGAGAAGCCGTCCTATTAAGAGATGAAGATCAAGCCCTAATTGCTCATGTTAAAGGAGGAAAGAAAAAGTCTCATTGTCAAAATGAGGCCTACTTTCACAAAGAATTTTACCCTCCAAAGAGATTCCAGAAATATCATAAGGGTCAAAGAAAGGAAAAAATTTTCTACTCTTATCAATGTTATCATTCTAATAAGATGTGACACATTGCTAATAATTGTCCTTCCAGAAGGGAAGAATACAAGAAGAAAGATAAAAAACGACATCATGCCCATGCAACTGAAGATGATGAGCCACCCAAGAAGTTGACTAAAGAAGAGATTGGAGATTATGTTTTGTTTTCGGCCCTCTCAGGATCTGTGACACTTGGAGAGGATACTTAGCTCATAGATAGTGGTGCATCTAAGCACATGATAGGTTAAAAATAAATTCTTTCTAGCCTTACATAAAAGGACTTTCCCCAGAAAGTTTCACTTGGAGATGATTATCAATACCCTATCAAAGGAATGGGGGAATCCACCTACAAACTTGATTCAAGAACTCTAATGAGAATGAAGGATGTACTTTATGTACCAGGTTTTACATAGAACTTACTTTCTATCTCAGCTCTAGATAAGAAAGGTTTCAGAGTTGCATTCATAGATGGTGAAGTTCTTATGTGGCCTAAAGGAAAAACTATAGAAGATGTAGTTGTTATTGGAACATAAGGTGGATTGTACAATTTAAAAGGTCACTCAGATGTAGCCTTGACTCACTCTACTGAAAGTCCTTGTGAAGTTTGGCATAGAAGACTAGCTCACATAAACTACAAAGCCTTACCATATGTAAGCAAGGTAGTTACAGGTTTACCATAATTAAAGGTTGATCATGAAGGAGTATGTAAGTGATGTGCACAAGGAAAGAACATAAAGAATCATTTTCCAAAGAGAGACAGGAAAGTAGAAGGAATATTGGAACTTGTCCATTTAGATGTATGCGATCCAATGCCATCAACCTTTCTAAACGAGTATGCATACTATCTATATTTTATTGATGATTACTCTCGTAAGAATTGGGTTTATTTCTTGAAATCAAAAGATGAAGTACTTGGAAATTTCAAGGAATTCAAAGCCTTGGTAGAAAACCTCTCTGAAAGGAAAATCAAGATACTCATGTCAGACAATGGAGGAGAGTACACTTCAAATGAATTTGAAAGCTTTTGCATAGATGCTGGGATTAAGAGGGAGCTCACCACTCCCTATAAACCTCAACAAAATGGTGTAGCAGAAATAAATAATAGAACGATTATGGAAGCAGTAAAGACTATAATTCACGATCGAGATCTTCCAATGCACTTATGGGCTGAAGCAACAAGAACAACAATATATGTCCAAAACATATTATCCCATAGTGCACTTGGATTCAAAACCCGTGAAGAAATGTTCACCGGAAAGAAGCCAAAAGTAAGCCATCTAAAAATATTTGGTTGTCCAGTATTTGTACACATTCCAAAAGAAAAAAAAAAACAAGTTGGATCCTTTAGGAAAGAAGGGAATCTTTGTTGGATACTGTGAGGTCTCTAAGGACTTCAAAATTTACATACATGTTACCATCATATTGAGATCAATAGAGATGTAACCTTTGATGAAGACACATCACTCAAAAGATCAAGGAATTGCTAGCTTGAAGAAGTATATGAAGAAGAACCAGTAGTTCCTAGATTTGCAGAACCAGTGAGGGTTGTTATGGTTACCCCTGATGATGAGATTCTAGAAGATCATGATATGATATAATCTCAAGAACCTCCCCACATGACGCTCTCTCACAAGAGAAAGCCATCTTGGGCGAGATAACTTATTCAAGATGCAAAGAAGTATGGTGCCCCAAAAGGAACAATGAGACAAAGCAAGAAACCATGAGACAAAGAAAGAAACCTAAGCCATTCTCCAACCATATAGCCTTGATGTGTGATCTCATAGAAAATGAACCTACTTGCTTTGAAGAATCCGTTCAGAAGAAAGAATGGACGGATGCCATGACAAAAGAATACTAATCCATCATAAAGAATGATGTATGAGAAGTAGTTCCCAGACAAAAGAACAAAGCTGTGGTATCTTCCAAGTGGATATACAAAATAAAACATGCATCAGACGAAAGTATTGAAAAACATAAGGCAAGATTTGTGGCTCGTATTTTTTCTCAAAAGGAAGGTATTGACTATGAAGAAACATTTGCTCCTGTAGCCAGATACACTTCTATCAGAGCCATCATAGCTCTTGCAACCAAAATGAATTGGAAGTTACACCATATGGATGTGAAAACAACCTTCTTAAATGGTGTCATTGAAGAAGTGTATATAGAACAACCACGAGGGTTTGAAGTTGAAGATAGAAAGACTCGTGTTTGCAGGTTGAAGAAAGCTTTGTACGGGTTGAAGAAAGCTCCAAGAGCTTGGTATGGCAGAATTGATAGTTTCCTAACAAGCTTAGGTTTTACCAAGAGTAAAGTTGATTCTAACCTTTACTTCAAGGTTATAAATGATGAGCCAATCATATTGCTACTATACGTGGATGATTTATTCTTGACTGAAGAAGAAAAACTCATCACATATTGCAAGAAGAAGCTTGCTACAGAGCTTGATATGAAAAACCTAGGATCGATGCATTATTTCTTAGGTCTTGAAGTTTGGCAGAGCTTAGAGAAGATCTTCCTTAACCAAGGGAAGTATGCAGTTGAAACACTGAAGAGATTTGACATGTTGGAATGTAAAGCCATGAAAACACCCATGGAAACAAACTTGAAGCTCCTGGTTGATACTTCGCCAGAGTTGGCTGATGCTACTATGTACATACAGATTATTGGTTCGTTGATGTATTTGACGAATATCAGGGCAAATATATGCTTTGTTGTGAACACCTTGAGTCCGTATCTGGTGGAGCCTAGAGGTATTCACCTTGTAGCTGCAAAGCATGTGATGAGATACCTTAATGGTACATTGGATTATGGTCTATATTATACTGGAGATCATGACTTCAGACTGTGTGGTTACACTGATTCCGATTGGGCTCGAAGTGTCTCAGATAGAAAGAGCACTTCAATATGTTGTTTCAGTTTGGGGTCAGCCATGACTTCATGGAAAAGAAGAAAGCAATCCAATATTGCTCTCAACATGGAAGAAGCATAATACATTGCAACATGTTCCACCAGTTGTGAAGCCATATGGATTCAGAAGTTGTTGACAGGTCTGTTCGATCTGGATATGGAAACCACCATGATTCTATGTGATAACTGGAGTTGTATAAAGATGACAGAGAACCCAATTTTCCACGATAGGTCGAAGCACATAGAGATCCGGTATCACTACATTCGTGATATGGTGTAGAGGGGAGTTGTAAAGCTCCAATATGTTGGCACAAATGAGCAGGTTGCAGATGTGTTGACCAAGCCTCTATCACGTGTGAAGTTTGAGTACTTCAGAGACAAGCTTGGTGTTGTCCAAAAGGACCTCCCTTGAAAGGGGGAGTGACACTGATGATACTATGGTATCCTGACCAACAACATGCAGCTCCATTAGGATTTTATATCCTAGGGGATTGATCATCCCTGGGCAGATCCAGAAGGTCCGGTAAGGATGGTCTGTCAGAGTACCTGTGCATGTATATGCCAGCTATGGTTAATAGTGGTAGCTTCGTTAGGATTTTATATCATAGGGATTCTTATGATTCTTGGGCAAATCCCTATGGTACAATAAGGACGGTCTGTCAGAGTACGACATGGCAGCTTGTTAGGATTTTATGTCCCAGGGAATCTTATGATTCCTGGGCAGATCCTGAAGGTCCGGTAAGGACGGTCTGTCAGAGTACACAGAATCTTGTTGTTTCACCTGCCTCATTCTGTTTCCATATGTTGATATTGTTGTTTCAACATCGTGATGTTGATGATGTTGTAATAGCCTCATGATGTTGATGATGTGTACCACAACCTCGTGTTGGTGATATTGTTGTTCTAGATTCATGCTATTGATGTTGATGTTTCATCTTCATGCTGTTGCTGTTGATGAAGATGATGTTACTCCAGCTCCATGCTGTGAACGATGATGATATTGATGATGAGAAAAAATTTCGATGACTTATAGATGTGGCAATCAGTTTTCCAGATGTTGATGATGATGTTTCCCTCTCCTTCTCTTGATGATGTTGTATTGGGTCATGTCAGTAGAATACTCTTCTCGTTAAGGGGGAGTGTTGAAATATTGTAACTTCGAAGAATATTCTAATAATATTTGAGTTATTATCTTATAGATCAAATCCCCTTTTGCGGATTGAACATGTCGGGTCTTGTATAAAATCAAATCCCCTTTTGTGGATTGGTCAAACCATATTTATATGGTGGTATTTGTAAAGTCATCCCCTAGTGTTTATAAAGTGGTTTTAACCACTTCTAGAAGAAGTCGGCCCTACCATGTGAGGAGACACAACCCTAGCACCTCCTCTACTAGCATTTATATGTGAGGATGGTGCCTCACTTACACACTCTCACAGTCACTCATCTAGTGCACATATCTTGGAGGCAGTTGTAGGAGGAAGGAGAAGAGAGGCACATGCCCAGTCTTGGTTTATTCTTGGTGTTTTGGTCTTAGTCTTGACATTGTATTAGAAATCTATTATTAAGGAAGTTTTGATGGGTTTTCTCCCCCATGAGGGTTTCCCAGGATAAAATGCTACATACCTTATGATTGTGTTTCTTTCAATGATCCTCTTTATCCCATTGTTTTAGAAATCCATTGAATGCTCATGTAATTTGGAAATAACCTAATAACAACATTAAACTTAACATTGGGCCCTGTAAGAAACAAGAGGCTATTGCACTTTCTTCAACAAAAGTAGAGTACCAAGCAACGGTAAATGCAAGTCAGGAAGTCTTGTGGCTTCGACATATCCTTTCAGAGTTTGGATTCTAGTAGCAACATCCATCCAACCTTTGGTGCGACAATCAGAGTGCCATCAAGCTCGCCAAAGACTT
>ML787656.1:75354-89050 GCA_009831015.1 Picea engelmannii | reverse complement strand
GTGTCACTATTGTAAATCCTTAAATCCTATCCCAAGTTGTTCTTAAGGGGGGATGTTAGGATATTTAGACACTTAGGAGTTAGTTAAGATCTACTTGGTCTAATGTGTCGTTAGGTAAAAGTGTGTTTCTTTAGTATGCATTAATTTGCATTTGTAGTTAGGAAATCCGACGATCACGATATGTTCCCAGCATAGAGTGATCCGATGGTTCATATTTTCCTCGATCTAAACGCCCATTGATCTGTGGCTTAACACTCGATTGGTCTATGATATCTATTTAAAAAACATGGAGGGTCATTTGTCAATGATCGATTGTGAGAAACTCTCATGTAAGATCTCTCTATAATTTTTTTCTTTTTTATTAATAAACTGCTCCAAGTGGCCACATTGGCTAGGTTCGTGGATGTTTCCCCGTAGGGGTTTTACGACGTCAAAAAATCGGTGTGTTGATCTTTGATCTGGTTGTGTGAGTGGTTACTGAAGGTGTTCGTCATCTATTGGAATACCTGTGTTTTCGAACTTGTATTCTATCTAATAGTTGAAAAGGAGGTTCATCTATACATATATCTTTGAATTCTAGGTCCAAAACAAGGATTGCTGTCCACAATAATTGTACATTTTGCATAGACTTTCTCTAGTTGACTTGATAAGATGATGTTACTATATCACAAGTTGTGCCTTTCCTCTATTACCTCTCTTAGATGATTTTGGGTGATGACCATATCCTTTTGAATCTCTATTGTGAAGAGACTTCTTAGCTCCCATAAATTTAGTGTTCAATGATGAAGTGCCTCATACGACTCAACACAAGTTTAGTGCCATCTAGGAGGTTACCGACTATCACCAAAAATACCTTTCCTCTCACTTTAAGTTGATTATTTTTCAACTCAAGTGGGGAATCCCTAATAACTGCTTTTGATATGAGATTTAAGATCAAAGAAGGTGATAGATCAAGAGCATAAGAAGTTATAGGTTTAGCTTGTGTAACATATTAGAAATTTAAAGGATTGGTGCCTAACAATTAGTTGATGGAGTCTTTATTCAATACTAGAGGTTTTGATGTGTGAGATGAACAAAACTAATAGGATAAATGATACATAAACAAGGAACTTCCCACTTGCTTCACCAACATGAATACTTTTTGGAATTAACTTTCTGATATTTGTTTCTCTAACTTATGCAGAGATTCATGTTCTTTGAATAGCTCTCTGTTCTCGGTTCAATTTTGAGTGAAACTACTGTTCATGATTAGAGGTATGGTCTACTCTTTGGTGTAAGCTGCACACATCAATTAGTTAACAACACAATAGTAATCAGATCAATAAAATCCAAGACTTTGCAAATAATTTGTCATTGAGAACTCTTTCTTCAATGCAACCCCTTGGCACGTTGATATCCAACTAAATTGAATCTATCAAGATTATCAAGGGTGAAACTATGCTTCTTCGATCGTTGTATGGGCATGAAGGCTCTACTAATGTTTTGGTTCAATTCTTAGTAACTACTTTGGTACCATAGGCCAATAATAACCATCGATGAGTTCAAGTGACTTAGGCTTATATTGCCAACAATAGATAAACATATGCTATGTTAAGATAACAATGCATGGTCTCTCGACTTGTTTCCAAACAAAATGAAAAATACTACTAGCTTGCTATGCCATGTTTGGACAACCAAGAACCTAGCTCAATGAACCAATAGAAGGAAATGCGCATTGCTATGTTTATGTTCTTCCAAGTAATGGTTGTTTCATGAATCAAGCTTTCTTCAATACATATAATTTAGCACACAATGTGAATGCAAGTGAATGAGATATCTCACACCAAACTATGTTGTATCTATACTCAAATCCCTTCAAAATTGCACAATAATTCACCAACACATATAAATTGGTAGCTAAACAAATCACATATATGACATGGCTATGGATTAATACATGTGAGAAAAGGCATGCAAACTGTGCTTGAAATAAAAATCAACTTAGTGGTCTGGTTTAATGTTCCTACCCAACATTTGACACATTTTGTAAACAACTCAATAAATAACAATTCCATTTATCATTCTATTGCAGAGATAACCTTTTACCATTCCATTTCCTTTTTATCACTCTCCCAACTAGATTTCAAGATCATGAGAGAGTGACCATACACTGATGCTTGGAACGATCTCAATCCCAAACATGCGAAGTGAGTATAATCTAGAAAATAGATTACATTAAATATCAATGGACAACTCCAACACTTTATGGTAATAAGACAAAATAATAACAAGCCTAAGCATTTGTTTATTGATTCATCACCTTAACTAATAAAAGTATACAATGATTGGAGGAAGGAGAGATAAGGTACATGTATTGTTTAATTAGACTTTCATATGTTGTCTACAAGTCAAAAGAACCCCACATATACATAAGAGAGAGGGGGGGAGTATAGCCCAATGTCCAACTCATCCAATCAACTCGTAAGGACAATGCATGACCACATGGGCTAAATATTTGCAGTGTATGGTTGTTTTAGCAGAGCACCAGTAGTGTACAACCTCAAGGGATACCTCTTTCTTGTGTATGAGTTTAACAAACAACCATGGGAAACAAATGGTGAAGGAAGAAACTCAATTTTGTTGGCAAATGGGTGCAATAGTCAATAAACTTAAAATAACAGAATTATGAACCCCTTAAAAGAAAGAAATAGTCTAGTAATTGCATTGGTAGATCTCTTATCTCTTAGAAAATCCAACAATGAATAAAATAGTTTTTTTAGCATTCATGTTAGACAAATGGGGAGTGAAACCATGAGAGAATTCCTCAAGCAAAATGGAGAAACAAACCCTTTCACCATTAAAAATGACTAGGCAACCATTAACATAGAGTAGCTTCCATTAAAAACATTGGCTTCAATTAAAAATGAAGAAGATAAATATATCAAGCACATATAATAGATTCTCACTGGACATAACATATAATAGATTCTCAATGGACACATTGATTTCACCTAGCTAAACCCGAAGGAAAAAACCCTAGCAATGAATGGTTTGCTCAATCATATTTTGGCAATTAGATTTACAATGTAGTGAGATGGCTCTCAGTGCATCCTCCACTCCTTGGACAACAATCCAAAAATACTTTTGATATTGAAATTGCAAGAACAAATAGGGAGAGATGGGGTAATGGGAAGGCCAACATGCCTGGACTTTCAGTTCCCATTCCTCAATGTTTCTCTCCTATTTTCATTTTCTATTTTTTATTTAATTCTTTATTTTAATTTTGCATTCCATTTAACTTCTCATTTAACTTTGCATTTCATTGTCTTTTATATCTTAGTTAATCTTCATTAATTGATTTTCGACTTACATTTAGGTATTGAGTCTTACAACCATCGTCTTGGTTCAGATCCATTTCAGATTAATAACCTCTTATAAGAGAATCAACCTACTAATTAAGATCAACTAGATGACTGAATTGCTTGCTAAATGAAAAACTCTTGGAATAGATCCAAGTTTTACTATAACATAAGTTAGTTCATGTATCATGTTTGTTAAATAATTAGGGTTGTATCAAATTATCAGGAAACATAGCATGTATGGGTACACCAATTAGTGAATTTTTGACATTATATTAAAAAATGGAAGAGCATAGAAAAATTGGCTTGGAACAACCTTGATTACAGTGGTAACTCAACAATCCATATAAAGAAAGAATAAGGTAGAGACATCGACATTACATTATTCCTCACAATCCCCAAAAGATAACATGATAAGTATAGTTTTCCAACCTTTTATCAATCTTGAATCGAAGTTTAAATAGATCATGTTGATTAATTTTGACAATGTCAAAAGGATCAATATATGTTCCAATAAATTCTAGAGCTACGTCATCAAAATAAATAACTAATCTCATCCTTGAATCCTTCCTTCTTATCCATGACAAAGTTCGCTTTAATCACTTCACTTCAAGTGTTGGAAACAAAGGTAGTTAGTCAAGTCTTCAATATTAACCATATTTGGTGAAATCAAAGATGACCATATCCGTCATTACTTCAATAATATAAGCATAAGAATTACTCCATTAAAGTCTACCTTGATCCTTCCCCATGTCACCCTTCATTAACTGAGAAAAATAATTAATCCCTTGAAATAGGGCTTCTTTATTGTCATTATGATCAAAATTGACAATGTTAACTTTGATATTTTTTATATTCTTAAACTTCTATCTTTGGAGTATTAAATCACACACCCCAGGAAATGTGACTGTGCATCCGTACATGCCACATTATTTCCCATGTTCAACCTTCCTGCTACATACCTAAAATTGCCACTGTCTTTTTCAAAGTTCAAATCTAGCTTAACATTGTATTATGCATATAAGTTGAATGAACCATTTGAGATGCATGCTTAGAATTCCAAAAAAGTTGTAGATGAAGAATGAAGAGTGGAAACTAAATTCTTTCATATGGTAAATGACCCATGTGACCAAATTTTTCAATACTAACTCTATATGAGAGAAATAACTTTGATAAAATGAAACTTTCACCTTTTTTTCCCATTGCTATTGGAGGTAATCAAATTTATAAATTGCATGTCCATACTCTCAAAAGTCCACCTAAAATAAGATGGAGCATGGAAAAAATTGCATGCACCCTATCCACTCATTTTCTAGGTTTAGAATTCACTCCAAGTCCTTCATTTAATACATTGCCCATTTAGGAATGATTGGTTGTCCATTCCTCATAGTTGGATCTTTCTATTGTTTATTTTTTTGGACACATCCTACACTTGAAATTTTTGATGTAGAAACTTCCCTTACCATAATCCTTGTACTCTCACCTTTCCACCTAGGTATTGAGCTCCAAATTTGGCTCCTTATAATTCAATTTTTGAGATTGAGAAGCCACAATTGTCCAACACATTAAAAATCATTTAGATCTCATATATAGTGCAAAACATTTATTTGGTGTTTATGTTGAAACATACTTTCCCCTTCTAATTGGGTGAAAGTCCAGACTATGTTTCCCTCATCTCTTGCTTTTCATACATTTTGGTTCCATGCTATTATATTTGGGTCTCATTACCATACCATGTCACCAACCCAATTTCACTTGCCAACTTGTCATTCTTCCATTTGTTTCCATGTGGCGCCACACCATCCACTATATAATGTAGCTAGGACTCCACTGGAGTAGCTGAAGACTTACGTTAATCCTCGGATCCCCTTGCTTAAGAATGTCTTAACATAGTGCATCCAAACTCTCAATGGGAGTCACCCAAGATGAGTCTAGGGTAAGCCCTATCTCTCCCTGGTTGTGAAGGATGGAGTAGTGAATATAGGCTCTCGTAGAGCTTCCCCCCAAAGGGTTAGGGATAAATCCATAAAACCCCTAGTGCTTTAAAGGATCCATGCTTAGTACAATTGGCCCCCATGTAATTTTTATCAAATTTTTTCTCATGAAAAAGAAGATTTTGTGCTATTCAAAATATTCTGAGGTGTAAAAGAACTTCCCGAGGAGAAGAAAATGAAAATACTAAGAACAAATATATGAATAAGGCTTATGCATTTATTCTTTGATATCATCACCAACATTGTTTATACAAATAGATCTAAAATTTAGGCATGCATATTTAGGGCTTAATAGTTGGATCCATATGGGGACAACTGTTGATTTTTCAATAAGCTAGGTTAAGCATGAAGTTCATTCCATTTTATCATTTAACTTAATCATAGACAATAATGTTGCAGGAACCAAGATCACAAGAAGAAACACCATGCACAAGAACACAAGAAGTATCCTGGGAAACCCTTATCAACAAGGGAAGAAAACCTAGCCAAATCCTTTTCTATATTCTTCAAGAGAAAGACCTTCACCACCAAGAAAGACCTAGCACACAAGAGGGTGCTCAAACCCTAGAATACTCTCACCCAAGAGATGTGCGCAGCTTTTCGCAAGTAGATGTACTTGCTGAAATTTCCAAACTCACATGAAAATTATATTTCCACAATGGGGAGTTTACTTTTACTTATACTAACCTAAACCTGTCAATTGAAGTGTCTATTGGCTCAACAGGGCCGACCTCTCTAAGTCACATTATAATTATAATTATAATTATAATTAATATTAACTAGATTAATTATCTTTTACATTATTATTAATCACATTAAGGTGGGGCCGACCTATACCCTTTACATAACAATTAGGGCTACAGGTAGGTCTGACTCTTGAAAAATATATAGAAAAGGATCTGATACACCCACTAGTGCTCATCCACTAGGGGCAAATCCATAGGGATGTCATATCTCTGCTTCATTGCATTACACAAAAGAACTAGATCTTCACACGTTCACCTATGCTCGTCCACATGAACGTCCACTCTATAGATCTTTATTCCCACTACCTCACACATGAGAATCATTTGGAGTCTTCTCGTCAACTTTGCTGCTCAGAGGAGGCTAATACATCATCTTCATTTCTGTTCACATGACGATGCAACCAATGCTCGACAACACATGTATTCCAACCAAGGACAAACAACTTCAATAACCACTCACATAACTAGATCAAAGATCAACACACTGATGTTTTCACGTGGTAAAACCCCTACGAGGAAACATCCACAACCCCAACCAACGCGACCACTTGGAGCAGTTTATTAATGCAAAGAAAAATATTACAAAGATATTTTACAAGAGAGTTTCTCACAATCGATCATCGACAAATGACCCTCCATGCTATTTAAATAGAGATCATGGACCAATCGAGTGTTAAGCCACGGATCAATGGCCATTAATATCGATGAGAGTATGAACCGTCAGATCACTCTATGTCAGGAACATATCGTGACCGTCGGATTTCCTAACTACAAATGCATACTAAAGAAACACACTAGAAAACACACTTTTACCTAACGACACAATATACCAAGTAGATATTAACTAACTCCTAAGTGTCTAAATATCCTAACATCCCCCCTTAAGAAAAACTTGGGATAGGATTGAAGGATTTACAATAGTGACACAATTGGAGAAGGAAGGAGGCATTAGAGCCTATTCCCCCTTAATGACAACTTCCTGAACTCCTAACATAGATCGAAGTTTGGAAAACTTCGCTTTTGTAAGAGACTTTGTGAAAATGTCTACAACTTGATCTTCTGTAGGGCAAACGATCACTTCAATAACTTGATCATGAATGAGCTTTCTGATGAAGTGCATGTGTAGCTCGATGTGTTTTCTACGCTGATGTTGAACTGGGTCTTTGAGGAGCTTGATGGCACTCTGATTGTCACACCAAAGGCTGGTCGGATGCTGGTGCTGGAATCCAAACTCTAAAAGGATGTGTCGAAGCCACAGGGCTTCCTGACTTGCATTTACCACTGCTCGGTACTATGCTTCTGCTGAAGAAAGTGCAATAGCCTATTGTTTCTTACAGGCCCAATTGACAGGTCCTGAACCAAAGATGAAAACATAACCTGCAGTTGAATTCCAATCATCAGGCTCGCCGACCCAATCTGAATCAGTGAAACCAACCAATAAAGGAGTCCCCCCTGAACTGTAATGTATCTCGAACTGAACTGTACCACAAACATATCAAAGTATCCTTTTAGCTTATTTCCAATGGATTTCATGGGGCGTTTGCATATACCGGGCAACAAGACCAACAACAAAGGAAAGATCAAGACGGGTATGAGTCAAGTATAAGAGGCTACCAACTAACTGACGGTATAGGTTGGCATCAAATTTAGGAGAATTACAGGTGGTAGTAAGCTTGACTCCAGATTGGAAGGGAGAAGGGGTTGGTTTACAATCGTCCAAGTGAAAGCGACGAAGAAGGTCACAAACATACTTAGTCTGGGAAAGAAAAATTCCTTCATTGGTTTGCAAAACTTGGAGGCCAAGGAAATAGTGCAAAAAGCCTAAGTCTGTCATTTCAAATTTCTTCTTAAGGCTGGTTTTCACATGGTTTAAAAGTTTTGAGTCACTACCAGTAAGGATAAAGTCAGCAACATAAAGGACAAGGATTATGAGATGGATTCCTACTTTCTTGGTATAGACATTAGGATCAAAATGGCATCTAGAGAATCTAGTGGTAATAAGAAAGGTGTCCATTTTGGCATACCAAGCTCAGGGAGCTTGCTTGAGACCATAAAGAGATTTCTCAAGGTGACAAACAAGGCTAGAGTCATTCTGGACATAGCCATAAGTTTGTTCCATGTATATTTCTTCTTGCAAATATCCATGCAAGAAGGCGGATTTAACATCCATCTGACGGGCCTCCCATTTATGCGAGGCAACAAGGGCAAGAACAAGGCAGATGGAATTCATTTTGGCTACAGGGGCAAATGTTTCATGATAGTCAATTCGTTCAACTTGGGAAAATCCTTTGGCAACTAAATGATCCTTGTGTATTTCAACACTTCCATCTGATGCATACTTAGTTTTGTAGACCCATTTACATTGGACAATTTTTCTTCATTTTGGAAGAGGTACAAGATCCCAAGTATCATTTTCCATTAAAGAATGATACTCTTCATTCATTGCTGTATCCCAATCTGGATGACCTGAAACTTCTGTAAATGTCTCTGGATCATGAGTTTCTGAAACTTGAGCCAAAAGAAAAGAGGCTCGTTGGAACTGTGAACGTGTCCGATGCTGATCTGAAGGATCACCGACAAGATCACCACCTACTTCTCATGTTGAACGAACTCATCTAGGAAGTGGTGGAGCTAGTGCTGGTTCAGGTTCAAAGGACTCATCTGGAGGAGGGTGAGCAGACAGAGGTGGATTTTCATCCTCATTGTCATCATTTGAAGAAGAAACCAAATCAAAAGAAGGCACAAACGCTGAAGATGGCTCGCAGGCCGAAGAAGACACAACCGTCGAATTAGGCTCGCAGGCCAAAGAAGGCACAAACACTGAATTATGCTCATAGGCCAAGAGATTTTCATCAAATTTAACATCTCTTCTAATAATAATTTCATTACAATGTGATTGAAGAAGTTTGTAACCTTTGACATATTCAGAATAACCAACAAATATACACTTCTCACTTTTAGGTTGCAATGCTTTCCTTTTCTCACCAGGAATGTGAGCCCATGCTATACTGCCAAATACACAGAAGTGACTTACATCTGGTTTAATTTTAGTCCAAGCTTCTTCCAGTGTTACATTTTTATGAGCCTTTCTGGGAGTGTGATTTACTATGTAATTTGCATATTTGATGGCTTCTGCCCAACACTTTAGACTTAATCCCTTAGATTGGATCATACAATTAGCCATTTCTTTTAATGTGCGGTTCTTTCTCTCAGCAACACCATTTTGTTGTGGTGTATATGGAACAATGTGTTGCATTTGGATTCCCTATGTAGTGCAGTAATTTGTAAAATTATTGTTCACATATTCACCTCCATTATCTGTGCTTAACCTTTGAATTTGATGTCTAGATTGCTTTTCTACAAGGGCCTTGTAGGCCAAAAACTTGTCCAAAACTTCTCTCTTAAGTTTTAAGAAGTAAACCTAAGTATGTTTGGAAAATTCATCTATGAAAGTTAAGAAATACTTGCACCCAGAAAAATAAGGAGAAGAAAGTGGACCACACAAATCATTGTGAACAAGCTGCAAAGGACCCGAGGCATGCCAAGAGGCACGTTTTTCAAAACTGTCCTGATGATGTTTGTCGAGAATACAACCGGCACAAACGCCATCTCTGCATGAAACAAGAGGAAGACTAGTCACCACCTGTTGATTACATAGTTGCTGCAATGAGCGATAGTTTAGATGACCAAACCGCTAATGCCAAAGTTTTCTCAAGTCATCACTATGAGGAATAAAAAATGATGAAAAAGATGATGACCCAAAGTTGTCAAACTTGTACAACCTGGTAATATCATCAACAATTCCAGTTGCAAGAACATGATTAGGATCTTTTAGATCCTTGATTACAACTTGGTGAGGTGAAAACTCTACGGTTTTACCTTCACCTGAATGAGTGATTTGATATACTGATAGAAGGTTACAAGAAAGACTTGGAACACATAATAAATCATTGAAATCACCATTTTCTACTTGTACTATTCCAGATCCTTCAACACTAAGAGATCTATCATCACCAACAAATATTTTCTTGGTGTTACATTCATTTAGAGTAGAAAATATGTCTCTATCCTTAGCCATATGATAATATGCTCCAAAAATATTACTCTGGTTATAACAATTTCTCCCTTGGGTACCCATACCTCCTACTAATCGTTCCATGAGGTGGAGAATACAATCACACTGATGCGCTGGCAAGGCATTTCTTGCCATTATGCTCCCCTTAGCCCTCAAATCATCGCAATCTTTTGTTCCACATCTGCAATCAATATTTCTGGAATCGTACCTTGTCCTAGAGGCCAAGATCCACATAGTGTTATCCTCCATCGCTCCTGTCCTTCTCTTCTCATGATTTCCATTAATACTGCCCGTGCTATCTCCCGATTTGGCCTCTATATTCATGCTATAGATTTGTACATCCACCTGCCTTCCCTTCTCGATCCCGTTTACTCTCATCATGAGATCTGAGGGCCAAGTGTTAGGATACTCATACTCTGCCTGGGTCCCATGTCGGGTTCGACTGCCCTGTGTAAGCCCCGATGTCACTGTCACTCCTGAAGCTTCCACTATGATCTATATTTTCCAAGTGTTCACAATCTAATATGAGTTGGCCCCTCAACATTCCAATTCACGCCTCGTCCAACAAACTGCCCCCCAAAATTGCTCCCTCGTTTGCTAATCTTTCCGCCAGTGCGTTTGCTGATCTATGTATCCATCTGAATTCTATCGTGACAATGGTTTTTAAGTGCTTCATAATTCTTTGTAGAGTTTGTGCCAGACACCATTGTCTTATCACCTTGCCAATGCTGGTTCCATACTAGAGTTTTTTTGCTGTAATGATCAACAGAGCCGAGTCTCCCTTGAATATGACACTTTTTTGGCGTTCTCTAATCATAATATCTAGACCCTGTTCCAAATATTCAAACTCAGTTGCATTGTTTGTGGTGCTGCCAATGTTAGTTTCATACAGTCGGATAATATTCCCCCCGCTATCTTTGAACACTCCCCCCTCTTCGACCTTTCCGGGGTTGCCTTTGGATGCACCATCGAAATTCAATTTCAAGAAGATTATCTGAGGTGAGGAACAGGTCTTGACATCACTGAGAATACGTGGAGAATGAGGGGTAGGTAAGTTAAGGCTCCATTCTTTCAATTATAACTAGATAAGGATTGAAAGGTCGTGGGGAGACGTCATGTTTTTTTGGCACATAAATTTCCTGCTCTACACTGTCTCCCTTAATTGTTTTTTAATAATGTCCACGATCTTAGAGATCAGGTAAAGTTAATTCCTAAAGAGTCTTATGTTTCTTTCTTTCCATATTTCCCAAATGACAATTCCAGGAGTTAACCTCCAATATAGGTTAACCACTTCATTTTTGTTAAAATATTTTTTACCTGCAAAGAATATTCTTGTCCCCTTTTGTAGATAAAGATAAAATATATTTATATTTGATTAGATCAATCCCCTTTTGTGGATTGATCATGTAGGGCATTGTAATTGACCAAATCCCCTTTTGTGGATTGGTCAAACCCTAATTGTAATAGGCTAAATGAAAAGTCGACCCTAGAATATATTAAAGTGGTTATAACCACCCAGAATGAGAAGTCGGCCCAACCATAATATATTAAAGTGGTTATAACCACCCAGAATGAGAAGTTGGCCCAGCTAGTGAAAAGAAACCCCAGTTCACACGTGACAGATTGTATAAATAAGAGAGGCTAGCGCCTCATTTGGACACACACTCAACTCACTCATCTAGTGCGTAAGTATTGAAGGAAGCTGCAGTTACCAGTTGCCAGAAGAAGGAAGAGAGAGAGAGGCGAATCCTTGGAAGAGGAATTTATGTGTTGTTTGGTTCATTATCTTGGCATTGTATTGGATATCTATATTAAGGAAGTTTTGTTGGGTTTTCTTCCCCTTGAGGGTTTCCCAGGATAAATGCTTGTGTACTCTTGTGATTGTGTTTCTCTTAGTGATCCTGTCTATGCTATTGTTATCTAGTAAATAGAAAGGTAACCTAATAATAGCGGAAACTTTAACATGGTATTAGAGCTAAGCTGAAGAGAGCATCTTCCACAGGAAAAAGAAAAAATGTCACTGTTGCTGTACATAAAAATTAGGGTTTTTATTAAAGAAGGTTTCCAGCCTCAAAACCATCTAGAAAGGTGCGCCATACCTCAAGGAACATTTTGGCATCCTCGGTGCACTTTTTCAGTGGCTAGATATCCCGAAAAGTGAAACCCTAGTTTTCACATAGTACCAGAAAACTAGAAGTACCAGTGTACCAGAAGTACGAGAAAACCAGAAGCACCAGTCCAGAAATTTGCAGATCAAGTTTGGAGGGGTAAAAGTTGGATTTTCTGAAATCTAAACACACCAGGCTACTTGCCTCAGTCCAGCGCATCTTTTGGTGAGTTCAATTTTCAGATCCAAGTAATTAGATTTTTTATTATTTCTATAGCCCGAAGGGCTAGGGTTTCTTCTAAAAGAAAGAATGACTACCAACATGAGGGTAGAAGATAGGCTGGAAGAATCTAGAAACTTCAGATCTTGGAAGCATAGGTTGCAGATGATTCTAGACGAGAATGATTTGCTAGAACATGTCACAGTGGGTGTACTAGAACCAGAGGAAGAAGAGAAAAATACCAAGCATAAGAGGAATGAAAAGAAAGCAAAGAGAATTGTGTAAGATTCAATAAAGGATCCCTTGATCCCTCATATATCCGAACTACAGAAAACAAGGCAAATGTATGAAGCACTCAACAAATTATATGAAAGCAAAGACATTAGCCAGAATCTTACCTTAAGAAATCAACTTCGTAATATGAAGATGGTCAACTCAGAATCTGTCACATCTTATCTTATGAGAGTTTCTCAGATCAGAGATCAGCTTGCAGCTATCGAAGATGTCATTAGTGACAAAGAACTTGTAGCCACAACCCTAAATGGGTTTCCAACATTTTGGATTCCTTTTGTACAAGGAGTGTGTGCAAGAAGGAAATTACCCAAGTTTGATAAGTTATGGGCAGATTGCACACACGAAGAATCTATACTTCCAGACCAACACAAGAGACTAATTGTCGATGAAGAGGAAGCTCTTACAACTCAAAAGAACAAAATAATTTCCTTCAGGAAGAACAATAAAGAAGCTAACTCCGTAAGAGTTCCAAACAAGAAGAAAGATGTTTCAAAGATCAGATGCTACAACTGTCAAAAGTTGGGACACTTTTCTTATGACTGTCCTCAAGGAAAAGGGAAAAGAAAGTATCATGCACATGTGGCAGAGGAAGAGGAATCTCCTCCTTCAAAGAAAGCTTTAGAAGAAATTAAGGATTATGTACTTTAAGTTGAAGATAGTTGATCTGAAGAAAGATAGCAAATGGTGGAGTCTGTGAAGCCTCCCCACAAAAAAATAAAAGATAAGTATTCATGTTTATTTTTAGTATCTTGTTTACTTTAATACTTTATCATTACAATTTAGTTTTTTGTGAGAATGTTAATTAACCTCGTTTTATTTCAGTGTCTATGCAGACTTATGAAGGAAGTATCAAAGAAGAGGATGAAGAAAGATATAACATATTTATTTCATGTATGATCACTCATGAGAGTGACAAAGAAAG
>ML787656.1:42756-65841 GCA_009831015.1 Picea engelmannii | reverse complement strand
ATGTTCCTCACCCAAAAGTTGTAGTCCTCGGATAGATCTTTCTAACAAGGTATGGAACGCGTCAAACGAAGATCGTATGCCAAAGTTACGTCCCCGGGAAGTTGATGTACCAACTTACCCAAATGGGCCCCATAGTCTTGGCGTTTCATCTCCTAGGGTTAGGACTTTGGATGTTTAGGGTTTTCCATTGTTTCTCAATAATAATAGGCCTTCGAGCCTCATTGTAACACAGTTGAGAGGCCAGTAGCCGCCACATCTCTTCTCAGAGATAAGCTACCAACACCCTAGCCAATTTATTTCCATTTTGTTTGTAAGCATATTTCAGTCATTTGTTATTAATGAAATGAAGTCTTATTTCTGCTGCATCTCTGTGTTTATGTGTATTTCTGTATTTCATTGTGTTCCTACATAAATCTGGATCAATGGTGCCCATATATTTTGATCAAGATGAAAGCTATCCAGTAGATGGATGGTGCCCAACAGATGGGTAGCATGGTATTATACCATGGAAATATTTTGGACCACAAGTGAAGGAATGAGAAATCCCACAGGTAGACCTTCGTAGAGAAGGAGAAAGAGAAGAGACCTTCGTAGAGAAGGGGAATAAGAAATTTTCCAAAGTTGGCCTCTGTCCAAGTGTTGAGTTTTGGATACTCTGGGGACATGCTAGAATACCCTCGTAGAGAGGGGTGTGACCACCCTCGTAGAGAGGAATGTGAATGTTTCTCCAAGGGGAAACGAGAAAATACTCTCCTCTGTCCAAGGATTGAGCAGTCTGGAACACAAACCTTGACCATGTGGAATGGTTAGTTGACTCTTGAGGTTTGTGTTGTGATCCTGCGTGGATCATAGAAAGGGAGTCTAGTCTTTCCCAGGCTAGCATCTTAGCTTCTCTAGTTCATGTGGGATGACTAGGAGTGAAGCTATGGTTGTAGTCCTCCCCAGTGGATGGGTGAGATAGATGACTACAAGAGAAGGGAGAACATAAAAGGAATGGAAAAACTCATAGAATATCTTCTGTGTGAAGATAAGACATCTTTTGTGTGAAGATAAGATATATTCTGTGTGAAGATAAGAAATAAGTGTCTTCTGCGTGAAGACGAAAGAAAGAAAGAGTATCTTCTGCGCGAAGATAAAGAGAACAAAACTTCCGATGATTTATAGATATTCCAGTCAGTGATCATGATGCCAGATGACCAAGTGGATTATATTGATGCCTCCTGTTATCTAGTTGATGATGTTACCCAATTGATGATGTTGCCTAGTTGATGATGTTATCTAGTGGACGCTGCTACCTAGTTGATGTTGACATCTGGTGACCTATCAAAAGATAAAGAATATCCTTCTTGTTAAGAGGGAGTGTTGAAGTATTGTGTAACTGCAAAGAATATTCTTATCCCCTTTTGTGGATAAAGATAAAATATATTTATATTTGATTAGATCAATCCCTTTTTGTGGATTGATCATGTAGGGCATTGTAATTGACCAAATCCCCTTTTGTGGATTGGTCAAACCCTAATTGTAATAGGGTAAATGAAAAGTCGTCCCTAGAATATATTAAAGTGGTTATAACCACCCAGAATGAGAAGTCGACCCAGCCATAATATATTAAAGTGGTTATAACCACCCAGAATGAGAAGTCGACCCAGCAAGTGAAAAGACACCCCAGTTCACACGTGCCAAATTGTATAAATAAGAGAGGCTAGCGCCTCATTTGGACACACACTCAACTCACTCATCTAGTGCACAAGTATTGAAGGAAGCTGCAGTTACCAGTTGCCAGAAGAAGGAAGAGAGAGAGAGGTGAATCCTTGAAAGAGGAATTTCTGTGTTGTTTCGTTCATTATCTTGGCATTATATTGGCTATCTATATTAAGGAAGTTTTGTTGGGTTTTCTTTCCCTTGAGGGTTTCCTAGGATAAATGCTTGTGTACTCTTGTGATTTTGTTTCTCTCAGTGATCCTGTCTATGCTATTGTTATCTTGTAAATAGAAAGGTAACCTAATAATAGCAAAAACTTTAGCAATTTTCACTATAGAGTGCCTTCCAATTCTTTAAAGTAGCTCTAATATCTCCGTTTACATTATCCATTTGGAGAAATCCCATTGGTACCCACTCCTAGATATTGGTTGCATAGGTGCACTCATCCAGAAGGTGGTTTGTTGTTTTCTCCTGGCCTTTGCAAAGATGACATCTTGAGGGTCCGTGGAAACCTGTTTTTACAAGGTTTTCACAGGTCAAGATTTTCTTAAATATTTTTATCTTTGTCCATTAGGGTAACTCCAAAGTCGTTCCCAATGAGGTTCCATCTCTCTCTGGGCTTGGCTTGCTATATAGTTTCTGGCTTCTTTCAGAGATAATTCTCCACCATCTTTCCTCCCCCATATTAGTTTGTCTTCCTCCTCCGAGAACCAAATATTCCTTTTGCCTACCTCCTCCTCTATCTCTTTGACCAGTTGCGCATCCCAAGTGCTGTCTTGATTTTGAAAATTGTCTAATATTCACCATTTTCATATCTCCCCCTTTGTTTCCAGTACTGACAAAATCTTACTTTACCTTGCCCCAACATCTCTTGTTTTATCCTGTCCTTGTCTTGGTTTTCCATCTTGGGTTCTTTTTGCCATCCATCTTCCCAAAATCTCATTGTTTGTCCATTCTTGATTTCCCAGAAACTGTGATCCTAGATCCACTTTTTATTCCTCGAAGCTAAGTTCCAGATGGATATTCCTTCTCCTGTGCCTGTGAAATTGATTAGCTCCCGAGGATTGATACCAGGAGCATATTTTTATTTCCATAGGCTAGCCCACGACGTCGAGCTGTCTTTAACCCATATCCACCACAATATTTCTCTGTAATCTTCATTTGTTACTTGTGGGTCTTGTAGACCAAGACCCCCTTTGCTCTCTGACCAACACAATTTCTCCCATGCCACCAGGGCCCATTTATTTTTATCCTCTACACCTCTCCATAAGAATTTTCTTTGGATTGTTCTGATTTTCTATAAAATACCTTTTGGGGCTGTGAAGATTGACATTAAATATGCTGGGATCTCTTGTAAGATTGCCTTTGTTAGATTTAAATGACCAACTAAATTAAGGGTTCTGTAGGTCCATCTCTTTACTCTCTCTTGCAGCTTGGTGAGGATCCCTTCCCAGGTAGTGTAATTACTTTCCTTGTCCATTAGGGGAACACCCAGATATCTAGTGGACAGGGTTTTCCTCTCAAACCCTATGATGTTGGAGAGATTCCTTTGGACGCCAATATTTGTGTTGAAGAAGTAAATCATAGATTTTGAGTGGTTTATTTCTGTCCTTGAGGCTTCTACGAAGTCAACTAGGATCTTCTTGTAGGCTCTGGGAATTCTGTGCAACATTGTGTCATCCAAAAACTGTTGATGAGTTGTTGTAGGGAAATCTTCATACAGTTCGAGTCCTTTTATAGTTCCTTCTTCTATTGCATATTTTATGGTTCTACTTAACCCTTCCATCATAATGATAAACATGAAGGGTGACAATAGATCTCCTTATTTGAGGCCCCTGGAAGGGTAAAACAATTTTGTTGGTGATTCATTGACCAATAGTGAGAATTGGTCGTGGACACCAGGGTCATTACCCACTTGATTGTCAAATCCAAAGGCTTCCAATGCTTTTTCCATATAGTTCCAGCTAAGTTTGTCATATGATTTGGCAAAGTTTAGTTGAATTATCATACCGTCTTTTTTCCTACTTTTCAGAGTATGAATTATTTCATGGGATAGAATGATGTTATCCATTATTTTCCTTCCCTCTACAAAGCCTGACTGTTCCTTTGAAATCAGAATGGGGAGTAGGGGCTTCATTCTATTAGCGATAACTTTAGATATAATCGTGTACACCACATTGCAAAGGGAGGTCGGTCTGAACCTGTCCGGAGTCCTCGCCTCATTTTCTTTGGGTATCAAGGTGATCAGAGTGGAGTTAATGGATTTCAAGATTGAGGCCGAGCATCTTGAGTCTTCCACTATGCCATAAATATCATTTTAACGAGATCCGAACAAGCTTTGAAGAAGTCCGCAGTAAAACCATCTGGGCCTGGGGCCTTTCCATTTGGAATCTCCTGGATCACTTGGTTTACTTCTTCAGGAGAAATAGGTTTATTTAGATTCAAGTTATGATATGTTGTAACAACTCTGGGTATATGCCTTAATATCCTATGGATTTCTTCAGTTCTTTCCAAGTTGGGTTCTCTTGCTATATCCTGAAAATGATTAACTAGAGTATTTTCAATGTCCAGGTGGGATTCTCTCTCTATCCCTTCTTGGTCATGGATCTTCAATATTTTATTATGAGTTCTTCTCGCTAAAGTCAACCTATGGAATAACTTGGTATTTTTTTCTCCTTCCTTTAACCACCGCACTCTGGAATTCTGTCTCCACAGGATCTCCTCTTGTTTACATCTAGTCTCCCACTCCTGACTCAATTGGTCCTCCTCTATTTTCCTCTCCTCATTATAGCCTTCTTGGATACACTGTTCTTGGAGCCGACCAATTTTATCTTCTAGATATTTTTTAGCTTGGTCAATATTCCCAAAGACTTCTTTATTCCACTGCTTGATTTTTTATTTTATGTATTTTAGCCTTCTTTGAATTTTAAACATTTTTGTTCTCTATTATTGAATGCCCTCTTTCCACCAGATCTTGATGTTCTCCTTGAAATTTGGGTGCTCGATCCATAAATTTTCGAACCAGAACGATCTATTTTTTGGGGTTACCTGGAATTTTTCCTCCAATAGAAAAGGCCAATGGTCTGAGCCCACCCAAGGAATAATGTTTCCTTCCATTATTATACCTTGCATGACTATTGACTCTGAGATTAAGAACCTTGTTGAGGAAAAGATATGAAATGATCTTACTCAAGCATTTTCATACTTTACTTGGCTAAATAAAAGTAGACGAGAATATGACCCTATGTTTATAGCCAACACAAATATCATCCTAACTCACAAGTATTAATTATGAGTGCTTAGGCTAGTCTTTTATCATCAAAAAGCTTGCTGAAAATTCACTTTTTATGTAATTTTCTGAATATTATAAGAGTCACTGAAATAAATGCAAGAACAAAAGTAAGGACACCAAGATGATAATCAATACAAATGAGACATAAAGCAATCCTTTATTTCATTCCAATTCACCAAAGAGTCATTTTCTTTACAAAATCTCATACATAAATCTTGGACCAAAGTCAAAATTAGACATCCTCGATGGAACATACAAAAGAACCTCTGACAGAAAACCAAAACTCAACTCTAAAAGCAGGATCAACTTGCCACAAATTGTTTCCCACTCGACTCTACACAATAGCCTTTATCAGTCATGAAAACTAATTCACAAACAGACAAGTCTACACAGACTATCAAAGATGGATCAACACCTCTGAAAAACAAGTGTCTGACTGATTTGATTCAACCCTGAATATTACTGTCAACAATAAGACCCTGCTATCATAAAAGAGAATTAGGCTTGTGATAAAAATATTAATGAATGAAAAATGAACTATCTCAACATAAACTCAAAGAGAAAACCTTATTATGCTTATGCTTCTATCCCCCTTTGTTCCTCCCTTTCCTTTTGATTTTAACACATTAGAATTGGTTGAAGAAGTTGAACCAACTCATTAGTTAAGTTAATTAAAAGACTCAACTAACTTTAGTTAGGGGGAAGAGTAATAATTATAATAAGGGTTATAAATAAATAATAACTAGTAGGTGGGACCCCTTGTGACTCCCTTTAGTTCATAGCAATAATAATACATAACAGAACCATTAGTTAAGCAAAACACACCTCCTTGTGTCTCCCATCAACATATTCGCTTTTGGCAAGTTTAGCTCATGAAATTTGAAATTATTTAAAAAATAATACTCATATATCCAAAATAAAACATGTTGTCCAAAGATCCCTGAAGTCAACCCTCATAAAACAATAGATAAAATAAAACTCAATAGTCATATTTCCCTTGCTAATGCTATCATCCTTTAGTCTTTCTCTTTGACAGAAGTGTAATAGGCCTCTGTTTTCAGCCTTTTATTTGAATAGCTCATCCCTGCATGTGTGATTGATTAACAACAATCCTTTAATTAACCATACATGACAACTCTTTTAAAATGTGAAATGGATTTTGGCTCAACAGTATATTAGACTCATGCAATCCAATCCATACAAATTGTTTTACCAGTTCTCAATGAGCAGGGGGTGAAAAGGGGTTCTTGGATATGCGATGGGTTTGTATTGAGAGAAAACATGATTCCATGAGGGGGAAATGAACACATTTACTGCTCAATGACAACAACAATCAACTGTAAGCAACACAATAAAACATCACTGTAATCCATGCAAGACACTACCACTTTCAACTATTTTAACACCGAAATTCTCTTGACTGTAATTAATCTCAGAACAGGAAGTGAAAAAATGAATATGGGAGGTGACAAGGTTTGTAATTAGTGAAAAATGAAATAATGGAAGGGAAGAAAGACGATTATTGTTCATGAAATTAATTAAGTGATCCATAAAACATTCTGCGAAAAGAGATGCATCAACCATCAATCATCTTGACCAAATAATATTACTGTTCATAATCAAATATCCAACACAGTGCCATCACAAGACAATATGCATTCCACACAATCTGTAAATAGGATTTTATTCCCTTCTTTGCATCTTACAACAATTTCCAAATAGTAGCCTTTTCACTCTGTTAACCATCGAAAACAACCACTGCCCATACATTACTTCAACCAACAAATATATTCAAATTCATGTTTCCAGAATTCACAATGAAGTCACATAATCATTGCAATCGGGCTTGAGATTTAAATGCTCTGATATTCGTTAAACATATATATAGGTAGTAAACCCAATAATCCATATTAAATTGAAAAATCTGAATGGATATTTAAACATATACCCAACAACCATCATTTAGACACAAGCTATGCACAGGGTAACTCATCTAGGCAATGTAATTTAGCCACTGTAAAAAAAACAATTCAATGTGACTTAAAAGATGGACCATCCATCAAACACGACGAGGTCTGAACAACATGCCCCTTTTAACAAATGGTTGATTGCAACAAATAAACACGCTTAAAATTCTGTAAAAACCAAACTTTCCGTGTTATACATAGTGCATAGTCACCAAAACATTACGATGCAATACCTCTATTAAACAAAATCAAACACATAGTCACAGTAATAACTCGATCCATCGTACTAAATCATTAATAACACAATATTACTTCGATTTAATCCATCTGTAACCAACTATGTTGTGCAAACTGAGGCTTATACAATCGAACAAACATAAGGATGCAGTGATATATTCTCTACAATCATCCGATTCAATATCATTTGGCCCCAAAGAAAACCACAGTTACCATGCCCCTTATTTCTTTTTGCAAAAACACCATATGCACAACACAACATACGTGAGTAACATCAAGCACTTGTACCAATGCCAACTAATCATCCAAATAATCATTAGTGTAAATACCAATGACTGTGTATCAAACATCAATTCACCACCGTCGTAAAAAATCAGTCAACCTAACAAGCTGTGGCAACTATGTATACCCCCGCATCCAATCGAATCGAGGCAGAGGCCATGTCCATTAACAATACCGAGTTATTAACATAAATGGAGTAATGATGTGATTTGAAAGTGCAATTGGTGATGTAGGGTTTACCACTACTATAACAGAGTCGGTGACTATATACCAACCAACCGACTGTCCCATGAGAAACTGGTCAAGCCTGTGCTCAAAAGTCGACAACTATACCACCAATCAAACATAACCAAGTCGTAAAACCAACAAGCTAGGCTGGTATTCTCTATTAATCTTCAGACTGGAGGGATAAGGTTTGTTTCGTAGACAACATAGGGAGAGAAGAACCACTCTTTGTAATGGTGAAAACCTTGAGGCCACGGTGCATAAGGAAGAACCACGACTCATTCATGGACGGGTACAACTCCATGAAATGGGCCATAACTGAAAAGGTAGGGCTCTAGCTCGGCCTAGCAAAGGTTATTTAATGCACACAGGGTATAACCCTCATGTTGTTTGATACAACAAACACAATGCGGAGGTGAAGACAGGCCGAGGAGGAACAACATCACTCAGTGTGCAACCCTTGGCGGTGAAAACAACCCAATGCCCAAATGTAAAATGCGTGGTGACACAAACGCTTCAGTCATTAAACCCCATAAAATCCCACAGACTGGATTCAGTAATACAAAAGAATGAAGATAGCCATCAAGAGGAACAAGGATACTCTAATTAAACCAACAGGGATAACATATAATTATTATGATTGCTAACGCCTAGGATAACCAGTAATTGTATGACTTCAACATCATTTCGAAGAGAATCATCAACGTTTCATTCACAATCACCATTTCACACAGTTGCAAAACTTAAGGAAGGCACAAACCAATACACTTGAGCCAACATCCATTTCATAACTAGAGCAGACTCATGAAGGGCCAAAAAAAAGAACATACTGTTAATCGAACACCTTAAACACAAATTTGGCCGAGCGGTTCCTCCCTGATGAGGAATCAAAGCATAACCACAAAAAAAATGTTTGAACAATAACTTGAATAGGGCGACGTCCAATCGGCAGGAGCAAAGGCGATGTGTAGTAAATGCACATCACTTACCTACTTCAAGTTTATTCAATTCTTAGTACGCGCCAACTACTAATCAAACAACTCATCCAACTTGAACCGACAACCTTTAAGTCCCAAGAGCACCACCCTTATCACATATTACCATCTCTACTATACAAAAATGCATACCAACTATGCTATATACAACCTCAATAAATCACATGGCTATCCTATGTTAGCTAGGATTTGCCACAATATTTTCAATGCATATAATATAGCATGTTAGCATGGGGTAGTTTCTTCTTTTATCTTCTTTTAGTTTATTTTCATTTGTTGTTACTAACATGTGTCTGTTGCAGGTGTCACAAGTAATATATCCAAGAACAACCATGAAAACTTTGGTATAACTTGAGCTTGGAACAACAAGGGAGCCTTGTATAATATGACTGATCCATTATCCAATAAAACAATATATCGTCAACCATTGAAGTAGTGTCGAACAGTAACATAACATCGAATAAACACCAAACTTGATCTCCAATATACCAGGGGGTCCCACCTACTAATATTATTTAGCTTTTATAATAATAGGGTTTAGCAACACTTTGCGGGCAAAACTTCGTTGCAAATTTAATCGTCAACAAACTTCGATTCCACAGGAAAATTTATTTGCAACAGATTTATAACTCAGAACTCATAGTTTCAAAGACCAAGAGCAACAGGTCAATAAAATACAACCAGGAAGATATGTAATAGGGGGAAGTGAGCGGATTTAATGGAAAGATGACCTGGAATTTGAGAATAAGTCATGAAAAATGTTAAGTATGAGGGGTTTTACCAATGTATGCATAATCCATCGACCAAAATCTTCTCTTTAACTTTTAAGGAGGAAAATTTCCATATTTTCTCTTAAAATCTCAATGGATGAAGAAATGGTGAGAAGAAGTGGGAGATAACCAATTCTTTGTAAGACAATAGTGGAAATATATAACAATTTCAAGGGTCCTTTAGAGAAGACATCATAACAACTGTGTAAGCTTGATTTCTATTGACTAACAATGCTTTGCAGGAGTGTCACTATGGAAAATATGATCCAACATCTTATTCTCTACTATACAGAAAGATGACCAAATACAAAGTCCAACAGAATAAAATTGCAAAACTATTAAAATAGTGGAAATAAAGTGACTGAAAAGTAAGGCCAGTAGGAAATGCTTCAAACAGAAAACAACTATTGTAAGCAGAACAAAGAACAAAAACCTGAAAACATAGCTAGACTACTAAAATACAGGAAATCTAGACAGTGTTAGAGATTTTCAAGTTGGTTCCATGTAATGATTTAAGTGAGAACCATTAGTGCTGTAGGAGAACAATCGCTCCTGCAAATATTTTAGAATGTAAGAATTTGTACCTAAGACAAAATCGGTTTTGAAAGGACCCAACCATAATTTCTGAAATTTCGAATGTCTTCCCCTATCAGTGTGGGCCAAATCCCATAGCAGAACTTTTTCATTGACCTTAAACTTGATAGTTTTGATACTCTTGTTGAAATATTTATTAACGGTTTGCTGTCTCCTTTTAATATTATCCAAATAAAACATCCTTTGTTCTTCCAAATCTAGTAATGCATTTACTCTTTGTGAAACATCTGAAGAATTTAATTCTTCGATCTGTAGCATCAACCTTAAGGAAGAAAGTTCTAGCTCTGTTGGCAGGAGGACTTCTTGACCATAAACTAGCTGAAAATGGGTACAACCAGTGATTACTTTGGCGGTAGTTCGATCTGCTTAGAGGGAATAAGTGAGGAGAGTGTGCCACTGACGAGGCCTATCTTCGATGAGCCTTTTGACGATCCTTACCAGATTTTTGTTGGTGGACTCAGCTTTCCCGTTTCCTTGGGGATAGTAAGATGATGATGTGAAATTTTTAACCCCCAAATTGGCTAAAAACTGAGTCAGCTTAGAAGAAATGAAAGGAGGACCATTGTCTGTAATAATTTCCAATGGAAGACCAAATCTGGAAAAAACATTATTTTCAAGGAAAGAAATTACCTGATCGTCTGTAGAATGTTTAAGTGGGACAACTTCATCCCATTTTATAAAATATTCTGTGGCTTTCAAAATAAAAACTTTCCCAGCTGAAGAAGGAGGGTTAATAGGACCAATAAAATCCAATCACCTCTTTGAAAAGGGAAAATATGGCGGAACAGGTTGTAATGGCATGGCCGAAAGGCGTTCTTTCCCAACAAATTTTTGGCACTTGTCACAAGACCTAAAAAAAACATAAGAGTCATGAAAGATTGAGGGCCAATAATATCCTTTTCTAATAATCTTTAAAGTAGTGGTCTTTGCAGAAAAATGACCTCCTACATGAATGATAGATCTTGAAGAGCCATGAGCTTCTTGCAACAATTTCTGTGCGTCCTCATTGTTTACACAACGAAGCAACACACCATCAACATATCTTCTAAATAGCAGGTCTTCTATAATGACATATCTTGCAGATTCAAGATGAAGTCTTCTCTTTTGATGAGTGTCCAAGTTGTTTGGACATCTTTGGTTCTGTAAATAATAAACCAAATTCTTGTACCAAGGATGTTCAGACACAGGGAGGATATGATCGTCAATGTAAAAGAGGGATGAAAGGGAACTATATTCTTCACCAATTTATTCACCATTCTCAGCATGTTGAGCCAGGTGAAGGGCTAGGTCATGTCCCTTGATAGTGGTAGAAGTCATGATATTCAAATCATGCTCCCAGATCTTGGTAAGCCAATGTGAAATTTTTCCTGAAAGATAAGTCCGTGAGAGAAAACAATTAACAATAGGTAAAGGGACCTTTACCAACGTATGCTTACCTAAGATGTAGTGGAGAAATTTTTCAACGACCTTAACAAGAGAGAAAACATGTTTCTGAATAAAAGAATATTTAAATTCATCATTAGACAAACTTTGAATCATGTAAGCCACCAGTTTTTCATTCCCTTGGTCATCATTTTTCATAGGGACAACATAAACTGCCTCCTCAATAGCATTAGTATATATCGTGAACTCCTTCTCAAAGTCCGGCTTTGCCAAAACCAATGCAGAACTGATTGCTTTGTTAATCCCTTCGAAAGAATTTTCGACGTCGTCTGTCCAAGAAAAAGGATGATCTTTCTTAAGCAGTTTATGAATTGGTTTGACCATCACAACAAAATCTGGGACAAACCTACAAAAAAAGTTAATAACCCCCATAAAAGCTTGAACTTATTTCTTGGAAGTGGGAGTAGGAAAGTTAAGGATAGCAACAATCATTTTGGGATCAATGCTTATGCCTGAATAAGAGACAATGTGTCCCAGGAGTTTTCCCTCGGTAACACTAAAAATGGACTTGGAAGGGTTTAGTGAAATGCCAATTTTTCTACATCGCATGAGAAATTTTCTCAAATGACCAAAATGATCTGATCGAATTTTAGAGTATTCTGTTAAGTCATCAAGGTAGATCTGAATTATCTTACCGATCAAATCGTCAAAATCTAACTACATAGCTCTTTGAAATGTGTCACCTACATTAGATAAACCAAAAGGAATACGTTCATAAGAAAAGGTACCCCAATGAGTAATAAAGGTGGTTTTATATTTATCTTCCCTTTTTACCTTGATTTGATTGTAACTTGAAAAACCGTCAAGTAAGGACATCATTTGTGACCCTACAACTTGTTGCAAAATCATTTCCATGTTAGGGAGAGGGAAGTGGTATTTTATGCTAGCTCAGTTTAGGGAATGAAAAATCGACGCACAATCTGATCTGACCAGTGGTTTTTCGAACGAGGACTAGATTTGAGACCCATTCAGAATATTTTTCCGGAAAGATGATTCCAGCCTTCAAAAGTTTTTCCAACTCCTTTTGAACAGTTTCTTCTAGCACAGGGTTGATAGGTCTTTGTTTATGCCTAACTGGCTTTACGCCTTCCTGAATGGGGATGGAATGCTGTATAAGTCCAGGATCAAAACCACGAATATCCTCATAAGACCAAGAAAAAACATCTTCAAATCCACCAAGCAACTTGGAAAACTTTCCCTTCTCTTCATCTGAACATTTGGCACCTATTTTGACATTCTTTGGAGTCTCGGGTGTCCCAATGTTCAATGAGATGGTTTCACCCACCTTCCTTTTTGACTCTTCTTCTTTTTGTTTCTCCTTTTTGCCTACATCACTTGACGGAAATGAACTCTCCAAAGGAGTCAAGCCTTTAGGAATCTTGTTATCTTCTATGGATATAATTTCCTTAGGTTTAAAAGGTTCATTTTGAATGAAAGCACAAATACTCTCATCGCGAGGGAAGACCTGCCAAGATTCTATATTGTTGGGAATATGAGGGCGATATAGGTATTGAAAGGTACAATCAGGTCTGTGTGGCAGAAGTTTCCAATTAGGGGAGGCTGCAAAAATTGCTAACCGATCAACCATTGAGTTCAACTCCCTTTTAGCATGGGTGATGTTGAAATATAAAAGGTTCGAGATAAGCGCCCAAATGGTTTGAGTGTATCGTTTCATCAACTTGTTGCTAGGAGGGTAAATTTTACGCACAAGATTCACAACAAGCTTGGAATCCCCAAAAACTGAAAGGTGACCACAACCAATATTATAAGCATTTTCAATGCCTAATAACAAGGCTTCGAATTTAGTGACATTGTTAGTGCAAGCAAATTCCAATCGATAAGAAAAGTTATGGATTTTTCCTATAGGAGAAATAAAGATAATGCCAGCTTTGTTACCTTCTTTTGAGCATGAACCATCAAAGTGCATGTGCCACATGCCATCATCTAAATCGATTTGTTCCATGGAAATGTTATCTTGCTTGGCAAATATGGAATACACTCCTAAGTCCTCCTCGATATAGTTTATGTTAGGTCGTGGGACACTCTCTTTGTAGGGTGATATCCTTCCTTCTCTAAGGACTATAATATTTTTTTCACCCCGAGGAACAGATAAATGTGTTCCGTTGGGTGAGAGGTACCCACCCATTGAGGCTTTCCAATCTCTTCCTAAGATGATTGAGTAATTTCTTACTGGCATATCGATCACCTGAATATTGAGGGTCGTCCTTATTTTAGGATGAGGGCACAAAACTAAGGTCTCATCTTTAATCTCACCTATGGTATTTTGTTGTAGACTATTATAAGAAAGCATGATTCTGGCGTTTTCATCTGTACAAGAAAATCCTATATCTTCCATAATAATATTCGACATCACACTTGGGCCCGAACCACTATCAATGAGGAAACAATGGGCAATTGGCATCAACATATTTTTCCTCAAGCCTATGGAGGTAAGGAGAAGGCAATGCATGAAAGCGGCTTGGTTCTGAGGGCGGATAAGTTCATGGATTTGATTGTACAATTTGGTGAAAGCAAGTTGAAATAATTGATGGTCTCACCATCTTTATAAGTGGCGTTATTGTATTCCCTTAACTTCTTGGCAGGGCTTTTAGATTTCCCATAAGTGGATCAAAACCAATATATTAACTCCTCCCAAGTAGATAGGATCTTAGGAGGAAGGTCAAAGATGTCGGCCACAACCTTTCCTTCCAAGGAATTGACAAATAGGCGCATGCAAGTATCATTTTCATTGGCCCCTATGTTATGACAAGCATTATAAAATTCCACTAGGTGTTCATTGGTACTGATAGTGTTATTCCTTGAAAACTTAGGCAAATTCTATTTAAACTTCGGAAGTGGGCGAGTAGTAGGTGCTAGGTTAAGAGGAGAGGACACATGCCACAATGTAGTTGTGGCATCTTCTTCGAATTGAAAAAGCCCATATTTTTTAATGACTTTGGTGGGGTTTGTAGTAGATTGGACAGGGATATGGTCGTTGTACAAGCTACCAATGATCGATGACAATGAATATTGGGAATATGGAGCACTTCCAGTGCCACCAGAGCCACCACTAGATGCCATCTTGTGGTTGATGGATGAGGGAAAGAAAGACGATCTAGATGAATCAGATAAATTTCTCCTTAGAGCACTTTGTTGGGAATATAACACAACGTTTCTTCTTCCTATTTCAACAATAGGATTGATTTCGGGTGACAAGCCTATTCTTATTCTAGAAGCACGAGAGTATAAGGACACGAAATAAAGGCCACATATCGAAGAAACACAAGTTTATTGCTGATTTATAGGTTTTCTAAGTCTAGCCTCCAATTGTTCTTGGGCACTAATATCTCTTTCAATTGCTGTGCAAGAATGGTTAAGTTTGACACGGGTATTGGCAATATCTAGAATGGTGTTAAACAGGTTCAAAGACATGTTGGTCTGGTCTTGAAGACCGTGCTCGATATTGGGATTCCTTGCAGCAGGAACAATCAATAATAGTAAAATATTCAAAGACAATTTCAGAGAAGAAAGATGTATCGATGAAAAATCGAATAATTATTTTTTAAACAGAGAGATATCGAAGATGTCCCCAGTATGGTCTCCAAATAAATGTTGAGGAAAATATATGAAATGATCTTACTCAAGCATTTTCATACTTTACTTGGCTAAAGAAAAGTAGATGAGAATATCGCCCTATGTTTATAGCCAACAAAAATATCATCCTAACTCACAAGTATTAATTACGAGTGCTTAGGCTAGTATTTTATCAACACAAAGCTTGCTAGAAATTCACTTTTTATGTAATTTTCTGAATATAACAGTCGCTGAAATAAATGTAAGAACATAAGCAAAGACACCAATATGATAATAAAGACAGATGAGACATAAAACAATCCTTTATTTCATTCCAATTCACCAAAGAGTCATTTTCTTTACAAAATCTCATACAAAAATCTTGGACCAAAGTCAAACTTAGACATCCCCGATGGAACATACAAAAGGACCTTTGACAAAAAACCAAAACTGAACGCTAAAAACTGGATCAACTTGCCACAGATTTCTGCCCACTCGACTCTACACAATAGCCTTTATCAGTCATGAAAACTAATTAACAAACATACAAGTCTACATAGACTATCAAAGATAGATCAACACCTCTGAAAAACAAGTGTTTGAATGATTTGATTCAACCCTGAATATTGCTGTCAACAATAAGACCCTGCTATCATAAAAGAGAATTAGGCTTTTGATGAATATATGAATGAATGAAAACTGAACTATCTCAACATAAAATCAAAGAGAAAACCTTAGTATGCTTCTGCTTCTATCCCCCTTTTTTCCTCCCTTTCCTTTTTCTTTTAACACGTTAGAATTGGTTGAAAAAGTTGAACCAACTCATTAGTTAAGTTAATTAAAAGACTCAACTAACTTTAGCTAGGGGGAAGCGTAATAATTATAATAAGGGTCATAAATAAATAATAACTAGTAGGTGGGACCCCTTGTGACTCCCTTTAGTTCATAAAAATAATAATAGTCATAACATAACCATTAGTTAAGAAAAACACACCTCCTTGTGTCTCCCATCAACATATTCGCTTTTGGCAAGTTTATCTCATGAAATTTGAAATTATTTCAAAAATAATACTCATATATCCAAAATAAGACATGCTATCCAAAGATCCCTGAAGTCAACCGTCATAAAACAATAGATAAAATAAAAATCAAAAGTCATATTTCCCTTGCTGATGCTATCATCCTTTAGTCCTTCTCTTTGACATAAGTGTAATAGGCCTCTATTTTCAGCCTTTTATTTGAATAGCTCATCCCTGCATGTGTGATTGATTAGCAACGATCTTTTAATTAACCAGACATGACAACTCTTTTAAAATATGAAATGGATTTTGTCTCAACAATATATCATACTCATGCAATCCAATCCATACAATTTTTTTTACAGTTTCTTAATGAGTAGGGGGTGAAAAAGGGTTCTGGGATATGCAAGGGGTTTGTATTGAGAGAAAACATGATTACATGAGGGGGAAAAGAACATGTTTACTACTCAATGAAAACAACAATCAACTGTAAGCAACCCAATAAAAAATCACTGTAATCCATGCAAGACACTGCCACTTTCAATTGTTTTAACACCGAAATTCTCTTGACTGTAATTAATCTTAGAACAAGGAGTGAAAAAATGAATATGGGAGGTGAAGGGGTTTGTAATTAGTGAAAAATGAAATAATGGAAGGGAAGAAAGATGATTACTGTTCATGAAATTAATTAAGTGATCCATAAAACATTCCATGAAAAGAGATGGATCAACCATTAATCATATTGACCAAATAATAATACTGTTCATAATCAAATATCCAACACAATTCCATCACAAGACAATATGCATTCCACACAATCTGTAAAGAGGATTTTATTCCCTTCTTTGCATCTTACAACAATTTCCAAACAGTAGCCTTTCCACTCTGTTAACCATTGAAAACAACCACTTCCCATACATTACTTCAAACAACAAATATACTCAAATTCGTGTTTCCAGAATTCACAATGAAGTCACATAATCACTGTAATCGGGCTTGAGATTTAAATTCTCTGATATTCACTAAACATATATATAGGCAATAAAACCAATAATCCGGATTAAATTGCAAACTCTGAATGGATATTTAAACATATACCCAACAACCATCATTTAGACACAAGCTATGCATAGGGTAACTCATCTAGGCAATGTAATTCAACCACTGTAAAAAAAATAATTCAATGTGACTTAAAAGCTGGACCATCCATCCAACATGACGAGATCTCGATAACATGCCCCTTTTAACAAATGGTCGATTTCAACAAATAAATACGCTTAAAACTCTGTGAAAACCAAACTATTCGTGTTATACACATTGCCCAGTCACCAAAACATTACGATGCAATATCTCTATTAAACAAAATCAAACACATAGTCATAGTAAAAACTCAATCCATCGTGCTAAATCATTAATAACACATTATTACTTCGATTTAATCCATCTGTAACCAACTATGCTGTGCAAAATCAGGCTTATACAATCGAACAAACATAAGGATACAGTGATATATTCTCTATAGTCATCTGGTTGAATATCATTTGGCCCCAAAGAAAACCAGAGTTACCATGCCCCTTATTTCTTTTTGCAAAAACACCATACGCACAACGCGACATACATGAGCAACATCAAGCACTTGTACCAACACCATCTAATCATCTAAATAATCATTAGTGCAAATACCAGTGACTGTGTATCAACCATCAATTCACCACTGTTGTAAAAAATCAATCAATCTAACAAGTTGTGGCAACTACTCATACCCCTGCATCCAATCGAATCGGGGTAGAGGCCCTCTCCATTAACAATACCGAGTTATTAACATAAAGGGATTAACAATGTGCTTTGAAAGTGCATTTGGCGATGTAGGGTTTACCACTGCTATAACAAAGTGAGTGACTATATACCAACCAACCGACTGTCCCGTGAGAAAATGGTCAAGCTCGTGCTCAAAATTCGACAACTATACCACCAATCAAACATAATCAAGTCATAAAACCAACATGCTAGGCTAGTCTTCTGTATTAATCTTTAGACTAGAGGGATAAGGTTTGTTCCATAAACAACACAGGGAGAGAAGAAACACTCTTTGTAATGGTGAAAACTATGAGGCCATGATGCATAAGGAAGAACCACGACTCATTCGTGGACGGGTACAACTCCACGATAGAGGCCGTAACTGAAAAGGTAGGGCTCTATCTCAGCCTAGAAAAGGTTATTTAACACACACAGGGTATAACCCTCGTGTTCTTCAATCAAACAACCACAATGCGGAGGTGAAGACATGTTCGAGGAGGAACAACATCACTCACTGCGCAACCCTTGGCAGTGAAGACAACCCAATGCCAAAATGTACAATGTGTGGTGACACAAACAATTCAATCATTGAACCCCATAAAATCCCACAAACTAGATTCAACAATACTAAAGCATGAACATAGCCATCAAGACCAACAATGATACTCTAATTAAACCAGCATGGATAACAAAGAATTATTATGATTTCTAATGCCTAGGATAACCGGTAATGCTATGAATTCAACATCATTTCAAAGAGAATCATCAAAGTTTCATTCACAATCACCATTTCACACAGTTGAAAAACTTAAGGAAGGCACAAACCAATACACTTGAGCAAAAAACCATTTCATAACCAGAGAAAATTCATGAAGGGACAAAAAAAAGAACATACCATTAATCGAATGCCTTAAACGCGAATTTGGCCGAGCGGTTCCTCCCTACTGAGGAATTAGATCATAACCACAACAACAATGTTTGAATAGTAACCAGACTAGGGTGGCGTCCAATCGACAGGAGTAAAGGCGATGTGCAGTAAATGCACATCACTTACCTACTTGAAGTTCATTCAATTCTTAGTACATGCCAGCTACTAATCAAACAACTCATCCACCTTGAACCAACAACCTTTAATTCCCAAGAGTTCCACCCTTATCACATATTACCATCTCTACTATACAAAAATGCATACTAACTATGCTATATACAACCTCGATAACTCGTATGGCTATCCTATGTTAGCTAGGATTTGCCACAATCTTTTCAATGCATATAGTATAGCATGTTAGTATGGGGCAATTTCTTCTTTTAGTTTCTTTTAGTTTCTTTTCATTTGTTGTTACTAACATGTGTTTGTTACAGGTGTCACAAGTAATATATCCAAGAACAGTCATGAAAACTTCGGTATAAATTGAGCTTGGAACAACAAGGGAGCCCTGTATAATATGCATGATCCATTATCCAATAAAACAAGATATCATCAACCATGAAAGTAGTGTCGAACAATACCTTAACATCGAATAAACACCAGACTTGATCTCCAATCTACCAGGGGGTCCCACCTACTAGTATTATTCAGCTTTTATAATAATAGGCTTTAACAACACTTTGGGGGCCAAACTTCGTTGCAAATTTAATCGTCAACAAACCTGTCTAATCTCAAAGCTATTTGTTGGTGAAGGCTTCTTTTGTTGTTCCGGGTGAACTGACCATTACTAGTTTTGATATCAACTAACTTGGTTTTTTCTACGAAGGCTGAGTATACCTATGCATCTTTGTCCAGTCTTCTTATACCTCCTTTCTTTTTAGACAAAGTGGTGATTATATTAAAATCCCCTGCTAAAATCCAGCGAGGGTTTCGATTTCTATCCCTTAAGTTTTCTAGGTCCAAAATCATTTGTTTTTTTATCTTCTAGTAGATGAGGGCCATACACATTAATGCACATAACCTTCTCTGGACTCCCTATCACTTGCATGATTACTGACAAATAATTCTTAGTAGCTTTTGCCAAGAGTAGTTCCACCTTTTGTGGGTTCCAAAGGGTGAATATGCCTCCAACAACATTTTGATACATATCTCCAAAACATTATAGATATTCCAATTTTCCTTACTTATTTGTACCATCTTTTCTGAGGTACATTTGGTTTCCTGAATAAAAAAAATGTCTAGTTTTTCCACTTTGAGTTTATTTTTTAGAATTCTCTGTTTCCTGGGGCTGTTTAGGCCTCTTATATTCCAAGTGATAACCTTCATTTTAAACATTTTTTTTTTGGGGGGGTGAGTAGGGAATAAAGTTTTGATCTTACCCGAGTTAATCAGAAGCACTCTAGTTCTTTCAAGGCCACATTGTTGGATTTCCTCCCCCTCTTCCTCTTTCCTTGATTTGGAGAGTGCTATTGTGGACTGTCTCCTGCCTTGATGCCTAGGGTCCCTATTTCTCCATGCATTCGTTTGATTCCTCTTGCTTTTTCTTCCTCCCTCATTAGGAAGAGGTACTGAATGCGATCTAGTTGTTCTGACAGTATGTTATCCATCCCTTTTTTTTCCACTGCTCTAATATATCCTGGAGGTTTATCCCTTCCCTTTCGACGATGTCTTTGAGATCAAGATCCTCAGTTTCTGTAGCGCCCCCGCCTTTATGAAAAAAAAAATGACGTACAACATGTATTTTTTTTTTTTTTTTTGCATTAGGAAATTATACATCATGATTAATAACAACATCATTGACACATCATCCAATATATTAATGAAACCATATTAACGCATTAACAATCAATCACGATACAAGATGACGCCTCATCACCATAAATACGATACACATATCGACACATTAAAACAAATAAATAACATCCCATAATCATCACATCCATATATAAATAAAGATGCATAAACAATACAAATCATAAATCGCTCAACTCATCTCAATAGGATAATCATCAAATAACACCATGATAACATGAGATAACATAACGCTAACTTAAGGATCATAAAGATAATCATAATAATGACATAAGATACTACATGCCCAACCTACCCTGGAAGGTTAGGACCTCTAGGACACATACGCAACTCTTAAGCCTAGGTTCTAATTGATTTTAACCATTTAAGGTCTCAGGGCTGACGACTGTTCTGAGGAACAAGGAGGTGCCTACATCCCACTAACAACAAGTCCAATCGACAACTAGATCAATCCATCAATCCCATTCATCATTTAATCAAGGCGCAAGGGTAACCATCATCGTTATCAATCATGCATCAACATTTAAATAATCGTTGCACGCAAGAGTAAACAATTATAGAACATTCACAGGTCAACATAAGTAAAGGCGCAAGTGGAAACTAGTTGCCAAATCAGACATACATCTACATAATTCCATGGCGCCATATTAATTAGTAAACTCCTCATGAAGCAAAAGTTATCAATGTTAAAAATTCAAGGGCAAGAGATGTTGATACTGAGAGGGGGGTGAATCAGTATCAAGTACAATTTAAAACCTTTTTCAACTTATACTTAAACCATTCAACTATATCCAATGAGCAATGAACAATAGTATAAGAGTTGCACCAATACACCACAATACACCATGCACACTATATGAGAAATAATCAATAGTTATTGTTCAAGGGAAGTAATGACTTCCAAAGGTAGCTACAGCTTCCAAATGTAAAGGGAGGCATAAAACTCCAAGAGGAAGATAAAATCCTCCAATATCAAGAGAGAGTTGAACTCTCCATCCTTGCCCCTTCCTTTCACCCAAGAATATATGAGAGATAATAAAACTTTACATTAAATAATCACCATCAACCAATCATCACATAGAACTTGATAATGATTCCTGAGACTTCTTCAATTTATGAAATTCTTCAATTCTTGGAGTACTCTGATCCTGTAGATAATATTACTCAATGTATTCTTTGAAACTCCTCCAATTTTCACTCCTTGAATCCTCCCCAAAAAGAGGTTATAAAAAGAATGGTAGACTTTATTCAATTATGGTCTATTCAGGAGAGTGAACTTGCATAGAATGACCCACGCTCAATAATTAACATCCGATTCTAAAACTGACACACAAGAAATTACAGTCCGTAATCTTTCCAATGAAATTTGTCCCACTTCATTTGGATTCTCTATGAAGAAGTTATGACTTTTTTTACCCAGAACACATGTTTATTGACTAGCTTCAGGACTGGTCACAAACCCTATCTTCCACAGAGTGTATGTCCATAATTATAGTGAATAAAGAGATGAAATTTTTACCAGAGGTACCTTGATATGTCTTCTCAATACCATAGAAATTTCACCATCTGAAGCATTCTATAAAAAAAGTTATAGCAAAAATGGTAAGATGACCTGGAAATAACATACCTTAGAACACATCACCAAAAGACTTCATCCTCCCTTGAAATCCGACCTTCTTTTCTTCTTATTTCCTCTGAAATTCGACTTGTATCAAATGAATGTATAATGATGTTTATTTATACCATTTATGTCACTTCCTTTTAACATTAGGGCCGACTTGACACTTTCTTATTTTGTAATTCTTTTATTTAATTATCTTCAGGGCCTACACGTACTTCCTTCTTCAATTCACTTTGTCATCTTCAAAAATTCATTTCTCCTCAACCATGAGGATCCATGTGACGTGCCACATACCACTGGAAATAACATGATTTATACTATCCATTCATGGGTGTTGTATATGCATGTGCATTTTCCTTCATGTCCAAATACCTTTATCAATCTTGCTGTCCAAAACCCATGACTAGGGTTGACATCAATGACAACAACCAATCTTCCAAAAATCTCCCCCTTTGTCATTGATGGCAACACTTATGCTCCCCCTATCATCATGATACCAATTTATCTCCCCCTTTGACATCAATGGCAAAGGTTAGGGATGCTCCCCCTGAGTTTAATGGAAAAATGTAACTCTCTTCTTTGGGGCTGCTCCCCTTGAACATGTGGCACTCAATAATACTTCATCCTTATTTTTGTTCTTTGGGACTTTTTCTTCCTTAGAATCATTTTTTGTGGCTTCTGTCTTCTCTCTCTTCTTCATGTCTAGGATGTATATGTTGTTCGGTCTTCTTGTTGCAGTTGCAACCAATCTTCCTGAGTTATTTTCTCTGATTTTACATTTTCGGGAATCAAATGTAAGAGTGTATCCTTGATCACACATTTTACTAAC
>ML787656.1:8937-33883 GCA_009831015.1 Picea engelmannii | reverse complement strand
TCCTCCTTTCAACGATCGTACGACAACTCGATTAATGGAAGAAGAGTACACTACACACAATATTATCCACTCCTAGCTATACATATCATGGCTCAAGTAAACCATTGATTAAATAAATTATCCATCCACATTAGTCTTAAGGCGCATCGAGACAACAATTTACAATATCCTTAAAGAAGAGCATCACATTAAAGGACTTTGAATATAGCATTAATGAATATATCATATAGTATCAATTAAGAACATAAATAATTAATGACTATGAATACATAATTCATGAATATAACATTAAGGATAGCATGAAGAATTAAATAAAAGCATAAATAAGTAAATAAAATTAATGAATATAGCATTAAGGAGAGCGTATAGCAGTAAAGGACTCTGAATATAAAATGCTAAATCAAAATTTTAGTCCAAATCATAATTCATATAAATCAACCTTCTTATTATGTAATGGGAACTGCGTTGAGCTGGAGGACTCTCGCCCACACAAAGATAAAGGGTAAAGACACATGCTAGCCTCCCCCACAGGTTGGGCATGATTTACTCAAGAAAAATGCAGATATATAAAGGTAATACACATGCTAGCTTGCCCACAGGATGGGAACAATTTACTCAAGAAAAACACAGAGATATAGAGGTAAAGACTCATGCTAGCCTCCCCCACAGGCTAGGCACGATTTACTCAAGAAAAATGAAGAGATATAAAGGTAAGAACACATGCTATCCTCCCCCACAGACTCGACATGATTTACTCAAGAAAACAACAGAGATATAAAGATAAAGACACATGCTAGCCTCCCCCACAGGCTGGGCACAATTTACTCAAGAAAAATGCAGAGATATAAAGGTAAAGACACATGTTCGACTCCCCCATAGGCTGGGCATGATTTACTCAAGAAAAAAATAGAGATATAAAGGCAATGACTCATGCTATCCTCCCCCATAGGCTGGGCATGATTTACTTGAGAAAACACAGAGATATAAAGGTAAATACTCGTGCTAGACTCCCCCACAGGATGGGCACGATTTACTCAAGAAAAATGCAGAGATATAAAGGTAAGGACACATGCTAGCCTCCCCCATAGGTTGGGCATGATTTAATCAAGAAAAATACAGAGATATAAAGGTAAGGACTCATGCTAGCCTCCCCCACAGGCTGGGCATGATTTAAAAATACACAAAGAGAAAAATCTTATAGATTTGAAAAAATCATAGAGTTTAGGCTGTGAACGCAAATCTATAGCTGGGAAAATGCATGTCAACTGAGGTGAATAAATACCCAATGGAAACATAGAGGTATCAAGGGTGATTTCGCTATACCAAGCGGTGAATTCGCTGGTCAAAATAAAACGAAATTTTGCTGGGTAAAATAAACAATAAATGCAGAGCAATGAGGGGGCAATTTCACTGTATAAGAAGTGAATTCGCTGAACAAAAAAAATGAAATTTTGTTGGGTAAAATAAACTATAAATGCAGAGAAATGAGGGGGCAATTTTGTTGTACAAGAAGTGAATTCGTTGAGAAAAAAAAAACAAAATTTTGCTGGGTAAAATAAACAATAAATGCATAGCAATGAGGGGGTAATTTCACTGTACAAGAAGCGAATTTGTCGAGAAAAAAAAAACGAAATTTTGTTGGCTAAAATAAACAATAAACATAGAGGTTGATGAGGGAATAAACACCTAGGAGAGAATACCATTGCTGGACAGAAAAGCAAGTAAAAAAAACGTTGAGGTGATCCCCGGAATAAAAAGCTATTCCATAATAAAATTTTCTTCAAGATTTGTACGCATACATAAATAAAGGAAGAAATATATGATCCCAGGAGATGACATAAATAAATTCAATACAATTTAAGATTTATCAAAATGGAGAATTGACTAATAAAATACTGTAACCAATAAGGATTTTGATGACGAGGTAGGAGGTTGCTGGCGTCCTCTGACTGAAACTTGTACTTATCCTCACCTCCACTTGCTAATTGTTGAGACCTCACCGGTACCTCCCAGCCAATGATAGCGGTACTCTTCTCCCCCCTTAGTCCCTCGAGCCGCAAAGGGGCCATGCACAAAAAACCAGAGAAATCTATCTCCCATCTTGCCTCGCAAGGTCGAGATACCACTCTCTTCTTCGAGCTAGGTATCCCAACTCCCATAAGAAAAATTAGTCAAGAAAATTACGTCACCATAACCTTATGCATACAAGTCATGATCCATTCCTCTTCTTAGCCATTACTTTGATAGAGTTCTTCTTAGTGACAACTTTCCATTTGCATGTTTAATTCATTTTATTAAAATTTAATTAGGAAATACTCTCCCCCGTACACTTGTCACCCGATCCCTTAGTTGCACCAAAAATTCATTTATTTAATTTAATTTAATGCCAATTTCCGTCACCCATCCTAAAATAACTCCTAAAAATGCTTTGTGTTGTCCCTTTATTCCCTCTATTTCCTTTTAATGACTAATGCCTTTCTAAAACTTAGTTGTGTTTTATTTAGGGAAGTTATTTAGTTAGACTAGACTAGATTCCTTTCTATGTTTCCACATTCCTTTTTACATTCATTTCCCCATTTTGTCTAAGTTCCAATTTAGCCTTTCTTGCACATAATCAGTAATTAAATCTTTAGATAAATATTTCTCTTTTAAATTCTTAACTTGAGTTTTTCCTTCATCCCCCTTTTATTAATTGATTATTTAGTTTTTAGTCTTTTTACCTTATTTATACCTAGGCTTAATTTTCAAATAGGCTTAGAATTTTTAAGGGAATTTTATAATTAATAAAATATACTCATTTAAAATTTATTTCAAGGCTGACCATGTCAAAACAAAATATTGTTTTCTAGGCACCTAGTTTCATTGGCTTGCCTTTATTAAAAACACGATGTGCCCTTCAAGACACACTACGTGCTCCAAGGGTGCCATTTGCCTTTATTCATGTTTTATTTATGCGACATACCCTTCAAGACACATTACGTGCTCCAAGGGTGCCACTCGCCTTTGAGTGATTTTGGTAGTTTACCAACCCTTGGAGTCAATACTCCATCAAGCGACCTTGTGAGAGACTAAGGGCCTCTAAGAAATAAGGACCCTGCCTTATTGCACACCCCTTAGAATATTTGTGAACGACTGTGTCAGTATGTCCTCACGGAATCGTGGATCTCTCGAACTAGGTAATCATTAACCTACAATTCGAGCTACGACGAGAGTGCTAGTAGGTTGTTGTAGGGTTGCTGCCACACCTCTCCCTCAATATCTAGTTGTTGTGCATGGCCCCTTTAATCCTAATGTGAGTTTGATTATCAAGAAATCATCAGCCTGCATCCATCAATGAAAAATTTCAATGATCCATAACAACATCATAATATACATGCTCATATGTTACATATGGAAAAACATAAATACCCAAAACATATACAGTCCACTCCCTAACTCAATCCAGATTCCAAGGAGGTCCACCGATGCCATCGACATCCCCGATCTGTCAGTTGTCCTACACACTCAGAAGAAACCCATTAATATCACCTATCTATACATAGATAATAAAATACCATAACATCATAATCCATAAGAATCATCATCGGAATCCATAAGTCAAACAAACAACCATATACTAAACCAGACCACTTGCACGCAAGTGTCCTCAAAGAATAAGTCATATCATGTACGCGCAAGAGGGAGTTGTTACATACACCCCCTCTTGTTTTAAACTTCGTCCCGGATTTTCACAGTATATAAGTGCAAAAATAAAGTATCTGACAATATCTAATATGTCTAACTATTAAACAAAAATGGAAACTGCTAGCGCATATCATATGCATCCTCCTAGGTAGCAGAGTGTGGACTATAATTTTCCCACTGGACCTTGACCTGATCGAATGTTTGATGTCGTAGCTGTTGAATGTGATGGTCTAGAATGTGGATCGACTCCACCATGAGCACACCATCATCCAACACCTGCAAGGAACTCATGTCAATCACATGTGTAGGATCACTCACATAATGTCTCAAAACTAATACATGAAAAACATTGTGCATACACCTCAAAGAATCAAGAAAGGTGAGTCGATAGGCCACGTGCCCCTTCCTTTCCATAACTTTGAAAGGTCCCAAAAACCTAGGAGAGAGTTTAGCACCCTTCCCAAACTTGATCGAACTCTTGTGCGGTTTCACCCACAAGAAGACCCGATCACCAACTTCATAACTATGGTCAATGCGATGCACATCGATATAACTCTTCTGTTGATCTTGTGCTTCCTTGATCCTTTGTATTATCATTTTCATTTGTTCTTCCATTTCTTGGATCACTTTTGGTTCTACTAAGACCCTATCCTCAAGTCGATCCTATCTTAAAGGCGTCTAACATGGTCACCCGTACAAAAACTCAAATGGTGCCATCTTAATTGTGCTTTGATAGCTGTTGTTGTATGCAAACTCTACCAGTGGAAAAAAATCCTCCCAATGATTTTGTTGGTCCATCACATACATACGCAACATATCTTCCAAGATTTGGTTTTTTCTTTTTGTCTGTCCGTTTGTCTCCGGGTGATATGAAGTACTAAAGTTGAGTTGGGTTCCCAAGGCATCTTGGAAACTAGTCCAAAATCATCCTGTAAACACTAATCCTCGATCAGATATGATCCTTTTAGGAACACCATGCAATATCAAAATTTCGCTGATAAATAATCTAGCGATGTCTGGCGCCTGATACGTCATATGCATAGGGATAAAATGTGCACTCTTCATCAAAGTGTCTACTACCATGAAAATCGAGTCATGCCTCCTTGCAGTCAGCGACAATCCAAAAATGAAGTCCATCAAAATGACCTCCCATTTCGATTTTGGAATAGCATGTGGCTGTAGTAGTCCTGCCGGATGTCTATGTTGAACCTTCACTTGCTGACATTCTAGACATATCACCATGTATTTAACTATGTCCGCCTTCATTCCTTTCCAGAAAAATAAGGGTTTAAGGTCTTCCCTCATCTCCGTGACTCTTGGATGAGCAATGTACACTGCTCTATGAGCTTCATTTAAGATCAAACTTCTCAACTCGTCCTTGGGCGATATGTAAATACGATTATTATATCTCATTAACCCGTCGTTGTCCATAGTAAATCCCTCAAATTTTGGTACCAACATGGTGTCTTTTCCGATAAATTCCTTAACCTCCTTATACTAGTCATCTTCGCGCTGTATTGTTATAATATTTTCATGAAGATTTGTCTGAAGAGGTATCACCGAAAATATGCGCGGTCTCCGACTCAATGCATCTACCACTTTATTCATTGTTAATTTTATGTAGGTAATCTCAAAATTGTACTCTCTAAGAGGTTCTGACCAACGCCTTTGTTGTACGTTCAAGTCACTTTGCGTAAAAATGTGTTGCAAACCATAGTGGTCCATTTTTAGTTCGAATTTTTTTCCAATCAGGTAGTGTCTCCATACTCTCAAGGCATACAAAATGGCCAATAACTCTAAATCATGTGTTGTGTAGTTCTCCTCATGCTTTCTTAACTTTCTTGAGATGTAAGCGATCACTCGATTGTCTTGTATAAAGACTCAGCCTAAGACTTCCTTGGATGCATCCGTGCATACCAATAAGTCCTCATCCATGTCAGGGACTTTTAGTATTAGCGCTGTCATCAACAACTCCTTGATCCTTCAAAATGCTTCTGCGCATTTCTCGGTCCAAACAAACTTCTTGTTTTTCTTCTGCAATTTCGTAATCGGATTTTCTATCTTCGAAAAACCCTAGATGAACCATCAATAGTATCCAGATAAACCCATGCAACTATGTACTTCTGGTACATTCGTTGGCATGAGACATTCCATAATATCCTCTACCTTCATTGGATCCACAACGATACCTTCATCGGAGATAACATGCCCTAAGTAATGAATCCTCGATTGGTAAAAAGAGAATTTCGACAGTTTCCCATATAATTTTTTCTCTTGTAAACACTGTAGTACCAAGCGCAAATGTTCATCATTTTCTTCCATCGTCCGAGAATATATCAAAATATTGTCAATGAATACTTGAAAAAATTGTCCAAGTATTCGTGGGACACCCCTTTCATCAAGCTCATGAATACCCATGGGGCATTTGTTAGTCCAAACGGTAACACGATAAACTCGTAATGTCCAAACCTCATCTTGAATTCAGTCTTAGGAGTGTCTTCCTCCTTGATCTTTAACTGGTGATACCTTGATCTCAAGTCGATATTTGAAAACACCGCCACACCTTTCATTTGATCAAACAAATTGTCTATTCTTGGCAACAGATATTAGTTCTTGATCATTGCCTTGTTCAATTGATGGTAGTCAATGCAGAGTCTCCACAACCCATCCTTGTTTTGTATGAAAATAATAGGCACACCCCAAGGTGACACACTTGGATGTATAATTCCTAGGTCCAACAACTCCTTCAATTGCATTTTCAACTCTTGTAAATCATGGGTCGACATCCGATAAGGCATTCTTGATATCGGTTCAGTCCCAGGTTTTAGGTCGATGGTAAATTTCAATTCCCTCTTAGGTGACAACCCTTATAACTCCTCTGGGAATACGTTCACAAATTCTCGTACTACCAGAAGGTTTTCTAGTCATTCCGCCACACCCTTTTCGTTCAACGCAATGATTGCATATAGATTTTATCCCTTGTGCATGCTCTTCCATATCTATAGGGAAGAGATGAACATTAGGGAAACTCCCTAGTTTCTTCCTACAATCGCTCGTCTTTGTCCCTCATCATCGATCAAACTTAACCGTTTCATATTACAGTTGAGTATCACATTATGCGATTCCAACCAGTCCATATTGATCACTACATCATAAGATCCTAATATCGTGACGTATAGGTTGTCCTTCATGAAAAAGTCTCCCAGGTTAAGGCTACAGTCCATAACCTTTCCTCCAACCTTCTGCTTGGCTCCCGAAGCCATTTCCACTTAGCTAAACTCATCCTGTTCGACCGACTTTACCTTAATTATTTTTAGTGCTGCACTAGAAATAAAATTCTCTATAGCACCTGGATCTATCAAAATACTAAATTTATGGTCAGTGATGGTACCTAACGTCTCGAGCATAGTAGAATAGTGCTTGGCCTGGAAATTATTCACCGGGGCATGATTTCGGTGGGCCTTGACCAAATCTCCTATTGTAGTGTGTCCGACTGACCTAACTGTTCTGGCCCTCTCAACTAGATAGTCATGCTGGTAATGTGGCTCTCCACATGTCCAACATCTGGTCTTCAGTCCAATACTCCTGATCCCTGAAGTAGAAGCGAATGGCCTACCCACATGAAACCCTGGTTTGTTTTGCTGAACAGATCTGAATTGTTGATGTGGCAGACGACGCTACTACTGGTGTTGTGGTCCTCTGTAGGGAGTCCACTGCTGAGGTGCCGATCGTCGTGGTGTTGTGAACATGGATCCTCTTGGAGTGCCTCGATACCTTGAAGAATGTCTAGATAGTATCTGATGCTGCTGCGCACTAGATGTATCATGTCCCATTGGTCTCACAGGATTCCTGCTCTGATCCCCACTGATCAACTCTTCCTTAGCTATGAGGGCCTTCTGGACAACATTGTGCAACTCCTGAGGCATTAATATCCTCACTTTCACACGAATTTTGATGTTAAGGACGAACAAAAACTTGTTGAACTTAAGCTTCTTGGTGTTCATATGTGGAGCATACCTAAATAGCTCCATGAAATGGGTCTCGTACTTGGGAACTGTATGACCACCCGATTGTAAGGTGTTGAACTCATTGAGATGACACTCAATGAATTCCTCAGATAGATACCTCTCTTGAACCACTCCTCAAACAATTCCCATGACACATCTTCAACGACTATGTTCAGTTGTGGTAGGAGCATCTTCTACCATAGAAGAGTTCTCCCCTTCAGCTGAAAGACCACCATGCAGATTTTCATGTTGGAGGTATAGTTGCAAAGTGCAAATCACATTTCCATGTTCTTGAACCATTCCTTGACGGCTGCACTGTCAGTGGAACCCAAGAACTCGGGAAACTTGACCTTCTCGAGTTCTCGGTGAACACTACCAGTACCAGCTGGGGCGCGCTGTGGACCCTTAGGGGGTACAGGCACCCTGGCCTCATCTCTATCTAAATGACTAATCAAAGCCTCTGACATACTCTGAAAGGACCTCATCAATCCAACCACATCCCCCACAACTATCCATTCCTATATGGTGCCTTGTTCTTTTCCTTGGGGGTTAGACCTATCTGGCGTGGATGCTACTAGAGGTGTCGCGCCTCCTCCCCTAGCACCATGTCGTCTTCCTCTGTTTCTTCCTCTAACCATGATTACCTTCATGAATACAATTCAATTAATTAGTGATAAATTATTAATCAAGGGTTTATACATTGGAAGGAGTAATTCTCCCAAGTCACTGGGTTGAACCCACTTTGATACCATATGTAGCGCCCACACTGTTACGACAAGAAAAACAACCTACAATATGTATTTTTTTTTTTTTTTTGTGTTAGGAAATTAGACATCACGATTAATAACAACATCATTAACACACCATCCAATATATTAACGATACAATATTAATGCATTAGCAATCAATAATGACACAAGATGACACCTCATCACCATAAATACGATACACATATCAACGCATTAACACAAATAAATATCATCCCATAATCATCGCATTCATACAATAAATAAACACGCACAAACAACACAGATCATAAATCACTCAACTCATCTCATCAGGATAATCATCAGATAACACCATGATAACTCAATAAAAACACAGAGATATAAAGGTAAGGACTCATGCTAGCCTCCCCCACAAGTTGGGAACAATTTACTCAATAAAAACAAAGAGATATAAAGGTAAGGACTCATGCTAGCCTCCCCCACAGGCTGGGCACGATTTAAAAAGACGAAGAGAACAAAATCTCATAGATTTGAAAAAACCATAGAGTTTAGGTTGTGAATGCAAATCTATAGCTGGGAAAATGCATGTCAACTGAGATGAATAAATACACAAGGGAAACACAGAGGTATCAAGGGTGAATTCGCTGTACCAAGCGGTGAATTCGTTGAGTAAACTAAAACAAAATTTTGTTGGGTAAAATAAAAATTAAATGAAGTGCAATGGGGGGGGGGTAATTTCATTGTACAAGAAGTGAATTCACTGAGCAAACAAAAACGGGATTTTTTTGGGTAAAATAAACAATAAACGCAGAGCAATGAGGGGGTAATTTCGCTGTACAAGAAGTGAATTTGTTGAGAAAACAAAAATGAAAAATTTCTAGGTAAAATAAACAATAAACGCAGAGCAATGAGGGGGTAATTTTTTTGTACAAGAAGTGAATTCACTGAGAAAACATAAACAAAATTTTGTTGGGTATAATAAAAAATAAACGCAGAGGCTAAGGAGGGGATAAACGCTCATGACATAATACCCTTGCTGGACAAAAAACCAAGTAAACAAAACAATGAGGTGATCCCCGAAATAAAACGACATTCCATAATAAATTTTTCTTCAAGATTTGTACGCATACATAAATAAAGGAAGAAATCTATGATCCCAGGAGATGAATGAAATGAATTCAATACAATTTAGGATTTATCAAAATGGAGAATCGACTAATCAAATACCCTAACCAATAAGGATGTTGATGCTGAGGTAGGATGTTGTTGGCGTTGTCCGACTGAAACTTGCACTTATCCTTACCTCCACTTTCTAATCGTTGAGACCTCACCGATACCTCCCAACCAATGCTAGGGGTACTCTTCATGCCCCCCCCCCTTAGCCCCTCGATACGCAAAGGGGCCACACACACAAAACTAGAGAAATCTATCTCCCATCTCTCCTCGCAAGGTCGAGCTACCACTCTCTTCTTCAAGCTGGGTATCCCAACTCCCACAAGAAAAATCAGTCAAGAAAATTATGACAACATAATCTTACACATACCAGTCATGATCCATTCCTCTTCTCAGCCATTACTTTTATAGATTTATTTTTAGTGACCACTTTCCATTTGCATGTTTAATTTGTTTGATTAAAATTTAATTAAGAAATACTCTCCCCCGTACACTTGTCACCCGATCTCTTACTTTCACCAAAAAATCATTTATTTAATTTAATTAAATGTCAATTTCCCTCACCCATCCTAAAAGAGCTCCTGAAAATGCTCATTGTTGTCCCTTTATTCCCTCTATTTCTTTTAATGACTTACGCCTTTCTAAAAATTAGTTGTGTTTTATTTAGGAAAGTTCTTTAGTTAGACTAGAGTAGATTTCTTTCTATGTTTCCACAATCCTTTTTACATTGATTTCCCCTTTTTTTCTAAGTTCCAATTTAGCATGTCTTTCACATAATCAATAATTAAATCTTTAGATAAATATTTCTCTTTTAAATTCTTAATTTGATTTTTTTCTTTATCCCCCTTTTATTAATTGATTATTTAGTTTTTAGTTTTCTTACCCTATTTAGACCTAATCTTAATTTTCAACTAGGCTTAGAATTTTTAAGGGAATTTTATAATTAATAAAATTTACTCATTTAACATTTATTTTAAGGCTGACCATGTCAAAACAAAATATTTTTTTCTAGGCACCTAGGTTCATTGACTCACCTTTATTAAAAAAACGACGTGCCCTTCAAGACGCACTATGTGCTCCAAGGGTGCCACTCACCTTTATTCATGTTTTATTTATGCGACGTACCCTTCAAGACACACTACATGTTCCAAGGGTGCCACTCGTCTTTGAATGATTTTGGTAGTTGTCCAACCCTTGGAGTCAATACTCCATTAGACAACCTTGTGAGAGACTAAGGGACTCTAAGGAATAAGGACCCTTCCTTATTGCGTTCCCCTTAGAATATTCATGAGAGACTGTCTTAGTCCACCCTCATGACATCGTGGATCTCTTAAACTAGGTAATTGTTAACCTACAATTCGAGCCACAATGAGAGTGCTAGTAGGCCGTGGCAGGGCTGCTACCACACCTCTCCCTCAATATCCAGTTTGTATGCATGGCCCCTTTACTCCTAACGTGAGTCTGATTAGCAAGAAATAATCAACCTGCATCCATCAATGAAACACGTCAACGATCCATGACAACATCATAATATACCTTCTCATATGCCACATATGAAAAAACAGAAATACCCAAACCATATATAGTCCACTCCCTGACTCGATCCAGAGTCCAAGGAGTTCGTCTGATGCCATTTCCATCCCCAATCTGTCAAGTGTCCTGCACACTCAAGAGAAACCCATCAATAGCACCTGTCTATACATAGATAATCAAATAACATAACATCATAATCCATAAGCATCATCATCACAATCCATAAGTGAAATCAACAATCATATACTAAATTGGATCACTTTCACATAAGTGTCCTCAAAGAATAAGTCATATCATGTACGCACAAGAGAAAGATGTTATGGTTCCAACCTCACTCGGTGTCATTTCAGAGTCTCCATCCCCCTCATGCATTGGGGTATTTGGGTCTCGATTACCTTCATCAATGGAAACTTTGTCGTTGCTGATAGTTTCCTAAAGATTTTGCTGCTCCATTTTTTTATTGGTCTCCTTCTCTTCTTGCCCTCTTTCCCTTTACCTGTCCTGCCCCATTTCTCCTTCCCGAGCTTGATTCCCCAGACCTTTGAAGCTATTTTTTGTTTCCAGGTGAATATTTGTGGCGGGTCTATTTTGTCTTTGGTTTCCTTTGCCTTTATAATTTGGCCTAACAAAGCCTTCCTCATCCCGGTTTTGTTTTGTTTTTTCTTGTTCCATCTTTCTAGTTAACGGACATTCCCTGAGTAAGTGACTGTGTTCATGACATCTTCTGCATCTAAAAGGAATCTGTTCATAATATATGCTTTGGATCCATTCCTCGTCCCTGAATTCCAAACATATTTCTTTTGGTAGTGCCCCCCAAACATCCATCTCTATACAAATTCTTGCGAATGAGGTGTACTTCCCTTTTAAAGTCACATCCGATGCCTTGAAAAGTTTTCCCAGTTTATTTCCTATTGCTTCAAGGGTGGATGAGAGCCAGTAGTCCAGTGGTATGGAGTAAAGTATGAGTCAAACTGGAACACATTTAAAGGTCTCCTTTGGGGAGAAATTCTCCTTCCAAGGTCTCATATATAGTCCAATTGAGGAATGGAAATAAGGACGTCCTTCAAACACCTTGTCTCTGTCTTCTAGATTTATGAATACTGCTATAAAAAATCCTTTTGATTCTAGGTGTAGATCCACCTCTCTGTTTGGTTTCCAATGATGTTTGATCTAGTTGCGCAGTATTTTTTCGGTGGGCCATAACCCCATAAATTTGCATATCATGGCATGCGTCTTCATCTGGTCCCTATATTATTGCATCTGCGGGTCTTCTAGAGTCACTTTTGGGATCACTGTCATCTTTGGTTTGCATGGATTTCTCCCTCCCCCCAATTGGGTTTGAGGGCTCAGCCGTCTTTCCTTGGGTTTCTTTATTCTCCTCCCTTGTTCTATCTTGTTTCTCGTGGTTTTCATCGCTATGTTGTTCTGACACCGATCTCGAGGTACCTAACAGTGGGGTCTTAAAGCCTACTCAGCGTGGGCCTTTCCCTCTGTCCACCACCACCTGTTTGTAGGAGGGAGTCCAACTCCCTCCTCCTCTGACTACCATTCTTCTCGTCATTGAACCCTACAACCTACAACAAATCTCAAACCCTAGATTGCCTCAACTTCAACAAAAGTATGGTGATTTTGGAAATCTTCTCTTAATGCTTTTCGAGCACATAAACAAAATTCTAAAGAATCACAAGTAATCACTTACCCTCTTAAGGTCTAATAGAACAATTCGGTCTTAGTGGATGTTAATAATCATCATCACCATATATATATATATATATATATCTGTGTGTGTGTGTGTTTTAATTTTTAAATATTTTTTTTACGTTATAAAACAAAAATATCAAAGCAANCAAGTAATCACTTACCCTCTTAAGGTCTAATAGACCAATTCGGTCTTAGTGGATGTTAATAATCATCATCACCATATATATATATATATATATATATATATATATCTGTGTGTGTGTGTGTGTGTTTTAATTTTTAAATATTTTTTTTACGTTATAAAACAAAAATATCAAAGCAATATATATAGCTTTTCTAATTTTAATTTATTTGTTTTTTCCAACTTTGTATTTGATTTTTTTTTTTCCTTCGTGTTCTTTTTAAAGTTTTTTTTAAATGCTATTTTTTATTAATTATGAACATTTGACCGTTTTTAAATTTTAAATAAATTATTGTTATTTATAAATTTTATTTTAGAACCTTATTTATGAAGAGGATTAATTAATTTATTTCATTTTGATTTTTTTTCTTTATTTATTTATTTTTTCCCATTTTTATTATTATTTAGGATCTAGATTGCAATAGTACTAGGCTTTTAGGTCATAGTTTCCAAGTTGTTGCAATTTTAAGCTTGAAAAAATGAGGGTGTTATTGATAGCATTTTGTTTTTATTCGAGAGTTGATTTTAATATTTTGGTTGCAAGGGCATTGGTTATCAAGGTTATGATTTCTAAATGTGGTAATTCTAGCCACCAAAAATAGAGGAGGCGCTACTAAAATTACCACTTTTCGATTTCGGGGTTGATTTCAAGATTTTGGTTGCAACATTGTGTGTGGTTTAGCCCACAATGTCAAAGAAGTTATAATTTAACATTGAAAAAATGGTGTACTTGTTAGCACCATTTTTCGACTCGAGGCTTAATTTTAAGGATTTTGTTGGCTACACTCCAAGGTTGTTAATGCCATGGCTGTAAAAGGTGGTAATTTTAACCCTGAAAAAATGGGTGCTACCAGTAGCACCACATTTTGATTTGGGGTTGATTTTGGTGTTTTTAACTTTAAAAAATGGGTTTTTACGGCTAGAGTTCTCATTTTGAGGTCACAATTTTTGTCAAGTCGCTAACTATGTTAGGTATAGAAAATGTGGTAAAATCGTCGTTGGTTCCCAAGTGGCACATTTTAGTTGCATATCTTTCCATTAGATCAAAATTGTTGGATGGTGAGCTAGTGTAGTCAATGTCATTTCGTGACCAATACTTAATTCCAACTAGGGTCAAATGGACTCAATATAGTTACCAACTTGACAAGAACCCTTCAAAGTTCTTTTTTTTTAGAGGATGCATTTAATGCATATATTTATCACCATTTCAAAAAAGGTACTATCGGTAGCACCCTTTTATTTTCAGAGTTAAAATTACAAAATTTTGTAACCATGATCTGTAAAGTTGCAAACAAAAACCTTAAAATCTATCCTCAAAAATAAAAAGTGGTGCTCCCAACATCATCTCTTGCAATAGAGAAATCACATGGTTACAAAAAAATAATTTAAAAAGTATTTTTGCTAAACATGTTTTTCTATAATATGTATATACTAGTACAAAACATTACCAAATTAATGTATCTCCAATATTTACCTCATATAAATATTTATCAATTTTTATTGTTCTTTTTATTAGGTAGATTAATAAAATATATTAGAAACATGTCGGTAGCGATGTGTAAAAACATGTACAAGAATATGGTCAAATAATTAAGAATAATTGAATTGCAGGAAGAGATATCCCAAGAAAATGTGCATCAAACTTATGTAATGATTGAATTTTTTGATATGTGTAATCAATGAGTTTTATCACATGACATACTAATTTTCAATTTTCTTGTTGTTATAGAAAAATAAAATAAAAAATGGAACATGCTAATCACATATGATGGGACAACAAGGTAGAAAATGGTTGATTGCAAAATTTGAGAGGTGTACTCACCTTTTTATTATTTAACATTTCATATTTATTGTGTTTTTTATATTTTAATAAATATACAAATTCCCATGGATGTTTTCTACAAGGTTCTCACATACACAAAAGAGATATTTGGACATTAAATTGAAATTGGATTAAGTATGGGTTTTGTGAGCATATGTTGGAGTATCAATGGTTAAAAGAACAATTTGTAAGTAGCCATGTTGTTTTACATTCCCTATTTTATAAATATTGGAACAACAATTAAAAAATTGTTATATCTAAACTTTGTCATAACACATATAAAACTCATAGGAAACAAAGTATAACGTGGAGCCAACATAAGATATGTTGAAAGATGACGTGAAGAACAACTTCAAAATAATGTGTTTTGTTCATGAAGCACTCAATGTTATTGTATGTTTACCAACTCTTACAATCACATATATTATAGTATAAATGAATCCCCAAGGGTTGGCTCAATCCATCATGAGCCAGATGTGAGATCTTCCCCCAAAGTAGTGGAGGTCATGGGTTTGACTCTCTTGATCCCCTTAGGACTAGGCTTGATAATCAAGGCTAACAATTACCCCGGTTACCACTCGTCAATGAAAGTGAAGTATCTAAGGGTTTCTCATACATATTTATATGGAAAAAATATTATACTATAAAGGAATATATACTCATTACAATTTATGCCTTTGTTTGTAGATATAATATGAAGAGGCCAAACAAATTGAAGTTAATCAACAAAACATTGCAAATAACCCAAGTACAATATCAACTACATGTGATGAAGAAATGAGGAATGGAAGAAACTCTAGAAATGCCAACATCTCGAGAAATGAATGACAATCAATGTCATTTAAGGTTACAAGTTCTATATTTTGGGTTTTTCTTTTGGTAAAAATCATACATTTTGTTTAATGTGGACCTTTACATTGTCCCATTGGTATGCCATATGGGTTACCATTAACTGGGAACAAATGTTTTTTACATTTTATTTATTGTCGACCTTTATGTTGTCTCATTTTGTATGATAAACTATTCTTTATTATTATATAAGAAAATGAATTACTTATTCTATTGTAGTGTGCATTGTTGTACTATGTTATTTGTTACCAATTAAATATATGGATGATTTACATTATTACAATGGACAATGTATAATGATATTATATATTTGTTTAAATGATATAATACAATAATGAAATGAGTATACCAAAACACATTAATTAATTAAAATCAATATTATTAAAAAATGTTCAATTTTCTAATCAATAATTGAAATTATTTAAAAAAAAAGAAACTACATTTGTATACCCATAAAATATTAAATAACACATGAGGATTTATTGCATCAAAACATACGATGAATCTTATTCATTTATATGCACTTGTGTGTTTAAATCATTTGTGGGCAATGATGTGTTTCAATCATTTGTACACACTGATGCACATTCAATATATATGATTGGTATGTATGAGATTATAGTATGTAATGGTGATTTTTGTATGTATTCACTACAACAAAACAGTCAATTAGCGCCTAAAATAGCGTCAGAATTTAGTGTATTTTACTCCATGAATCGAACATCTTTTCTGGCGCAAAACTGGGCGCAATATGGACTTTTTATGATTTCTCCAGATTTAGCGTCGGAATTAGCGCCAGATTTAATGCCAGGAATATCGCTAGGAATAATGCTAGGTTTAGCACTAGGAATAGCGCCAGGTTTAGCACCAGGAACAACGCCAGGATTAGCACCAGGATTAACGCCAGGAATAATGAAAGGATTAGCGCCAGGTATAGTGCCAAGTGTTGCTTCCAGTTTTTCTTCTGATATGCCTTCCAATTTTGCTTCCATTTTTGCGTTTGTTTTGGCGTCCTGTTATACGTCTAGTTTTGCTTCTGATATGGCTTCAAATTTTTCTTCCAGTTTGGGGCTAGGAATAGAACCAGGTGTTGCTTCCAATTTTTGTTCTGATATGCCTTCCATTTTGGCTTCTGGTTTGGATTCCAGTTTTGCTTCTGATAAGGATTCCAATTTTGTTTCCAATTTTACATCTAGTTTTTCTTCTAGTTTTGCTTCCCGTTTTGCTTCTGGTTTGGGTTCTAGTTTGGGTTCCATTTTTTCTTCCAGTTTTGCTTCTAGTGTGGCTTCCATTGTTTCTTCCTTTCTTACTTCTAACAATGCTTCTTGTGTTTCTTACAATTATTAATTTAATATTTTTTTTTTTCAATTTAATTAGTTAAATATATCATGTCTCTTAAATAACTTATACGATTATACAGTAAGCTAGTCATACAGATGCATTTGAAATATTTTATAGGATAACATTTATAAATAATTTTTTAGGGAAACGCACATCCATACAAATTAACAACATCATTATACTTATTAAATATCCATCAAAATAGAATCTACAACATCCAGTATATATAGAATAACAAGATAATTATTATAACATGATCATCATCTATAATTAAAACAAGTGAGTCAAATATCTATAATTTAAGTGAATTTGACAACATCCATCATGAATAGTAAATCAAAACCATCATATGTAATAAATATGCATTTGAAAATTATCAACCACTTTCAATATATAAAAATTGACGAGTCAATATAGATAAGATCATCATCATATATAACTAAAACAAGTGAAAGTCAAATATATATGCCAATAGATTAATATCATCTGAAAATGATACATGTTCAACAGTCGATATAAGTCAAAATGATACATCATGTACAAATGATATAAATAAAAATGATAAATTATGTTAGACAAAATGATACAATTCAATATGATACGTCATGTCCAAACGATATAAGTCAACATGAAACATGTCAAAATGATACAACTCAATAATATGGTACTAGAGGCCGTGAAAATGCTACATATGATAGTAACCATGAAAAAAGGCATTATAACAATATATAAAAAATAATCCATGATGCAGTCTATATGATCATGAATGTCACTGGTTGCTACCAACAATTGCCTCAACATCATGATCACCATCGTGATCATGATCACCATGATCGTCATCATCGCCATCTGCATCAGAAATGTCATCGTTGTCATCTGTATCTATGTCATCATCATGGGAATCATCTGCCATCTCAGCATCAGACCCAACATCACGATCTATTTGTTTAGGATGATCTGAATCTTTTGGAAGATCCTTGTTCTGCAAAAACAAGCATTTAGAATGAAAAGTTATTAGTTATTTCATGCAATGATTAATTTCTTTGTTATATATCTAATATTACAACATATGAAATGAAAAAATAATCATATTACATCATACCAAAGTGCATATATGATAATATAATATCAAATAAATTACAGCTAAGATGTCATTCCAATGATGTAAAACATTCAACAATTCTAATAAACGTTAGTAAAGATCATAAAAAAGTTCTATGCCTAGCCTTGCCTTTCCTTGCCTTGACATGCCATGCCTTGCATTGACATGCCTTGCCTTGACATGACATTCCTTGCCTTGAATTGACATGCCATGCCTTGCCTTGACATGCCATGTCTAGACTTTCCATGCCTTGCCTTGACAAGCCATGCCTTGCCTTCACATGTTTTTCCTTGACTGAATAAATTTCCTTGATGCCTCTTCTCATAAATCTCAATAAAGCAATCTCACCATGGAAATATTTCTGTGCAATTGAGCTCTTGAACCAAGTTTGGAATTTCAATATGTACTCACCATGTTGTACATCTTACCATGGCATTGGCTATCAAGATCTAGTCTTGTAGTTTGAATCTATAGAAGACATTGATATATAAGATCTTCAAGGAGACCACATTTAAGCTCAATATCTCATCATCATTATGCATTGATCATTTGAGATTATTCCATGGTATGTAGGGGAATACAAGAGCAATAATGAATTTGGAGTTCATGACCTACCATGGTCATTCACTGCCATAAAGGACTACAAAAAAAAACAAGTTAAAACTCCATGAATATACAATATAAAACTTACAACACAAAAGGGAAATCAAAGTTCTCAAGGATTAGATACAAGGACATGAAAGTGTAACATTATGTACATACATTAAGCTTCTCGAACACAATATCAAAATTCATTCTCCATGCATATAGCTTCTAACATGTATCAATTCAAAATGTGCTCACTCACTCATAAAGAATCCATTCCTTATATAGTTCACAGAAGGAAAGTTCTTAGGGTTACAAAGAAAAAAAAATATAAGGAGATGGATTATGGAATTCAATCTACAAATGAAAAGACCATGTCGATATCCCATCTTGAAGTTGCACACGGATTTAAAACATTAGATTTCATCTTCATATATGATTGATGATGGAGATTCAAATTCAAATTCAAAAATATCAATGAGGCAACCTTAAAAGATCAATAAACCCTACTCTATTTTGAGCGATCCTAGAGTCTGGATAGTGTATACATAGTATAGGTCAAGTTTGCTAAGTACCCATAGCAATAAATATACTATGAATGGTTCTTCTCATTTAAAATTCAAATGAATCATTGCTATTTCCAAAGAAACAAATTTGCACACTTCTCAATCACCCTAACTTCACTCTATCACAATCCTAACTCGTGTCAATGTGGTCATTGAGATCTAAGGTGGGGGGGGGAAGCAACTTAGTGTTTCCATGATGACTTCAACTATCAAAATATAAAATATGGGGAGGTCATGTGAAGTCAAGAATGCAATCATAACAAGTATAAGGCCATCGAGCAAACTCAATTTGGCATGCACAATAGCCACAGGGCTGTTGTGCATGCCTGAGTTTCAAAAGATTGAATCCTAAACCCTTGGGATGATTGTAGACTGTTTGAGTTTGTCAAATATTTTAAGTATTGATAGAGCCAAATTTAACGTCAAGAGAAGGTAAAAAGTGTAATTCCGAGTTTCCAAAACTCAAAGCCTAGCACCCTAAGATGATTGAAGCAAAGTTATTGTTTCTATTGAAGAGTCTAAATATTTTCAGAACCCAAGTTAACATCAACCTAAGGTAAAAGGTATAAGTGTCAACAATCTAATTTTTGGTATACTAGAGAAATGTTGAATTGTTGAAAAATATCAAGAAGCATAACAAGGAAGACTTGCATGGAAAAATGTAAAAAGAAATCAAAGACCAAGGAAAATCCCAACACCACAATTGAGGTAGAGGAATGAGTTAATATCATAGATAGAATAATGTCTCTGTGGGTGAGGACCTTCCCACGCTTGCCCCTTCCTTCTTACTATTCCTTTGCGTTGATCAACTGCCTATGTCTCTGTGGGTGAGGATCTTCCCACACTTTCCCTTGCCTTTTCTCTGTGTGGTTCTTTTGGGTATGAGATTCGAGAATGCACAAACCCTTGCTTTTGGGTGCACATGGGATCTAAAATCATGACTAGAGTATCATGAAGGGTGTGCGTGGGATCTAAAATTGTGACTAGAGTATCATGAATGCACAAAAGCTTGTTTTTGGGTGGACAAGCTCTATTATTTTCGTTTTCGTTTTGGGTGCATAGGCTCTATTATTTTTTTAAGTTCGTTTTATCCAAATTCTGTGCTCTATTATTTTCATTTTCATTTTGGGTGCACAGGCTCTATTTTTTTTTTTAATTTTGTGTTATCCAAATTTCATGTTATCTGCATAATGAATTTCATTTTCCTTTACTATTCAACTCTAAATTGGGTGCCATTAGCGCTAGATTTATCACCCCAAGTTGATTTCATTTTTTCCACTGGGCAATGCTAAATCTGACGCTAATGGCACCCAATTTAGAGCCGAATAGTAAAGGAAAATGAAAATAAATAATAGACTAGACTCTTTGTAAACCATATAATCAATTGTGGTTTTTTAAACCATATAATCAATTGGGGTTCAAGATCAATGCTCATTGCATTCATACTTAGTAATTAATCAAATTAAGCATATAATGACAAGAAACTGTCACAATAACCTCGATGATCATTAAAATACACAAATGTTTCATATGAAGGTCTAGTTGTAGGGAAAATATATTAAATGTTTATATAGAATGGGATAAATAAAATACAATATAGAGGCCCACAATTACCCCCTAGCTAGAGGTTTTACATGCCCATGTGCAACAAAATATTCCCTCAAAATTTGATCCTTGCCTTGCTCAATCCTCCTACTTTGATTGTTGATCCCTGTATGCTATCTACCTGAAGTCATAAGCTACAATTTGGGTAACTCCATCCCTTCTATGATATCCTACCCTTAGCTCTATGTCACCCCATATATTTTTCTCTTCTTCTTCATCCATCTCCATCATAGACTACCAAGAGGGGATGGATTGATAGAAGAGTAATGGATATCAATGTATAGGCCGACCTTGAAGAAATACAATTTCAAATTATATGGATAGTGAGGCTCCATATTTCTCAAGGTAAGTGGAATATCCTCCCACTTGTTTTGGAAAAGATTCACAACAACCCCATGACATGCACAACAACCACATGGCTGCTATGCATGCCTTAGTTTCTAGTTGAAATCAACACATGGGAGATGGACAAATCTATACTTTATTTTGTATCCCAATCCTTGTTTCTTGTTACTTTGTTCAATTTTCCTCGAAATTATGGTTGTATGAATATTCCTTTCTTGGATATAGGTTGTTCTTAGATTCAACATGCCTCTTTGTTTATTACTCTGGAGATATGAGAGAAATTTGGAACTTTTGAAAATACTATATTTTTCTTGTATGTTCAAGATGTAGGGTAATGTGCAAATTTGTTTCTTTGTAAATAACAATGATTCATTTGAATTTTAAATGAGAAGAACCATTCATATTAGATTTATTGCTATGGGTACTTAGTAAACTTGACCTATACTATATATACACTATCTAGTCTTTGGGCTCGCTCAAAACAAAGGGTTTATTGATCTTTTGAGGTTGCCTCCTTGATATTTTTGAATTGGAATTTGAATCTCCATCATCAATCATGTATGAAGATGAAAGCTAATGTTTGAAATCCATGTGCAACTTCAATATGGGATATTGACATGGCCTTTTCATTTTTATATTGAATTCCATACTCCATCTACTTATATTTTTTTTTTATCTTTGTAACTCTGAGAACTTTCCTTCCATGAACTATATAAGGAATGGATGCTTTATGAGTGAGTGAGCACATTTTGAATTGATACATGTTAGAATCTATATGCATGGAGAATGGATTTTGATACTGTTCTCGAGAAGGTTAATGTATGTACATAATGTTACACTGTCATGTCCTTGTATCTAATCCTTGAGAATTTTTCTTTCCCTTTTGTTCTGTAAGTTTTATATTGTATATTCATGGAGTTTTAACTTGTTTTTTTTTGTATTCCTTTATGGAAGTGAATGAACATGGTAGGTCATGAAATCTAAATTCATTATTGTTCTTGTATTCCCCTACATACCATGGAATAATCACAAATGATCAATGCATAATGATGATGAGCTATTGAGCTTAAATGCGGTCTCCTTGAAGATATGATATATCAATGTTTTCTATATATTCGAACTGCAAGCCTATATCTTGATGACCAATGCCATGGTAAGATGTACAACATGGTGAGTACATATTGAAATTACAAACTTGGTTCAAGAGATCGGTTGCACAAAAATATTACCATGGTGAGATTGCTTTATTGAGTTTTATGAGAAGAGGCATCAAGGAATTTTCTTCAGTCAAGGAAAGGCAAGGCATGTCAAGGAAAGGAAAGACATGTCAAGGAAAGGCATGTCATGGAAAGGAAAGGCAGGGAAAGTCAATGCAAGGCAAGGCATGACATGTCAAGGCAAGGCAAGCCATATCAAGGCAAGGCATGGCTTTTCAAGGAAATGCATGACAAGGCTAGGCATGTCATGTCAAGGAAAGGCATGGAATGCCAAGGCAAGGAAAGAATCAATTTGATGGAAAAGTTGAAAATAATATAATATCAAAAAAAGATAATATCAACAACATTCTCTCGATGCATAGATCTTATGTGACTAATGTCATTGTTGTGTATTACAAGATCCAGAGGAGGCCATGGACAAAGGATGTGGAAGACGTAGCCCTACTAAATCAACGAGAGGAAAGTGGGTGGCCATAGAATCATATGTAGAATCTGCATATACAATAAAGGTAAGAAGACAAATCAACCTCAACCAAAGGAGTATGGTGTTTATGAATTCACAAATGTTACAACATAGAAGAGATAAAGTTATATAAACTATGCTATATCAATATGTCAAATATATGAGTAAAGTGAGGTTTTGTGTTGGATATCGTATTGGTTGAAATGATATAATTGGTGTACTAAACATCATGGACTATGTTGTGTATTATAGGGGCCATATGAGACCATGGAAACAGATCATGTCATATCAAATAAGGACACAGTGGATGTCGTAGGACAACATGTAATCAAAATTTTGACTTATCTTAGGAAGAATTTTGTGATACGTCCATCCTTTTTCACAATACTATTAAAATTTATAGTGTATTATCCAATCTTGAAATAAATTATGAGGCATGTTGTTGATTATTTCAGATGGATATTGGAGCAAGTGCAYGACCTAAGCRTTCAACTAGAAAAATAAAAAAGACATATGTACGTGGGTGTGGACCTAAAACTGTTAAATCATAAAGAACACAATGGGTGGAAGAGGATATGCCATTGGATCCTCCAGACACAACAAATAATTKCACTGAAAAAGAGGTTGGTCAAGACTATTATATTGATGTATATATGTTCATACCTTTTATATTATAATTTGTTAAGCCATATTTGATTATATTTCTTTGAAATTGATACATTTATGATTTATCCAATTGTTKCCAAACATTAAATAATGGTTGTGTTTGTTGATAGGTAGAAGATGACGATGAAATAATGGCTACTAATACCCAATATCCAACTKGGATATTAATATTTGTATGGGATGATCCAAACCATCCTTTAAACCATACCAAGGCGAAAAGCKCATATTTAAAGAGAATTCCACCACCTGAGAAATTTGAACAACTGATGAGATTAGCATCCACTAACGACATGCCACGTAGTCTTACTGATGATGATCATGATAGTGAAAATGAAATGCATGAAGAAGGATTGAATGAAATGCTTACATTCTTTGGGGATGGAAACAATGCTGACAACAATGATCATATGGATGACAGTAACAACGACAACCGAGGTAATTAGCACCAACGTAATGTTGATGATAAAAACCTGAAAGACTCAATCAAGCAAGCAACAAAGATGCCCATGCTCAAATTTGGTGCAAGTAGAACCTCAAAACTGGCATGCACATTAATATTATTAGAAATCAAGTCAGTATTTGGTTGGTCAGACAAAGAATTCACCACCCTACTGCAGTGAGTTGAAATCTATTTCTTACAATGCATTGTCAATTGGTGTATGTAATTCATGTATGAAAATTCCTAATATATATTGACATATCAAACATGTTCATCATAAGTCAAACATTCAATTGATCTAATCTTTGGAAATCTTACAGGGCACTAAAAACCAAAATATTTCCTAAAGAGAATGTGTTGCCATCAACTTGTAGAGAGGCGCGTCAGTTGTTGGTTGAGTTGGGGATTGAATATAAGAAAATTCATTCATGTATAAATTCATTCATTTTATATAGATATGAATATCAAGAAAAGGTATAATTCCTTGTATGCAAAGAGAAGAGATATCGTACATATGTACCAGGTCCTACAGTTCCAAGGAAGGTTTTACGTCACATGCCAGTTATACCTAGACTTCAATGAATTTTTTTGTTGCAAGTCACTGCAGAATTTATGGACTGACATGCAAAGAATAGGATTAAAGATGGATTCATGCGTATTTTGGCTGACTCCAAAGCATTGAAACACATAGAAGAAAAATGGCCAAGAAAATTCAACGATGAACCCTGTAGTATCAAGTTTGGTCTTGCAATTGATGGAGTGTGCCAATTTTCTTTCATGAGCTCAAATTATAGTGTTTGGCCAGTCATATTGATAGTATACAATATTCCCCCATGGATGAGTGTTAGAAAGGAGCACTTTATGCTAACTCTCATTATTCCAGGAAAACACCAAGTTAAAAACATGGATGTTTATCTTGCACCTTTTATTGATGAGATG
>ML787655.1:222471-265512 GCA_009831015.1 Picea engelmannii | reverse complement strand
AAATCGTACACATGCAGTACCTTCCTAAACATGAGAAGATTGCATATATCTTCACCAAATTAACTTCGTGAAGAATAGCTCCCTAGTTGAGAGGGAGTATCGATAACTCCAACCAAGAAAAAATTCAAAATACATTTGTGTGATACTTGGCATGATAAAGAATGCCTCCCTAGCTGAGAGGGAGTGTTGATGAATGCAGCTATGTGAGACATTCTCCAGCTTACAAACCTATAAGATGTGGATCATTGCAGCTATGTGAGTCTTTCTCTCAGCTTACAAACCTAAGAGAAATCCCCTAAGAAGGGTATGTGGTTCCTACTTGAGATAGAGCTAGGAATGTAGAGATGACCTTCTCCATTCAGAGAGTTGAGAAGAACTCTAGATGATTATCTAGTGGGAAAGGTGATCTGGTGATTTAGACGTGCATGTGGTTGAGCACAAGGTGAACGTGTGAAATCCCAAAGTGTTGGGTGCATCGTCATGTGAACAGAAATGAAGATGGTGTATTAGCCTCCTCTGAGCAGCAGAATTGACGAGAAGACTCCAGATGATTCTCATGTGTGAGGCGGTGGGAAAGAAGATATGTAGAGTGGACGTGTCTGTAGACGAGAATAGGTGAACGTGTGAAGATCTGGCTCTTCTGTGTAATGCAGTGAACTAGAGATATGACATCCCTATGGATGTTCCCCTAGTGGATGAGCATTAGTGGTTGTATCATATCCTTTGTTACATATTGTTCAAGAGTCGGACCTTCCTGTAACCCTATTTGTAATATAAAGGGTATAGGTCAGCCCCACCTTAATGTGATTAATAATAAATGCAAAAGATAATTAATCTAGTTAATATTAATTATAATATAATAAATATAATGTGACTTAGAGAGGTCGGCCCTGTTGAGCCAATAGACACTTTTGTTGACAGGTTTAGGTTAGTATAAGTAAAGGTAAAATCCCCATTGTGGAAACATATCCTTCATGTGAGCTTAGAAATATCAGCAAGTACACTTCTTTGGGAAAAGGGAGCACCTATCTTGGGCGCTAGATTTCTAGGGTTTAATCACCCTCTTGTGTGCTAGGGTTTGTCTTGGTGGTGAAGGTCTTTCTCTTGAAGAATATAGCAAAGGATTTGGTTGGGTTTTCTTCCCTTGTTGAGAAGGGTTTCCGAGGATACTTCTTGTGTTCTTGTGCATGGTGTTTCTTCTTGTGATCTTGGTTGCTGCAACATTATTGTCTATAGTTAAGTTAAATGCTAAAATGGAATGAACTTCATGCTTAACCTAGCTTATTGAAAAATCAACATTTGCATGGCCTTAACAAGTGTAAAGCTATTTCGTGAAGGAACCAGGTCACTTGGAAATTCAGTTGGGGCATGAATCCTATAGGATGGATGATGTGCCCCTTCTCCTAAGGAAACATGGATGATGATCGTTTCCTTTGGAGGCATGAGAATACACCTTGGAGGAGGATACTAGCCCTCCATTAGCCCAAAGTTTATCCTTGGAGGCTCAAAACATCACATTTTAGGGCATGATGTCACATTTGAGGGATAGGGTTGGTGATGATGCTGGATTTGATGATGAGTTGGCATGTTTTGATGGAGATAAGCCCTAGCACATGAATACATGGCCTTTGTAGGCCCAGCGACTCCTTCAAAACTCTTAACGACTTGCTCTTTAGACCAAAACGTCACCCTTAGGGTAGGATGTCACCCCTAAAAGGGGATTTTATTTTTGTAATTTTGAATTTTAAGTTGTAAATGGATAATTAAAGGAGGTTGGTATCCCTAATTTTATGTTGAATTTTTCAATGTGGACAAAAGGGTCTTAGGTGATATCCTATAAAATGAGGTCACCCCTTTGTCATTTAATCATAACAAAACACTTGAGAATTACATACATCTTGGCTGAAATTTTTTTCCCTCTTTGGGAAAATCACATATCTCTCTTGTGTGCTCTCTTTGGATGCTAGTTACTTATCTCTTGTGGAACAAGTGGTGTGCTATCTCTTTTGGATGCTTATCTTTGATTTGTGGTGGAATATACTTGGTAAAAGAGGGTTTATCTTGCTATGTTGTGGAATTGGTAAGCAATTTTTTTCATATTGTTAGTGTTTCTTATTGTTTCATGGTTGTTATTTTCTAAACCCTTGGAGAAGTGTAAAGGCATACACCCTCCACTAATATCTATCAAATTTGTCTTTGGACAAGATACTAAACAAGGTTGTTGGGAGGAGTAAAAGGGATTACACCCTCCTAGATTTACCTTGCTATGTTTTGCATGCTCTAGGAAGTAAAAGGGCTTACACCCCTAGAGAAGTTGCAAACCCTATCTCTACACAAGAGACTCCACAACCCAATTGATAAGGCACTTGTCTAAATTGCATTGGAGAAATAAAATCATTTGCATTGGTATACGTGAAAAGTAGAGATTTTGTGATTGTCTAAATTGGAAATTGTTGTTCAAGCTATAAGCTTGCTTGAGCCTCTAAGGCATCCTCTTTAAAAAAGTAATTCTTATTGATGTTATAACTTAAAGATACAGCCATTAGGGTTGCATAAAATCACTCTTTAATCATTTTTTTTCACTCTTTCTACTGCTGAAAAATTGCAAGTAAATAATGCTAGCTTTTCTTCTTGTCAAGGGTTATTATTTAAGTGATTTTCTTGTGAATTTCAATGGCTGCAAAATTAACCATGCAAAACACAAAATACTTATAGGGTAATCAAGCACTAAACATGTAGATAATATCCCAATGCTTAGGCACAAGTTTTGATGGTAAAAGAAGGTTGCAAAATTATATATATATATAGCAGAGTTTCTTTCTTGTTCCCCTTTGGTAAAAGGTGTGTGTATCTATCTTGTGTCTTATTCCAAGCAAGTTTAACATTGTCTTGCAGGTACTTGATACTTTGGAAACCATCCTTCATCAACAAGACTCTCATCCAAGCATTTTCCTCACCTCCAAACTTGACCTATAGGGGATTCATTGGCCATTCTACCTCTTTTTGTCTCAATCCCCCTAGGGTCTCCGAGATTCCCCCATTGTGGTGATTTATCATAACTAAAGTGAGGGGAGTGTCTATCTAAGGTGACATTAGGTAGGTACTCTAGTATGTGTCACACTCTTGTGGTTTGGTTCGGGATTTTCCCAACCTACAATTTGTGTGATAACATGATGCTTTCAAAATTATATCTTTTCAAGATTCTTACATTGCATTGGATGCAAAAGATGTTCATAACTACTTACATGGCTACATTAGAAAGATGAATATGTTGAGAAAAAAATGAACTATCATTAGGAGGACACATTCAGGGAACATTATATTTAATTCCTCTTGGTTATTAATCATCTTGCTCATAATTACATTTGCAAATATTTCTTTTGAGTCCTATCCTAGACTTCTAGTTATCGATTAAAAATTATAAGGATTTGGTTTGGAAGTGTTCAAATGTAATGTGTATTGTGTAAAGTAGGAATTGTTCAAGAGAACACAATTGAGATAACTCGATTGTTTAAGTTCAATAAGATTGAGGTCACAATTGTGCCATTGTCTTAGGTTGTATTTTTCATATTCAAGATCACTTTCTATTTTTAGCTCAATAAAAGGTATGATCAACTGAAAATATCATATTCTGGTTTGCACATTTTTAATATCCTCTTTGGTATGTCAACATGCTTCGTGCCTAATTTTCTATTGCTTTTTATCCTTTTGATTGTTTAACTTTACGTAGTCCTTTGCATTTAGATATGTTTTAACATAGTTTTTTGGTTTTCGATCTAATTCCTTAAATTAAAAATTTGAGTATATTTTGTTTTCAAGTTTTTATGGGGAAATCCTTAGAGGTTGCGCAAACATGATCTTTATTTTAAAGGGGTATCTTTATTTGAAAACATCTACATCAAGTTTTAGATCTTCAACATTTATTAGTGACTGTGGTGGAACACTAAGGTGGATTTTAAATTTGTGACGGTATTCTTTAAGTAGAGGAACAAGTCTATATCTATTTTTTGTTTGAATCCCACCCCTCATCCCACCACATTAAAAGAAATCTTCTACATTAATAGTTTAAGGGAAACTTTTGGGCTTAAACTTTTAAAAGTATAACATCCATTCTTTTAAACAAATTTATCTCTTGTACCACCCCGCTATCTTCACCCAATTTCACATGCAATTCTTTACAAACCAAATAAAAAAGGGTAAGATTAAAAATAATAAGGGAGTTGAAAGCACTGCAAAGTGTGGGAAGTACAAGTAAACTCATTGAGGCTATGGACGCTCACTGGTAGCGGGGCCATGTTTGCATGCTAACGAGAAATCTTCATCAGGGCCATGGACGCTCCCGTGCAGTGAAGCAATGTCGGGAAAAAAATATATATTTTTCACTTATATAGATGTCTGATTATCATAAAACTCCAAAGATATACCCTTTTTCTATTCAATAGTATGAAGATAGTAAAAAATTAAATTTTCCCTATCACGGATTCGTTGTTTTCAATAACTATTTAATTTGTCTTATGTGGGACCCTTAAAGATCTTGTACAATGTATAATAATCCTACGAAACTTATCATCTGCTTTTCAATAAACTTAAACCTCATTACAATCAATAACAGAGATAATTGCTTCACCCAGTGCATCGCCATTTGTTGAGCCCTAAACAACCCCCCTTTATTTTTTACAAAAGTGAAGGGTCCCCCATTTGAATTTTGGAAAACACTACTTTCATTTTCATTTGGTTTTGTCTTGCTTGATTTGAAAGGATAATTTGATGGTTTCCTTGTTGATTAAGGTTGGTTGTCATTGATGTCAACCCTTGAAGAAAGCCACGTAGCACAAAGGTTGGGTAATGGACCCAAGATTTTTTGATGTAAAGATGACTCGTTATTGTCTTGTCATGGTTGATAATAAGTAGAAATGGATGAACTCCAAAGTGGTCCCCTTATGGTGAAATCCCTCACGGGAAGACGCTTTGCGGATTGAGTTATCCTAGAAGTATGGTTAGAGAACCCATGATTATTTGTGGAATAATGAGATGAACACCAGTGAATTTTTTAGTGAAAATAACCTAGATGGATAGTTCTTGTCATGCCATTTCTGGTGGTATGTGGAACGTCGCATAACTCCTCACGATTAGAGAGTTATGACCATGAGAAGTTGGAGAGCCCAGGTTTGGGTAATGGACCCAAGTTTGTTTGATGGATAATGGTATGAGTTTTGATATATTTTCAAGTAATACTATTCTCTATGGATAATATATGTCATTTCATTTCTGGTGGTATGTGGAACGTCACATAACTCCTCACAGTTTGAGAGTTATGGCCTTACGAAGTTGGAGGATCCTCATATGTCATCTAGAAGCCCCAAAAGGTCAAAGTAGTCAAAGTGGTTTAAGAGTTTTTAAAGGTAAATAATAAAGTGAAGTGATGAGTGTACTATAATCCAAAGTGAATAAAAAATAAATTATTTAAATAATAAATTTAATGGATAAATTAGAAGTGGGTTAACCCTAAAATAAGGAAAGTGGGTAAAATGACCTAGAAGATGTTTTTAAGGAAGCTACTTGGAGAGTATAAATAAGAGGCAAGGCTCTCTCATTTTAAACACACTTGAGCATATTGAATACCTATAGGTGTATGAGGTAAACAAAGGATATATAAGCCGAATTTCTAAGGAAATTGAAGAAAAGAAGGCCGAAATTCAAGGAAGAATAAATTCTTTTGATGATGTTTTCTAAGGTATGTTTTTTTTCATGTCATCTCACCATTTTCACAATAACTTATTTTCTAGAATGAATCAGACCGTGCAATTGATATTCCAGTGAGGAAACATATCCAAGTATCTGTGGTAAATAATTTAGCTTGTGGTTCGTTGTATTTTTGGAGTTTCACTCCATGGAAAATAGGATTTGTGGCTAGTCCTGAAACTAGTCAAAAACAGGTGTTTCGGGTAAAAATGTCATAACTTCTTCATAACAGATGAAAATTCAGTAATAAAATATGTTTTGGTTAGAGTACAGTCTTTATTATGCTATGCAATAGTTTCATATCAATTCAACAAATATTCTGTGCGGGGAACGCTCTACAAGGTTGCTCTCTAGAATAAGCCAGAATTCAGCAAGGTGTGTCATTTTTTCTATAACTCCTTTTTTGAGAGGTTAAAAGTAGTGAAACCTGGAGTAAATTGCATAAAACAGACTGAAGAACATTGTGTATCAATTTTAGATATTCATTCATTACAGGTACAAAGTTATGATTATTTCAAGTTAGGGTTGTTGACTAATCCAAAACTAGTCTTGTGAGACTAAAGAAACATTTGATGAAAATGCTAGTCTCTTGTTGTTAAAGTTAAGGAAGGTTTGCAGGTATGCGATCATATACATCAGGTCTATTACAAAGTTACAAATCATATTTGGATGATGAAATTGATGAGCCCTTTTGGTTGAGGTACAAGTTGGGTACAGGGTTGAGACAAGTAGTTGATGAGTTGGCACATACATGAGGTGTATAGTTGATGATGTTGGTACATATTGATGAGCCATAGTTGATGAGTACTTGACACGTGATTGGTACATACTTGGTACATGTTTTGTTGCACTTGTTTATGGTACTGGCTGATTACAGATTGTTTGGTACAGGTTGGTGCATGGTTGATGCACTTGTTTATGGTGCAGGTTGATTACAGATTGTTTGGTACAGGTTGGTGCATGGTTGATGCACTTGTTTATGGTACAATTTGAGGTACAGGTTGATGCATGGTTGATGCATGGTTCAGGTTTATTGGTACATGTTTACAGCGATATATCTCACAGTGATAGTGTGACAGTGGTTCCATCATTCTACTTCTACTTCAGGGCGGTTGGACGGGGCAAGGACAGGTGGTTGTAGCCACCTTCCGGTTGTAGCTGGAGAACTTAGGGGGTTGTAGCCAAAGAATTGGGGAGTTGGAGATTCCCTCAGGTTGTAGCCTGAGAAACTAGGGGGTTGGAGCCTCCTTCCAGTTGCAGCGGGAAAACAAAGGAAGTTGGTGCTTCCAATGAATGTAATTCTTCAAGACATATAAGAAAAAACATTCTATGGTTTTCTGCCGATTTGGGTTTCCACGTAAAACACTAGTGTATTGTGTATGTGTGTGATTGTTCATTTCTTATTGCTCATTATTGGATAATAATTCTACATTGATATAACACTTGGATTATTTGGAGAAAAATTATTATAATTACGCTATTACCGATTCACCCCCCCCTCTCAGTAATCCAACATTCCTTTCTTGGGTGTTTGGTTTTCCACACTTCTCATTATTGATTTTTTTTGCCTTATATTTCGTAAGATGAGGATTTAGTGATATAATATTGTCAGAACAAAATTCATTAGCAAAATCCTACCCATGAATCTAGGTTAATGATTATGATTTTGGTGATGGGATTGTTGTGTCACGTAAAATTGTTTCGTCACATTTTCTTAACATGAGAAATGATTGTGCCATTTGAGTTTTTTTTACCCCTTGGTTATTCAACATTGTTTGTGTGCTCATTTGAACTTATTCAAGTTTATTCCTTGGCTTGATTTGCTATAAATTGGATTAACATGATGGTTCAACAGTGTCGTCAAGGTTTGGTCTTTAGTACATAAATGAGTTAGTTGAGCACTTTGGCGGATTGAAATAATTCAGTTAAAAGTCAAATTATAAGAAATTTAATCCTCTCCTTAAAAGAACATATGTTAAGGAGTGGAATTGAGCTAACATATTTTGAATTTGCATAAAGCGGTATTTTTTACGAGTCTTTAACTTTTGCTTAAAATTATGCATTTTCTATAATTTTCTACTCTTTAGGAAAATAAAAATCAACTCAATTAAGATTTTATTATAAGATTTATTTTTGCGTCTTAAAAGAGAATATATTAAATAATGGAGAGGAATAGACGATTTGTAATTCCAACGAAGTATCAAATTTTACATGGTTCTTACTTTCAATAAAAAAAAATTAAACGATTCCTGCACTATTGATGAACATGATCAATCCTTCTGCCTAATTCATGAAAATATTAAATAGTCAAATTAATATGCATAATCACTAGAAGAACATCATTAGCAGGACAATAAATCCCAGAATATGCTTAGCTTCATGAAAATTAGTGGTCATTGAAGGTATTCGTTATTTTTGCAAAATTCATTGTGTTGGAACATTGAAGAGGGGGTGAATCAATATTAGTAATTTTACCACTTTTAACCACAATATATAAACTTCAACTTTATTGGCAGAGTATCATCAATTTATCATCTATGATTGCATTCAATATATCATGATCATATAATCATAAGTAGCTTCACATCAACAGCATCACATCAAATACACAGTACACTAGAATTTACGTGGAAACCCAAATGGGAGAAAACCATGGAATGTTTTCTTATATATTATCAAGAATAAATTCACTAGAAGCACCAACTTCTCAATTCTCCAACTGTAACTGGAAGGAGGCTTGAATTCCCTATTTACAAGCTCCAACCTTAAGGAAGCTACAACTCCATGAATTTTCTAGCTCCAACCAGAAGGAGGATACAACCCCATGATTCTCATGCTCCAACCTGAAGGAATCTCCAACTCCATGTGTTCTCTGGATCCAACCAAAAGGAGGCTACAACTCCCTAATTCTCAGGATCCAACCTGAAGGAAGTTGAAACTCCCTTTGTTCTTCGGCACCAATCGGAAGGAGGCTACAACCCCCTTTCCTTGCCCCATCCTACCACCCTGAAATATAAGTGTAGACCAAACTATCACTATCACAAACACTTCCACTTTCACTGTCACTGTCACTATCACTACCATTTCCACTGCTAGTGTCACATCAACCAATCATTGATCAATATTTCCAACCTATCATTGTCACCAATACTCAACATCAACGATATTAGATCAATGATCACCAAGAGCACCTCTCAATTAGATTCTCAACATCACCAGCACATGCCTCTATCAAGAATGTACCAATATCACAAAAATATTGTCACAATATATGTGTCTCAACCAAGTACCAAACATGTACCATGCATCAACTTGTATCATACCATGCATCAACCGTGTACCAAAACCTGTACTATGTACATCATGATCCAGATTATTTTCGGCACGAAATGAGAGAGGAGATATAATAAATAAATGTACATATATATATCAGATGTACATAACAAGAGGCACATATATACAGTAATACACAATTTCTATCAATGAGTGAAATGTAAAGAACTGTAAAATTACAAAGTGAAAGACTCGCTAGAATGGTGGCAACTTGTCTCTGAGAAGAGATGTGATGGCCGCACTCATTTGCAATAACATTATTGTTACAATGAGGCTCCAAAGACCTTTTTAACATAAATAAAATCCAAAACCCTAACCCCAGAAGATGAAAAGCCAATAGTTTTTTGGACCCCGTTTTGGGTAGTTTGGTGTATTGACTTCCCAGGGACGTAACTTTGGCATGCGATCTTCATTTGGGGAACACGATAACTTGTTGGAAAGGTATCGATGAGGAGATTCATTTTGGGGGATCAATTAAATCCTCTAGTTCAAATTAAGGTGCTTGAGCATGAAAAATCATCGTTTAGGCCCTCAAAATGGCCCCAGAAGTTTAGGAACCGAAAAACTACTAAAAATAGTAAATTTCCAAAGAACAGTTTTGAGCCAGTTGGAATAGGTAGGTGGCCACCGATATTCACCTTGATTACATCAACACCATATCATGAATCAACCTGTACCATACCAAACATTAACCGTGTACCACAACTTTTATCATAACAAGTGCATCAATTATGCACCAAAACATGTACCATACCAAGTGCATCAACCATGCACCAAAACCTATACCATACCACGTATCAATCATGTACCATATCATGTATCAATCATGCATCACTCATGTACCATATCATCAACCATGAACCATGAATTGTGCCTCAACCATATACGATATCATGCCATACACCATGTACCATAAGATATATCAAGCAAGTACTATCAATGGTGTACCTCAACCAAGTACGAACTGTTAATATTATGGTAGCTTTGGGAGGTATGAACCTCTATTGTGACCTATGATGAGACTGGAATCCTCCGGAAGGAAGCAAAGAATTGAAGGAAACTCTAGACAAGTTGTCGGCTGGACAAATACATTTAAAATGAATTTATTGATACCCAGAAGGAGAAGTTAGCCCTAGTTAGCCTGCCCAGTTCACTATAAATACAGGGTGCTAGTTCTCATTATTTATCATCTCAGCAGTTGCAGAGAGAGCCAAATCTGTGCGGGCAATTGTAGTTTTGGTGCGCAAGTTTCTGGGAGAGCTGGGAAAGTGGTGTGCTAGCTTCTGGGTGGGATCATCTATTCATCTTAGTTTCTATTTCTTGCTTGGTGCATTAGCCTCTCTTGGCTATTGGATTGCTACTAGGATTATCTTCTCGGTCAAGGTCAAGGTGCTCGGAGGGTGGATTCGGCCAGTGGTTGGGTGACGAGGGTATCGTCAATGGTAAAACGAGCACAATCTTCTATATTCTAACACCAACATCACCAAGAGATGCATCTCATACATGTGCTACTATATACCAAGTGTGTATCTCAACCATGTACCAAGAACTCAAAGATATGTATCTAATAATGAAACATAACCATGACATATACCAAAACAACCAATAATGCTTCTAATCAATGTGTCATAACATCATCAAGGTGTACCATCAACAAGACATGCCTCTCAAGTATGTACCATACCATAACCAAGCATAAGAAACAATCACATAAGTGTACCCATAACATGTAGATGACATGTTGTATCAGATATCAGACAAATAGACCAACTTGGGCATCAACAACTTGGTAAAAGCATCACTTCACAACATTTCACAATCTTTTCACAGATCTGTTACTTGCTCCTCTACTACCCGCGAATATTTGTGCCTTGCTCCACTGTGACTCGCGTACATCCATGCCCTACTGACCTACAACCTGCATATGGTCTTAGAAATTAGGGTTACTACTTTTCTACAGCTCTAAGACCTTCACCTTCGATCGTCCTTCACAACCTCAGACTTGCTACCTTAGATTCACCAATAGACCAAAATTTCTTCACAAGATAGATAATCAATAGAGTTATGTGTGGGTCTACAAATGAGAGACTTCATGATGTGTATTTATAATTTTTCTTAGTAACCTATCTCCTTAATATTAGGTCTTCTAGTACTTACTTGTTACAACCACTTTACCCTTTCATTAATTGACTTGTAACCAACTAGGGGCTTATTGACCATTCTTTGGGGCTTCCAACTTCACAAGGCCATAACTCCTCGACCATGAGGAACCACATGGTATACCACCTATCATAGGAAATGGCATGAAGAGTATTGTCCATCTATGAGTTTCTTACCTCCATTTGAACTGTCTTTCATGTCGATATACCTCAACCAACTTCGGGTTCCATAACCACACCTCTAGGGATCCTTGTAGGATTCTTCAAATGCACCCATCACATATGCTAACATCAACCACTCTTGTTGACATTAATGAAAACTATCAATACTAACCACATCTCTAGGGCTTCCGGACTTCTCCAAGAGTTGACATAAATTTCCAAGGGTTGACATCAATGACAATCAACTGTCCAAACCAAATGTCCAACAATATCCCCCTTTGGAATTGATGGCAACACTAATGGCATGAATTGATGGAAACACGCATGCTTATATGCATACTCATGCTTAGGCTCCCCTTGTGACCATCGCTCCCCTCAGTGTCCATGACATTGTTCTTATCTCCCCCCCTTTGACATCAATGGCAAAGGGTATCTCCTTTTTGGGATTTCGCCCCCTATCTTCAGGCTTTTGTTCTTTCTCTCCACATGTTTCTCTCCTCATGTTTCTTTCTAAGTTCATTTTCTCTTTGATATCAAGAACAAAGAGTATCTCTCTTTGAGTCAGGTCTCGTTGTCTTCATGCATATGTTCTTTCTCTTTGTTTCCATGCCTTTTTTCTTTCTCTTCGATGACATTATGGGCACAAGAGTAACTCCCTCTATCAATATGTCTCCCCTTGTATGCATGCTACTAATATTCCTTTCTAGAACTCTTTCTCTGATGATGTCATGTAGATCAATGTAGGGATTCTTGTATCTACTTCCTTTCCTCTCTTCCATAATTGCTTATGTCCATTGGTACTTCCTTTTGTAATTTACTGACATATATAAAAAGAATTCATTACTTGATTTCTTTAATCACTTGTCATGTTCATTTGACCATATTGTTCAATGATTTCCTTCTGACGATATAGCTTATGCTAACTATTTTGCTTTCCCTGTTCTGTTGTTCCTTTCACTTCTTTCCTTTCTGTGACCAACCGATTCCAATTGTCAATCCACATGTCTTATGTACCTACTAAGTGTTTCACGAATCCATCTCTTTCCATATGTCACAAACTGTCCATAATGTTGCTACCCAAATATCCACAATGTTGACCCATCTGTCATTGTATTGCTCCAAAGACTTCTTTTGAATTTGCTACAGTTGACCATCACATATTCTTGTTTCTCAGACTGAGTAAAATATGTCCATTGATCTGCAATACATCCTTGAACTTGTAATGTATATATTCCTTTCTAGAAAGTCTATCAATGTTATTCCTCTGATATATGTATGGGAATGTTGCTTGTCAATCGATCAATCTATCATTCTATACTTATGCTATCTGACTGCTCTAAATCTGTCTTCTCAAACTCTACAAACTACTCGTAGGATGGTTCTCTGATCTATAGTAGCTTCTGCATAGACTCCCCATGTTCAATATTCATGTTTAATGGGAATCTCCAAGACGGATGGCTCAAAATAATGTAGGAATTTGCCCTAATTCGGAGTAATCTTCATCTTCATCTGTAGACTCATCATCTTTCTAAACTCTGACTTCTTCCTTTTTGCATATGAATTCATCGTGATCCTGCCCTACAATTCCTGAGAGTAAAATCTCTTGGGCCAGTTCTTTATTCACATGCTCTTATTTTCTTTCTCGTACTACTAAAAATAATGTGATCTCTAGGACTTGTTCTTTATTCACCTTCTCTTCTTATCTTCCTTTTCTTCTCCAAACGTTAGTGTATCTGACATCGATGTTTTCTTTCATCGAAGGCTCTATCATGCTTCTACAATTCTGAGCTATGTGACCATAATTGTGGCATTTGTAACATTCAATGTTATGTGGGGCCACATAAGCATCTCTTGTTTAAACACTTCTTCCATATGCTCTGCAATCCACAACTTTATGTCCAAAGTTAGTACAATTAAAACAATAACCATAAAATAAACTTTGATACATGGGAGTGAATGATCTTCTTTGTTGTGTAGTTCTTATGAATTCATGCCTCGGTTGATGATCTTATCTTTTGTTGATTCCTTCATCATGATTGAAGCTTCTTTGTTGCTTGAATGTGGAAGGTCTTCTTGAATATGTATTTCTATTATACTCATTCTTCTTTGATTCTTGTTGACCATGATTCCTTACTTTGAGTACTTATGCATAACTCTTACCCTTGTCTTCATTCTTCCTTTCTGGAAACCCGGAGTGCTTCTCTTCAACTTCCTTTACTGATGATGTGGATGTTTCTCTCTATTCAATGTTCTTGCTAAGCTTGATGGTTTTAACTCTCAATGTGACAACTTCTTCTTCAAGCTTCTCAACCTCTTCTTATTTCTTCATCATTTGAATCTTCATGACTTCTTTCATTCTCTTTGCTTCTTCAAGTTGGGTCTTCAAGGTGATGATCTCTTGTTCAAGTCTTCTTTCTTGTTTACTGAATTCTGATTCAAGCTGGTTTAGATCCTCAGTTCTTTCCTTGAGATAGTCTATCAAAATATTATCTCTCTTATCTGCATCCTTTCTTTGTGCTACTATTTTGGCTTCCAAACACGGCTTCTATTCCATCTGACTTTTGTATGTTTCTTCATTCCTTTTGGGTTCTTCCACTTGAAATTTTAGGCTTGTAACCATCTGCTGGAATTCTTCAAAGCTCTGTAAACCTTCCTTTACCTTGATCAATTCTTCCCTGAGAGAATTTTTTTCCTCTCTTTCTTTCTTTAGTTCATCTAATGCACTGATTAATTATGCTTCAATATCTATTATGCCTTCTTCACAATCTTCTTCTTCTGAATCTGTTTGACATGACAAGCATCTTTCATCTTGTTATGTTCCTACATCTTCTTCATTCTGATTTGTATACTCTGGCTATGTGATAGGATGAGATCCCTTAGAGTAGATATTATGTGGCTTATCCCAAATCTCTTTGGTTGATGAACATTTACCCACTTTGTCTTTTGTTGAATCACATAGTCCTTCTAGCATGAAATCCATTGTTATTGTGTTGTTCCTTTTCAATTGGTTGCAGTCTTTGGAGGTTTCTTTGTAGTAGTATACCCTGTAACAACTAAGTATCAAACATCGTATCCTTGTCCCTGTAGAAACGTTTTCATTCGTATGCTCCACATTTCATATCTATGACCTTTCTGACCATCAAACGGTGGTATTCCATTTCTATACATATTGTTGATTTCTATGATCTACCTTCCAGTGGTTAAATTGTTTTCTAAAGGAACCTGCTCTGATACCATTTTTTGGAATACTTAGAGGGGGGGTGAATCGGTATTAGTATTTTTACCATTTTTAACCACAATATATAAACCTCAACTTTATTAGTAGTATATCATCAATGTATCTTCTATGATTGAATTCAATATATCATGAGCATATAATCATAAGTAGCATCACATCAAATACACAGTACACTAGAATTTACGTGGAAACCCAAATGGGAGTAAACCACGAAATGCTTTTTATGTATTGTCAAGAATACATTCATTGGAAGCACCAACTTCTCAATTCTCCAGTTGTAACTAGAAGGAGGCTCCAACCCCCTATTTACAAGCTACAACCTGAAGGAAGCTACAACCCCCTGAATTTTCTAGCTCCAACCAAAATGAGGCTACAACTCCTCAATTCTCAGGCTCCAACCTGAAGGAATCTCCAACTCCTTGTGTTCTCTGGCTCCAACCAGAAGTAGGCTACAACCCATTGATTCTCAGGCTCCAACCTAAAGGAAGCTCCAACTCCATGTGTTCTTCGGCACCAACTGGAAGGAGGCTACAACCGTCTTTCCTTGCCTTGTCCTGATGCCCTGAAATATAAGTGTAGACCAAACTATCACTACCACAAACATTTCCACTGTCACTGCCATTGTCACTATCATTGTCACATCAACCTTTCATTGATCAACCTATCACATCAACCTGTCATTGATCAATCTGTCTAACCTGTCATTGCTACCAATACTCAACATCAACGATATCAGATCCACGATCACCAAGAGCACCTCTAAAATAGATGCTCAACATCACTACCACATGCCTCTACCAAGCATGTACCAAGATCACCATCATACCATCATAAGATATGACATGTCTCAACCAAGTACCAAACATGTACCATGCATCAACCTGTACCATACCATGCATCAACTACGTACCATAACATGTACCATGTACATCAACACCATATAATGCATCAACCTGTACCATACCAAACATTAACCATGTACCACAACTTGTACCATAACAAGTGCATCAATCATGCACCAAAACCTGTACCATACCAAGTGCATCAGCCATGCACCAAAACCTATATCATACCGTGTATCAATCATGTACCATATCATGTATCAATCATTCATCAATCATGTACCATATCATCAACCATGTACTATATACCATGAACCATGAATTGTGCCTCAAAAATATACCATATCATGCCATACACCATGTACCATAAGATATATCAAGCAAGTATTATCAATGGTGTACCTCAACCAAGTACCAACATCACCAAGAGATGTATCTCATACATGTGCTACCATATACCAAGTGTGTATCTCAACCATGTACCAACAGCGCAAATATATGTCTCTAATAATGAACCATAACCATGACATATACCAAAATAGTCAATAATTCTTCTAATCAGTGTGCCATAACATCACCAAGGTATACCATCAACAAGACATGCCTCTCAAGTATGTACCATACCATAACCAAGCATAAGAAACAATCACATAAGTGTACCTATAACCTACAGATGACATGTTGTATCAGATATCAGAAAAATAGACCAACCTGGGCATCAACAACCTGGTACAAGCATCACTTCACAACCTTTCACAAGATTTTCACAGATATGTCACTTGCTCCTCTACTACTCATGGATATCCATGCCTTGATCCACTATGACCCATGTACATCCACGCCCTGCTGATGTGCAACCCACAGATGGCCTCAGAAACTAGGGTTACTCCTTTTCTATAACTTTGATACCTTCACCTTCGACCGTCCTTCAAAACCTCAGACTTTCTACCTCAGATTCACCAATAGACCAAATGTTCTTCACAAGATAGATAATCAACAGAGTTGTGTGTGAGTGTACAAATGAGAGACTTCAGGATGTGCATTTATACTTTTACTTAGTAACCTCTCTCCTTAATATTAGGGCTTCTACCACTTTCTTGTTACAACCACTTTACTTTTTCATTAATTGACTTTTAACCAACCAGGGGCTTCTTGATTTTTCTTCAGGGATTCCAACTTCACAAGGCCATAACTCCTCAATCATGAGGAACCATGTGGTGTACCACCTGTCATCGGAAACAGCATGACGAGTATTATCCATCTATGAGTTTCTTTCTGCATTTTCACTGTCCTTCATGTCCATATTCATCAACCAACGTTGGGTTCCATAATCACACCTCTAGGGCTCCTTGTAGGTTTCTTCAAATTCACCCATTACATATGTTGACATCAACCACTCTTGTTGACATCAACCACTCTTGTTGACATTAATAACAACTATCAATCTTAACCACATCTCTAGGGCTTTTGGACTTCTCCAAGAGTTGACATCAATCTCCAAGGGTTTACATCAATGAAAACCAACTATTCAAACCAATTGTCCAACACATTGCTTCACTTGATTGATTAATTATGGTGATAAATTCCACTTATAACACATTTAATTATATTTTTCATAAGTATATTATTTAATCAACTCTATTTATTTTACGTAGGACTGCAATAAGGATTCTCGATTTTGTTTTGGAATGGATATTGTTCAGGTATTGACACGAATGAAAAGGGAGCATTAATACAATATAGTGACGCCACTGGCTCTCTAGGCTATCACATCACTATATGGGTTACCCTAACACCGGTCCACCAACATGTAAAGAATGATTCTCATGCAAATTAGGGTTTACACTACAAATAAGCCAAGAAATAAGATTTTCAATTATATCGGTGGAAGAAGCCACATGCTTGAGGATCCAATCTGTCGACTCCACCCACCTAATCGTTGATTTGGTTGTAAAAGCACCATGTTTTCTGTGAGATCGCAGAGGTCATAGGTGTACATATCTCATGGTACATAATGCACAAACCAGAACATTATAACCCTCAAAGAATAGTTTGTTAGACGTTATGTGTGCTAGGAACACTTTCTCTTAGATGAATTTAAGCTGGCAAATGTTAGAACCCCTTGTTCATGTATAATTCAACATATTGTGGGAGAATAAGTATAAGAAGTATTACACTATGAAATGTGACATATTCATGGCTCATCTTTATTTCATAATATTTCACCAAGAATGTTCAAGGTTATCAAAACAAGAAAAGAACATCATGTCCCATATCAAGAATTGGTATATTGAATAGAAACACACATACATTAGAATTTTCAGAGCAACTGGCTTCTTTCACCTATTACTCGCACATGACCCTGACAAGGTTTTCCTAGGGGAAATTTGTTACCAAACAATTATTTGAGGGTTGAATGTTTCATTGGTCAAAGATAAAAAGAGAGGTTGTATTCCCTATGGCTTTCAACTTGGATATTACTTCATCAAGGACACTCCACAGGCCAGGTGGGAGGGTTTAAGTCATGTAGAATACGGATTTGACCCTAGTAGGTACAGAAGGCATGATCCCAAGGGTTTGGTGCTCAATAATGTTGAGAAATTTTCTTATCATTAGCCTTATGCCCATAAAAAATGGGAAGAGTAGGTATTTACTAAAGATGCACAAAACTAGGCTCATGTTCTGAAAAGGAAACCCACTCCTACTTTCACGATCTTTAAAATTGTTTCTCTGGATGAGCAAATAGAGGTTATTATGTAGAGTTTTATAGCTAAGAGAGAGGTAGAGGAATCTAGGAGAGAAAATAAATCCATGTAAAGACAAAGGTCGAGTGCCAAGCCATTGAAGAAGAACAAAATAGGCCAGCTCAAGAATAAGAGCTTCAACAAAAGACCAAGGAAGAGTTGCATAGGAAACAAGTCGAGTAAGTTTTGAAAGAGGAAATTGATCAAAGAAGTAGAAAATATGAATAAAAACAAATAATAAAGGCTTTGGAGGAGCAAATAAAGAAAGAGGAGAAAGAGAAGAATAATCAAGAATTGTAGGTCGAAAAGCAACATGAGGAAGGAAAGAAGAAAGAGTTGGAGGAAGCACAACCACATACATAAAAATATATTGATCAACCAATATATGCTCATACAGTGAAAATCCCTCCATGGAATATAATAGATTTAATACATGATGATAAGGAGGAGGTAGTAAAAAGAAAAGCCCCAATAAAGAATGAAGTTGATCAAGGTGTTGAAAAAACATCTTAGGATCCAAACGTCGATAGAGAAACTCGGGAACCAGCAAGTGAAGCAACACATGAACCTTTAGAAGGGTCAGTTGAATATCCTCCTATTACTGAGAGAGCTAGGACAACTAAATTAGAAAATAAAATAGAGGTTAGTAGGACAACTGACCCAGAAAATCAATAGGTAGAGACTGCATTTGAAATTGTTGGGTGAACACAAATCCCCATTCAATCCACATAATAGGAAACTGTTTATACCATCAGCAGATTAGGTACCAATAAAAGACTAGAAATGGATAGTTACAAGAGAAGACAAGAAAGGTGATCAACCATGCAAAGATCAGAGTGCAAACATGGGGGTTGATCCAGTTGAAAAACAAACAAAAATTGTAGACAAAGGTAAGGCACTAGTCATGCAACAATTTAATACCCTAGGGAGTTTGGAAAATGTTTTTTCCTGTGGAGACCAACCAATTCAAGAACCAATGGATGAGGTTGTTGATGTGGAATCCATTGCATATGATAGAAAGAGGTTATCCCTCGTTATAAGAATGCAAAGGAAGAGAAATATGACAGTAGATAGCATTGTGTTATTGACATCATAGGAGACCCTATTTGATGCAAAGAAGTCCTGGGTTAGTGATTTGTTGGGCATAGGAGTGGCTATTTCACATTCCATTATAGACAAGGCTAGATTTGAAGAAAGGGAAGTTGATGCAATGAGGAGAGAACCAGAATCTCTCAGACATCATGTAGAATACAGTTATAAGGACATTATTGAAGTTGTTTTGATATTAAGGGAATACTTTTCAAAATAAAAAAACAAATACAAGCTAGTTATAGATCTATTTGTGAAGATGATTGTGGATTACTAGGAAGAAACATTGTTGTGTGGTGTGGCATAGAAAAAGAATCTTACATGGAGAAAAAAGGCAGCAAGGATAGTGGATCAAATAGAGTATATCAGAGAAATCAAGAAGACAAGGGGTGGTGAGAATCACAATATTAGAATTCTAACAGATGATAGTATCACAAGAATGCATAGAGTAGTAGAGCATTGGGAATGTTTAGCCATTAAACCAAAAAACAGAATGGAGTAATAGTGGTCAGCATGCCTCAAATCATGGGAAAATATCAATGACGCCATGGCACATCTTCAACTACAAAATTTCAAGTCACCACATGACTTTTGGGATTTAGACGAGGTGATGTCGAATTTTACACAAAGTGATATGAAAAGTGAAGAAGATATCAAGGCAATCACTACCATGGAACATAGCTATATGAGAAAGTATATGGTTTCCAAAGTCAAAGCGACTGATAGGTTGAAGTAGTTGATTCCAAAAATAGGAAAGTATATTCAATGATACAAGGAGATGAGGGAAACGCTTAGTTCTCCAATGGATCAACATTGGTTCCCATGCATACATATGTTTGAGGACTTGTTCGTTTAGTGGGCATATTATGATGGCGAGCATGTAGTTGATGAGTCATCTAATCGACACAAATCTTAGCATGCAAACTTATTTTATACTTGTCAATTTTGCATGAAGTAGAATTCACTATATTTAGTAAATAAGTTTTAATAGATAGAAGGATCGACCAAGGAACAAGGGTCGATGGATTGTAATGAAATTTTGAATTATGCACGTGAGAACTATTTTCTAGAAGCCTAATTCATAAGCTTGGAATAAGACAAGGTGATTTTTACTGAATCTGTGTGTGTTTATTCATCATGGATTATTCTATAACTGAGTAAATATTTAAGAAATTTAGTAAGAATTTCAATACTATTAAGTTATATTATTTGGTTGAATAACTTTCTGGATACTTTCAGTGAATGGTTATTTTGTTTATTAGTTAATCTTATTTTTGTTGCTTGGAATATTGTAGAATTACTTCTTGTTATTCCACCTTATAAGTTTATTATTTTTCTGTTGTTGACTAGCTTATTGATTCATGGATAATATCTGATAAGTAATATGTTCTTGATAGAATTATTTCTTTAGGAATATAAATCCTCGAATAGTTTTCATTGACTATTTCCCTAGTTTATCCTCGGCATAGATTTCTTCAAACTCTTTTGTTTGTTTCTTTTGTGCAGTAAATAGACATAAGAATAGAAAACAATAAAAAGAACAAAATCAAACAACTATTAAAGCTCATCAAACTATTTTTGAACCATTAACCCAGAGGATTATTTCATACCAAACAAGGAGGAGTCTAATTGGGTCTTGTCCTTGGGTTTAATCCCTATTATTGAGCATTGGGAATCAAGCTCCCTCAACATGTCTCTACTTGTGGCTTCTTCCCTTTCTATTTTGGATGACTTTCTTCTAGGTTTCTTGGGAAATTTCTCTTTTGAGTCATCTTTCTCGTTTTCTCCTTTCTCCTATTGTTGGGTATTCTCCCTAGTATGCACACTTGAAGCTATGTTGAATTTCTCTATAATTTGCTCAATATTTCCCTCCTTGTCTAGCTTAAAATACTCAACTTCCTTTGGGGTTTCTATTGCAAGGAAATCCTTGGGAATTTATGAGACATGAGGCTCAACACTAACATGATCGGAGCTTCTAAGCCCTACCTCCTCTAGACATAAATTTGGCTCCTCTTGATACAGAACTTCAAAGCTATTCGGATTGCATGGTGAGGATATTGGTGTAACTTTCATTGGTGTCACATTTTTTTATATTCCATTTTTATTGATTTTTTGTTGTACCTATTATTTAGGTGGATTCACATGTTGAGAGCATGAACCCATCACTTTTCCTAAATTTGGTGGGGTTGATTTTGGATTTTTCTCTACTATTGATTATTTAGGGTTCATCTATCTCTTAATTATCTACCATTGATCCTCGTTTTCTTAAGTCAAAGGAGAAAGTTGGGCATTCTTCTTGGACTATTTTTCAAAATGGTTATATTCATGGAAAACCTTGCACTTAAAGGTAAGCTTATCATAGTCCAATGGTTGTTCATGTTTCAGTTATCCAAAGTCGGCATGATTGCTTTAAGAAGCCCTTTTTCCATATCTACTTCTACGCAGATCTTAGAACAAGCAAACATCCCTTTCTTTAGTATCATCCTACCTATATATTTCCCAAGAGTGTTCCTAATGAACCTAAGAGTATCATCATTCCAATAGTGAAGTGGGAGGTGTGGAAGTCAAACTAACACTAGAACTATAGAATGAATGCCATGTTCTGGATGAAAATTAAGAGTCCATTGATTTAAATACATTTCATGAGTGTAAAAAAATTAAGGCACACTCCTAAATATTAGGTCCCTATCTTCCTTAGTTTGAAAGAGGAAGGCATAGAATCCTCTCCCACATAATAAATGAGTCATATTTCCTTTGATTAACACTTTCCAGTTTTGTTGAATCCAATTTCCCATTACTGTGGGTGATAGCCATTATAATATGTGAAGTCATTCCTATAATAGGGATCTCTAGAATGTTTTCTAATCTTTTAACAAACCTAGACGATTAAGTCTCGGTGGATTTCCCCATGGTTGAAACCAACACACAAAAGGCAATAGCCTCCTAGTCTAGAGGGGATCGAGATCCACCTCCAAGAGCTGAATCCTTTGTGGGCGGTCATAGAACAACCAACAGTCAACAAGGGTTTGCAACAATGACGCTTTTCTTTCTTGATTGATTATTTTGTTCAAAAATATTTTGTGAAGGAACTTAGCATTGATTATGGAAAAGCATGTGGTTTTTTCAATGGAGCTTATCAAGGAGATCTAGGAATATGTGGAGTAGGGGCCATTTTATTTCTTAATTCTTCTCATTATTTCCTTCTAAAGTATGTTGCAATACAAGACACAAAAAATATATTTGAATTTTATGCTATTTGGATTATTTTAAAGACATCAAAGTTAAAAGAACACAAACAACTTCAGGTTTATGGAGATTCCAAGCTTCTAATGGATTGGGAAAATATTAGATGTAGAATTAATTTTATTTTGTTATCTCCAATAATGAATATAGTGCTATAGGTAAAATTGCATTTTGACAATATTTCCTTCTTTCATATATATAGAGAGAGAGGATTCAATACAAGAGCTAATAAGTTATCTAAAGAAGTTGTGACAATGCAAGAAGGATCCCTATCTGTTTAGGAATGTAGAGAAGGGGAGTAGATCTCAATAATGGAATCTAATCTTTATTACTTAATGCAATTGTTGAGATGTTATCCTAATGATTTTTTGGTTATTGGTATTTGTTATTAAAGTAGATATGAAAGAATATTTTTTGAGAAGTAGAGGTTACCTCAAAGCAACCTAGGATGATGGTACATTAGTAGACATAGGGCCAATTCTCTCTCTCTCTCTCTCTCTCTCTCTCTCTCTCTCTCTCTCTCTCTCTCTCTCTCTCTCTCTCTCTCTGTGTGTGTGTGTGTGTGTGTGTGTGTGTGTGTGTGAGAGAGAGAGAGAGAGAGAGTATGTGTCCAAGAGGTCTCGGTATCAATCCTACGTTTTGGCTACCTTTATTGTGTGCCTCACTCAATGTCCTGGTAATCTAGCTTGAGTGGTTCAGTGCTTTAAGCTTCATACAGGAGGTCCCCAGATTGATCCTTCGGGTTGGTTATATTTGTTGTGTGCCTCACTCGATGTCCCTACTAAGTTAGGGACTATAATAATCATTAATGGGTTTACATTGGGTACCATCCATGAAATGCGAGGAAGATCCCAGGAAGTTCCCAGGAGTTTCCCACAAGGTTTTCCTTGGAAAAAGTGTGTGTGTTTGTGTGTGTGTGTAAAAACTTAATAATTAATATTTTAGTCACTATACAACTTTGTCTTGAATTTACTATTTTTTAAGATTGCTTAATATTGATCAATTCCATTTAATAAATACATGATGATTAAAACATAGTGATAGTATAACATTTATTTTGAATATTGAAAATATTAGTTCCTACCATTTTTTTATATAAATCTCTAATATACCATAAAAAAAATTGAAAATACTTGTAGGATAATAAACATAACTTAAAATTTTTATTATTTGAAATCAAAATTTATATTTGGAAGCATATGAAACAATAAATTATAAATAAATAGAGGTTTATTATTATGAAAATTTACAAATAGTTAATATTGAAATGTTAAGTTTTACATTACAGTAAGTTTAGTGAAATGCCCATAGAAAATCATGGTGAGCATCAAAAGACTCAAACCAATTAATGAATGTCTCTTGTAATTACAAACCCACTCAATCACTACATGTAAATATTTGATGAAAAATATTTAAAACCACTCATCCACGATAGGTAATATGTCAAAAGTGGAGAATTGATGCTCCCTGACCAAAGTAGAGTGTCATTGGCTCTAATACTTCAAGACCAAAGTGGAGCATAGATTCTCCCTAGCTAAAGTGGAACATTATTTCTCCAAGAAGAGTAGGGATGAGCATCATGCATCTTAAAGAAATCTCGTGAACCTATAAATAAAGGAAGATGAAAAACCCTTTGGATATGTACCATCCTCAAAAAGAAGGGAAGTACCTGGAGGTTTTCCTTTTATGTGTATTCCATCAGGAAAAATAAGAAGAAGAAGAAATAAATGAGGAACAATAGTGAGAAATGGAAAATAACAAAAATGCAATCCATAATGGGGAGAAATGAAGTAAGGGAGAGGGGGAAAAGGGTTACTTGGTTGCAATCCTCTTGGTCTTTCCATGCATTTCTGGCTAGATTTTTAATCATCTCATAGAAGTGCATTTGTTTCCTCTTCTCTCATGTGCAATACAAATGAAAGAAACCCTAACTTTTCTTTCCTTTTAAGAATCATCTTATAATTTTCCATCCCTCTTTTGATAAGTTAAAAATATAAATTATTATCAGGTGCTTTTGATTTATTAGGAGCACCAGTGGTCCCTAACCGAAGTGGAGTAGTGATGCTCCAAGAAATTTAGAAAAAAGAAACACATAGTTTGAAGAAACACAATGAACTTGAAAATAAGGGGAGTTGAAAACCCCTTTGGACATGCACCCATGCTACATAAAAATTTACCCTTTCTTCAAAAACTTAGTAGTCATATTATTTGTAGTGAAACCCTAAAACAAATCAAAAAGGGGAGAAATGAAATAACGAAGAGGGAAAATGATCTAGAAACAAAGTACTTATATCACATAGGTTTCATTAACACATATCTTCTAGTGAATTACAATTGAGACTATGTTTCCTCAATCATTATCCAGGCATAAATGATATGGGTTCAAGACTTGTTTACCTACTTGTCTTATCTGTTGTAGTGCTAAGGTCAATGTCCATCAACAAATTTGAGTGAGTTGTAATTTAATTTCGAATGATAGATCAACCTTTGAAAATCTAAATGGCTAATCCCAACACTATATGAACACGCATCCAATTCAAAATCCAAAAATTTGAGACTATTTGTCAATAAATGATCTAAATAGTTAGTATTGTTTGTTGTGTTAAAAAAAAAACAATGCACTCACAACACTTGACAATTATAAATATGTAGTGCCAAAATAGCATACTATGTTATTTTTAAATGTGCAATTATTGTGCTTTATCCAATTGTAAATCCACCCATTCATAGTTTAATCAATTTAAGAATTGATCCGAAAATCCTTAGATGTCAAATTATTTCTTAAGTACACGTTAAACATCCGACTAGATTCGGGAAATGAAGATTGTATGACTATTTCCTAAATATCATGTGAAAATGCTTACTTATCCATAAACTTCATTAATTGATAAATATAAATTGTGGAAATAATATGCGGAAATGAAGTAAAATTTGTCAACAATAGCTCAAATGGCACAATAAAAAATTGTTAAGCGAGTTCACCCATATTGGGCTATGTCTCTGAGTCCCTTTTCAACAGTGAGGGCGCTCAATTAATGTTCAAATGCTTGTGTTCTTACAATGACCTTTTCACTCGTTGCTCAAACTTAGAAACAGAGGGCACCATTGAATTCCTCTAGAAATTCTAAGAAAAATGAGTATAAACACCCTATACCTTCCTCAAGGATCCCTTTAGCACACATTACGGTGCAAACTCAAAGTCTAGATACCTTGTGGCATGAACTTTGATGCACATATGCATAGCTTGGGAACACATTTTTAAATCCATACTATGTACCTTGTCTCAGTCTGGGCGTCGGTTTAAATAGGGCGTGGGCCCTAACCATTACCCGTGACTATAGGCAAACTTTAATTATTGGTTTGTTGGCATTCCTTAACAAAGGGTGCATTGGGCACATTGGTTAAAACCGTGGTGTATGTGGGACGAGATCATGGGTTCGACCCCACAGACCTCTCCCCCCTTTTGGATTTTTGTTACATTTGTTATATGTTATGTTTATCATGTAGTTTGAGATACCCACAGATTTTGGGGTTTAGCACTTAATGCATATAACAATAGGATCGAGGGTTATTCCCTCAGTCCTATTTTTCTTCCAATTCAAACTCTAACCAAACATAAATACAAACAGAAACCATGAATGGTTTAGTATCATGTTGTGGGTGTAATGGTAAGATGTTGGAGTGTTGGATGAGAGACATGGGTTGGATCCTCCAAGCTCTAACAAAATTTCAATTGATCTTATCCATATTAGGCCAATGGGAGACTACCACGTGGCAGTCTCTCATTGTTCCACCTGTGTCATGTGTCGAAATCTAATTGGTCCACTTGGATTGTACAATTGCCATGTCACCTTGCGAACTCGCTTGTACAAATATGCCATGTGGCACCATGTCACATCGTACGAATGTGTACAAATGTTCCATGTGTCACCCTTCCAGTGGTGTCGTGTGGCACCCCCTTTGACTTTTGACATGTTTGACCAAAAACTTTGAGGGGCCATAACTTTCTCATGCGAACTCTGTTTGAGGCGATTTTTGCATCGTTGGAAAGATATCACTAAGATCTACGCAATGAAGTTGTTTTTGAGAGCATTTGAGATGATCAAATTTTGAGCATTTTTAGATCCTCCTGGATATTTTTGAGAATTTTGGATCCTTGGGTCACACCTCCCCACTGAATAACTTTTGGAGCTCCAAAAGTATGGATCATTCAGAAATAAAGTAAGGATATTGTCGCCTAACTTGTCCAGTATCATCCATCCTTCCTGCTTGGATAATGAGCACTTGACTCATCACAATCATAATGAAGATTGTAACAACATTGCTAACCAAGTTAACCATCCCCTTAAATTCACAAAATCCACCATCCATTGTTGCAATAGCTAACCATATTCCACTAATTAGTAATAAATTGAACAACCAAAATAAATATACAGATGCAAAAGAGAATGAACCATCAACATATTTTCCCTTATTAACAGGAACAACATCAACCAAAGGACATGTTTTACTTTCAATTGTAGGCTATAAATATGGATCCTGGATACTAACATTAACTATCATTTTTACGTGCCCTATAGTGAAAATTGTCAAATTAGTCTTAATCTATTGAGCTCTCACAATGAACTCAATCCCATCCTTGAAAAGATGATACTTATTTTATTCCTGATAAAAAATGGCCTTCATGTCATACAAGTATGGACTTCCCAAAACCATCCCACAAATGTTAAGTGGAACCACGTCTAACTCTACCTCATCAATGAAACTGCATGTGATCACAAACCATAACTTACATTGCTTAGTTACCTGTAACTAAGCATTATCACAAATACAACCCAAAGGATACGGTCTCGGATGAGGCCCAGTTTCCAATCCCAAATTTTGAACAACTTGCTCTGAAATAAGATTCACTTGTGATCCATTATCAACAAGTGTATCAATCTTAGTGTGCTTTGAGATAACCCGTAAATGAAACAAGTCATTTATTTTCCTTCCATCGAAAATTACTTTAGACTTTGCAGAAGAAGCACGTGAACTGAAACTTGCAATAAAAGATTTACCTTTGATGCCCATAGTTGTAACCTTAGTTTCATCCTCAAAATCTGATCCAAGATCTGGCACTATGGTCGTGGTCTTATTTTTACCCTTTCTAGGCTAAGCCCACTTAGGCTTCAATTCTGGAAGAAACTTCCAACAATGCTTCTCATCATGTCCTATCTTCTAATAGTGAGAACATGTAGGCTTCTTCTCTTAATCCTTTTTCACTATAGTTATCTTCTTACCCTTCCATTTTCCCTTCGAATGCTCCTGAAATTCATGTGGATCCCTTGACACATCCTCAACAACATGTTTTCCTTTGTTGGCTTCAAGATGTGTAGCTTGTACTAATACTTCGTCAATATTAGTAGGATTAAACATCAATACAGTATGTCAAAGATGTGAGTGCATACCACCAATATACTTTAGAAGAGTTTTAGAAGTATGTAATGGAATTCCCAAAGACAATGCCTTCCTCTTAAATTCATGTGTATACACTTGAACATTTTTCCCTTTTCCTTGTCTCAAATGTTTCCAAGCAATCATTGATGTTTTCGTATAAGCTAATGGATAAAATTGTTTTCTTAATGCAACAATAAATTCAATCAAGGAAGAAAAGATTTTACCATGTTGAATAATATTAGTTTGTGTATGACTCTCCCACCATGTCAAGGTTGTGTCACCCAGATGAAGAGTATCTAGTTGTATCTTTGCAGTGTCATCCACAATATTTTGTACCCTGCAATATACCTCTATCTACTTGATCCAATTGTCCAACTTCGTTGCATTCAATTCTCCGTCATAAATTGGCAGTTCAAACTTTACATCTAATTTTAATAAAGGAAAATCATGAGCATGTGAAAACTTATTAGAGGGATTCTTCTTATGTGAAGAATGTTTACTTTCACTAGAAGAAAATGATGACGAGGATGATTATGAAAAGGGTTTTGAAGGTCCACCACCTTCACCTCCTCCTTTTGCTTTTACCGAAGATTCTCCATCTCCGATCTTGTGAGCTCTTTGATACAAGTCATCTATTATTTCCTTCATGGAATGGAGTGTAGCCATAACTTCCTCGGGTCTCAAGGGAGGATCTTCTCCTTCCTTTCCTTCAGAATCCATCTTTTTCCTACGAAACATTCTTTGAATCTCTAACTTATAACTTGCAAGCTTTCCTTTACCAAGTTTGAATCTAGACCTTGTAAGCATCCACTTGCAAACACACATCAAAACCTCGCCCTGATACCAATTGGATCCAAAAATCCTTAGATGTCAAATTATTTCTTAAGCACACATTAAACATCTGACCATATTCGGGAAATGAAGATCGTATGACTATTTGCAAAATATCATATGAAAATGCTTACTTATCCATAAACTTCTTTAACTGATAAATATAACTTGTGGAAATAATATGCGAAAATGAAGTAAAATAAGATAAACAATAGCTCAAATGGCGCAATAAAAATGTGTTAATGGAGTTCACCCATCTTGGGCTATGTCTTTGGGTCCCTTTTCAACAGTGAGACCACTTAATTAATGTTCAAATGCATGTGTTCTTACAATGACCTTTTCACTCATTGCTCAAACTCAGAAACATGGTGCACCATTGAATTCCTCTTGAAATTCTGATAAAAATGAGTATAAACACCCTATACTTTCCTCAAGAAACCCATTGGCATGCATTACAGTGCAAACTCAAAGTCTAGATACCCTTGTGGCATGAACTTTGATGCACATATGCATAGCTTGGGAACATATTTCTAAATCCATACTTTGTAACCTGTCTCGGTCCAGGCATCAGTTTAAATAGGGCACAGGCACTAACCACTACCTGTAACTATGGGAAAACTTTAATTATTGGTTCATTGGAATTCCTTAACAAAGGGTGCATTGGGCGCATTGGTTAAAACCATGGTGTATGTGGGAGGAGGTCACGAGTTCGACCCCGTGGACCTCTCTCCCCTTTTGGCGCTTTGTTACATTTTTTATATTTTATATTTAGCATATAGTTTGGACCGCCCATGGATTTTGGGGTTTAACACTTAATGCATATAACAATATGATCGAGAGTTATGCCCTCGGTCCTATTTTTCCACCAATTCAAACTCTAACCAAGCTTAAATACAAATGGAAACCATGAATGGTTAAGTATCATGTCGTGGGTGTAATGGTAAGATGTTGGAGTGTTGGGCAAGAGACCCAAGTTTAATCCTCTCGGATATAATAAAATTTTATTCAACCTTATCTATATTAGGCCAACGGGAGACTCCCATGTGGCAGTGTCTCATCGGTCCACTTATGCCATGTGTCAAAATATGATTTCTCCACTTAGAATGTACAATTGCCCTGTCACCTTTCCAACTCACTTGTATGGACAAGCCAAGTGGTGCCACATGGGGTCACCATGTCAGCATCGTACAAACATGTACGAATGTGCCACGTGTCACCCTTCTAGTGGTGCCACGTGGCATCCCCTTTGATTTTTGACCTATTTGACCAAAAACTTTGAGGGGCCATAACTTTCTCATGCAAACTCCATTTGAGGCAATTTTTGTGTCATTGGAAAGCTATCATCGAGCTCTACGCAATGATTTTTTTTCCAAGAGAATTTGAGATGATCAATTTTTTAGCATTTTTGGATCCTCCTGAATCTTTTTTAGCGTTCCAAAGCCTCCTCGATCTAGAAAATATATAAATATGTATATCCTTGTGTTTGGGTGTTGATTGGAAAACTATTGTCAATTATTGTTTATACCCACTCTTAAAAACAACACACATGCATGACCAATGTATTATTGTATGTCACTACCACAACACATATTGATTGTAGCATGCATTTGTATAGGGATCAACTAAAAAAGAATGTGGGAAACACTGAGAGATTACCCTCAACCAAAGACTCAACAAATTATTAATAATGTCGCTATGCCTAGTTATAATTCTATACCACCATAAGAGAAATTGGTGTTTGATTGGGCAATTTGGGGTCATCGTGGATCAACATCCTATTGAATTTAGGCATTAGAATGTTAAAGAGAGTGTTATAATTTTGTGTGATGGAAAACTATAAACCAATGATGTCGATGAGGGAGTTTACTGAAAATTACTTGGTATTATTGCAGATTTCTTTGGATTAAGGACGACCTTTAATGTTCAAGTAGGTTTCTTCTCCCAATTCCTTCATGCTTCTGCAATTGCCCTCTTTTTTCATTTCTTATTGGTCTCCATTGGTTGTATTTTAATCCAACAAAATTCTTTGTTATAAGTTTTCCTTGGAATGCGAACCATAGGGTGATTCCTTTCACCTACTTGAGGTCTTTGGTCTTTTGTCTTGAAGTTGATTGTTGACTTCAAACTTTGCCAACAAATTATTTTTTACAAAGTTTGGAATAAGGCTTCAATTTGCATCAGAAAAGAAGAGTTACCTAGTGACAATAATATTTGTATTTACTTGCATCCATGGCTAGTTGTATTTCATCATCTCATAAAACCACCTCCTCTTCTTCTTCTCTCATGTGAAATGTAGAATTTGTTGAAACACACACTAACACTGAGAGGGGAGGTGAATCAGTGTTTGGAAATTTTGACTGCTTTTCACACTTTCATAAATTAACCGAATTAAGTGAATAAGATATATGCAACTCAATTAATTATTCACAAACTTGTGTAACACAAACTGTATGAAGTAGATAAAATATCTTTCTTTTATTTATTTAACTTGAATGAATACAAATAAAACCAATCATTTAATATCTTCAAATTCAACTGAATATGAGATATCCAACGCTCTTATACAAGACCCAGCTTGTAGTTCTCAGATCCAACTAAGAAATGAGGAATCCAACCTTGATAACAAGTCCCAGCTTGCTAATCTCAAATCCAATTGAGATGTGAGGAATCCAACCCTCATAACAAGACTCGACTTGTAAACAAGCACCAACCTGATAGAATGAACTTCCATTCAAACCATTATATATATATATATATATATATATACCAAGACACCCTTAGATTCACCACCATTTATGGTTTATATAGTATTTCAATAGGTATAGGATTGAACCATTGTGTCTTTTTTACATGAACCATTGCACCTCTTCATTTAATTATTGTGTAAGTTTCTCAATTTAATTAGAAGACTAATCTTGATTTGACTTTTGTCCTCATGAGTTGATCACAGATATAGATTGACTCATTATATTGTTCCCATGCTTCTGTTGCATTCCCAAGTTTGCCAACAAATCATATTCGAGATTTTACCTGCTCTCTGTATTGTTACAGTGTTAATCTTTGTCAAATTACTCTACAGGCCTTAAGTTGTTTACAGAAATGAATTATCTATGAGGTGCTTCCTTTAATCCACTTCCCTTTGTGACAGCATGCTCAAAACCATGGGCTTATCTATTTCACATGTTATTTAGTTAGCGCTTTCTTCCTCTGCCTCTATTCTTCTACGTGGGAAGGTATTCAAGCATCTAAGGGTGTATTTACTTCTAGCCCATTTAGATTCTTTACCTTATCACATGACCGGTGTTGGAACCAGGTTCTTCGGTACTTCGTCCTTTGGGACTTTCAGCCTTTGCAATCATTCAATCCTACCGAAGTACATTTCGTCGAAGTGTGTATATTGTAGTTCACTAGTAGATCATATGGTCAATATGTAATCCTCCATTATATGGACGATCCTGGCTTATCCAGAGGCTTCAAACAAATCGTCGGTCAGGACTTAATCAGGAGTTGAGATGAAGGGTTCTCGTTCACTCTGGGACTTTGGTTATTCGTGGCTCGGGGACTCTAGAGTAGAGAAATCCCTCTATAGGTTTGCCTACAGAATAAGTCATAGAATGGTGGTGACCGCTTGCTATCAATTAACACCTCCTCTTATGTTATCCTTCCACTATGCTTGATCAACGATCGAGAACGATCCCAAATTAGATCAACGGTTAGTGTTACTTCGTGATTCACACTTACTGTATCCTTCCACTTGTTATAGCAAGATTTGCCTCACCCTATGCAAACTTGCACATAAGGCCTTTTTCCATTTCCCTATGCAGACTTGAAGCCCCTTTTTTCAAATCCTAGAGCTAAAAAAATCATTTTTCCACATATATGCGCCCTACCTATTGTACAACATGTGTATACGCATGTTGCACCACTACAGCCCGCATACATCGGGATTTGTACCCAAAATTAAAAAATGGTGTCAGGTTTCCATGTCACGTCACGAGATCCATGATCCTTTACCTTCCATATACTAGAAACGTTCTGACTCAACCCTTCAGTTCCACTTGAAGGCTACAAATGGGCCAAATCCGAGCTATGGAAAAGAGGAGAAGAATTCAACTTTGAGAGCAAAGTTACTCTGGAGAAATTATTCACTTCATATTGAGTCTGCATCCCTTTGTCCTTGTAAGTTTGAACACATTGTTCAGCCCCCAAGATCTTCCCTATTTAATTGAGAACCTCATTGTCTCTCTTATATGAGCTTGCCTTTGGTGGAGGATTGAAGTGGTGGAGACCCAGTTGGAAGGGACATAGTTTCTCGGTTTCAAATCGTGTCGGCATGGAAGTTTGTAATTCATTCACTTCTGCTAATTACATTTTAATAGAAATACTCTTTTCTCATCCAATTAATATCTTGCAAATATTTGAATCATTATTCCATAGCCACCTTTGTATTTCCTATTCATGGTCATGGACAGTTGTTTGGTATATTTTCACATGGATCTGCAGTGTAATTCAAATTGGCAGCCATATGTGCAAAGTCAGTATAGATTGTAATGAGCAACTAGTTCTTCCAGCTGGGTCCCCATTACTCCACTTCTGGGTCTTATAATGTATCTCGGCCATCATAGATACTCCTCTGACCTTACACATTAGGGGGCATCTGTTATAGCAACATTTGTCTCACCCTATGCAAACTTGCACAGAAGGCATTTTTCCATTTCCCTATGCAAACTTGAAGTCCCTTTTTGAAAATCCCAGAGATAAAAACATTATTTTTCCACATATATGCACCCTACCTATTATACAACATGTGTATATGCATGTTACACAACTACAACCCGCATACATCGGGATTTGTGCCCAAAATTAAAAAATGGTGTTGGGTTTCCATGTCACGTCGCAAGATCCATGATCCTTGACCTTCCATATACTAGAAACATTCAGAATCGACCCTTCAGTTCCACTTTAAGGCTACAAATGGGCCAAATTCGAGCTATGGAAAAGAGGAGAAGAATTAAACTTTGAGAGCAAAGTTACTCTAGAGAAATTATTCACTTCATATTGAGTTTGCATCCCTTTGTCCTTTTAAGTCTGATCACATTGTTCAACCCACAAGCTCTTCCCTACATGATTGAGAACCTCATTGTCTCTCTTATATGAGCTTGCCTTTGGTGGGGGATTGAAGTGGTGGAGGCCCAACTAGAAGGGACTTAGTTTCTCAGTTCTGAACCGTGCTAGAACAAAAGTTGTAATTCATTCACTTATGTTGATTACATTTTAATAGAAATACTCTTTTCTCGTCCAATTAATATCTTGCAAATATTTTAATTGTTATTCCATGGGCGTATTTGTTATGAATGTTGATGGATTATGCTATTGAATGTCCTAACATTATATATTATCACCATATGCTTTTGTTTCTTGGTTGTTGAGGACAAGTTGCAAGTATATTGCTTTGAGTCAAGTGCTCAATGGTGGACTTCATTGAATGTTTGGACAAGGTAGGCCTTTTATCTTGTCTTGCTAGCATATTTGTTTATATAGCATACCTGAGATTAGAGTTGATTTCTGCAGTCATTTCCATCTATTGTGGTTTACCCCTAGCCATAGAGAGATTTTCCTCATAACACCATTGTACTTAATCGACCAGTCAAGAAATATTCGGTAGGATCTTAGATCAACGACCAAACATTAATTTGTGACTTCGGCCTTTGGTGCTTTGGATATTTTAGCTAGTAGGAGAAGTTGGATATCCCCGAAGGATGTAGTCCCAATGTGACATGGCTTGCTGACGTCATTGTTGACACAGCACTGGCTTAGTGGCTTCCACATGTCACCTTGATCTGTGACTTTTGTATACCTAATGTTCCAATTATAACTTGACATTTGTCACTAGCCGATTGGGCCACGTGTCATATTTGTCTTTTGCCACATGTCTCCCTCCTTGATCATGGCTTTACACTTCGTGGTTTCGGGAGTTTGGGCACTTTTATACCATCCTTCGATCATTGTTGAAGTGTCGAATAGATATATCACCTTATATATTTTGTTGTCTTGATTGACGACTTATGTTAACTCTAAGGCTCCGGAGTTCGAGATTTCTTGGTTTATCTGAACTTCTTATCATCATAGTAGGTCAATGTCGGAGTTGACCACCTTCTTCCTCTTAGCGCAATCTAATGGTTTCAATATTCATTCCAGATCAACAGTTGACAGGATTTCCCTGCTCTTCCTCTGATCCGACAGTCAACGGGAATTCGTGACTTCAGGGCTTTGGCCTTCGGGTAAACTCACATGTTTCAGACTCCTTTTCGCCAAAGTTGTTAGCTCCAGAGTTGACCACTATTGGACCCTCCTATCCTCATCCAATGGTCACCATGCATTTCCCAGATCTGGTGGCCTTTATTTACTTTGGGACTTGAGGGGTTTCAAGACTTTGTGTTTTATGGGGTCCGTGTATCCTGTCCTTCCACTTGGTTCTATCTCGTGATCATGATAGATCCCAAACTAATATAATGGTTGAGAGCTCACTTGAATTTCCTCCATGAAATCTGACAGATCTTATTTAATATCTCTCGATCTATGATTTTGGCTTGATCCAACTGTCCATAATGTTATTGCTCTAGATTTGATGGTTGAGATTTAATCCTTCCTAGTCTCTGACTTCACCTTGATCTAACGATCCTGGATTGTCCCAAACTAAGAATGAACGGATCTTGTGACTCAATCCTTTACAAAAGGATTTCTACACTCGCAGAACTTTGTCTCCTTTGTTACTTCGAATGCGCCATATCTTCTCAACTTCGATTAACATTTGTGCATTATTTTATTCACTTATTTTTAGTCGCTAACCCTCCTAAGCTCTTAATTCCTTGTGCTTCGTTACTCCTTCTATATGTGGATTATATACATGCCACCTCTCTTGAGATTTAGGAACATAGGATAACCATTGATCCTATCGTGATCAACAATGATCACGAATTGCTTCTACCCCAAGGTGGTCTTCCTTTTTCTCTGTTTACTCCACATGTTTGACTCATGTTGCCATCAATGACAACACACAATCAATAATGCCAACAATCTCTCCCTTTGGCATTGAGGGCAACATATATCTAAAACAAATACTTTTTCTCCCCCTATCACTGATCTCATTTTCAAGTTGGAGGATTGAACTAAATACTGATACCAAATTTGTTTTACTATTTTTCTCCCCGTTAGACATCAATGACAAAGAGTTAAACTTTTACTGCTTTTTCCCCCCTATGACTGTGCCAGTTGTTATCTCAATCTCTTGGGAGTTTTTGTTCAAATTGGTAGTCTTATTGATACCATTTTTTTGTAGTGATCAAGTCTTTTAAACCTAATGCAGTGACTTCCTCATTTGCTGATCAAATTAAATAGCCCCCCTGAGTTTTTACTGTGTCATAGGGTTTTACTATCTTCTCCTTTGTCTTAAAGGACAAGAGTGTGAATCTTACTAATCTTCTTGATATGTTTATTTATTCTCGTTGATATTTTGATCTTTCACAAGAATACCATTGATCGATACCAATTAATTTAATTTTCATTCTTCAACCAATTTAATATCTCATTCACAGTCCTTCGACTCTACAAAAACCAACTTCAACTTATGTCCCTTAGAAATTAGATTGAATTGGTCCTTTCATCTGTTGTTTGTTAAGTCCTCTTCATAATTTTTTCATTCTTTTGGAAATTCCTCATTGGGTTTAGATCATACCATAATTTAGTAGTATTTTGTAGTACTTAAACCAAATCATGTTGTAAAATCCTTCCTCCTTCCTTTTATTCATATTTTCTATTGAGGGAAAATTTAGTAGTTCGTGAAAATAACATTGGAAAACTTCCAAGATTTTCATTGCTCAATTCTTCTGGTTGATATGCTATTGAAGATTCATCATTACCATCATTGTTCTGTGTAAGTGAAACTTCTTCATTTTCTTCTTTGGGATTTTTTGTTTTCATTTTTATTTTATTGGTTAATGTACTCTTGATTTGCATGATATCGTCATGATCTACTATTGTGTCATCTTCTTCTTTAGGAACTCTCCTTTCTCAAGTTTGATCCATTTCATATTCAAATCTATGAATTTCACATTCCTTATTAGGAACTTCACCCATCATTTTCTTGTTATCAATTTCTTCATTTTCAAATGTCAGATCATCTTTCTTGCTTTCTATTTCAGATTTTCTTCTCCATATATTTTCATCAGATATTTTGTTTGTTGGATATTTCTTTTTTAAGTCTGTACCTTGAGATTTGTCATTTCTTCTTTTCTTCCAATCTTCATTAGATTTTCTTCTTGACTTGTATGAATTATTTCTCATGGATTGACTACTTGATTTTCTGCAATTTTGGGATTTGTGACCTAACCTAATCCGGATTTTATGAGAAGACCTAAAAACTAGGAAAAAACTTCCAAACTAGAAAATTGCCAAAATAAGCCAGTTGGAATAGGTGGGAGGCCATCGACATCCATCTCGATCAATCCTCTCCCCTTAGGAAGCAATGGTCTCCATTGTGTTGAGTTCCCCCATCAAATGAGGAATTTTCTGCCGAATTTGGCCTCGGGTGAGCCACTTGCCTTGGTGCAAGAGCTGCCCTACTTTGACAACTCGATAAAGATGGATCCTTTGCTAGTGAGTTCCCTTGACCTATGTCCACAATATGATCATTGGATTCCTGTTGCAGGCAGTCAGGGTTGATCTCTTTTGGTGTCAATTGTTATGTTATCTCTGAGGTGTCCAATAATGGTGGGAAATGTGGTCGAAGGAGATCCACGTTGAACATTGGATGCAAGCCAAGGAAAGGGGGAATGTTGAACTCAAAACCATTGTCACCCACAGCCTTGGTGATGGTGTAAGGTCCAAAACGGAGTGGTTGAAGCTTCTGATGGGGCCCTATAAGATGTTCTTTCTGCAAGTGCAACCAAACTTTGTCACCCACCTGAAACTTATGTGGCACTTGATGTTGATCACGATGTTGCTTGTACCTAGCATTGGACTTTTGTAGAATATCCTAAACCTATTGGCAGATATGCTGGATCCGCTCAATGAATTGGGTGGCTTTGTCAGCTTCAGTTGGATCAAGTGATGAGTCGGTCAGGGTGACCGCAAGGGGTAGCGCAAAATCCATGGGACCCAATGGTTGGAATCCCAACCCCACCTCAAAGGGGTTGTGTTCGATTGCAATATATAGGCCTCGGTTATAGCTATGTTGAACATAGGGAAGACTCTCATCCCATGTGCAGGGGTTCTTGGAATTTTACATGCGCAAGATATGCACGATCATCTGATTGACGAACTCGATTTGGCCATCTGTCTAGGGGTGGAAGGCAGTGGATTTGGTGAGCTTGGTGTCTAGCAGTGATCAGAGGCTCAACCAAAATGCGTTGAGGAACCGATTGTCCCAATCTGAGACAATGATTTATGGGATTCCAAAATGTACCCATACTCGTTCAAAGAAGAGATTGGAAGTGACCTCTGCGTTGATGCTCTTTTTACAGGCGACCGAAATTGCCATCTCAGAAAAGCGATCAGCAACCACAAAAACACAGTCATTTCCCCTCTTGGTGGACAAAAAGCTCGACATGTAATCCATTGAGATGGATTCCCATGGCCTGTTAGGTGTAGGCAGAGGGGTGTACATGCCCTGTTTCTTAGTGGTCGATTTGGAAATAGCATAGGTAGTGCAGGACCTGATATACTTTCTAACATCATGTTGAAGTTTTGACCAGTAGAAATGTGTCTTTAGAATTGTAACTATCTTTTCAACGCCAAAGTGTCATGCCACCCAATTGTAGTGGGCTTCCCAAATCATCTTCACTCGTTCGCTTGATGGAACACAAAGATGGCCCAGATGGCATAATAGCTCATCCTGAAGATGGAAATTAGAGACAACTGAGTTTGCGCCCAACATTTGGTAGGTGGTGGCAATTTCAAGGTTTGTCATATAGAGGTGGGTCCATCCAGAGGTCTCGTGGCTGCAAGAGTCTAGCATTGTGGTGAGTGCCACAACTAGAGGTCAGTTGAGACAATCAATAACTTGGTTGGTACTTCATGTTTTATACTTGATGTTGAGGTGGAACTGTTGGAAGTATGTGGACCACTTTTGATGACGGTCATTCTGCAATTTTTCTTGTGTCTGTATGAACTGCAGTGGCTTATGATCTGTGTGGATGATTGTCTCCTTCCCAAGAATGTAATGTCTCCACTGGCAGCAGGCTTTCACAATGGAGTACATTTCTTTGTCATAAGTAGGGTACTTACAAACGACATTTGATAGTGTCTCACTATGATAGGCCACAGGGTGGTCGTACTGAGTGAGAATTGCACCCATAGCATAGTCTGAAGCATCTATCTCGATTTTGAAGGGCTGTTGTAGGTCAGGTAATGAGAGTACAGGGGCTAAGCACAAGCATTGCTTCAAATCATTGAACGCTTGTTGTTGGGATAGGCCCCATACAAATTTTGTCTTACCACCACCCTTGGTTACTTGGCTGAGGGCCCATGCAATATGGGAGAATCCCAACATGAACCTGTGGTAGAAATTCACAAGGCCCAAGAAGCTTTGAAGCGCAGTGAGTGTGGTTGGTGCTGGCCAGTCACGGATGACCTGGATATTGGCTGGATCTACATGCACACCATGTTGATCAATGATGTAGACTAGGTGTTGGACCCTGTCCATGCCAAAGGATCATTTTTCCAAGTTGGCATATAGCTTGTGCTGTCGCAGGGTCTACAAAACCTGTTGAATATGTTGCAAGTGTTTCACCCAAGTCTTGTTGTATATGAGGATGTCATCCAGATACACCACTACAAAAGTATTCGTGAAAGGTCACAGGATATTGTCCATCATCCTCATGAAAGTTGTTGGAGCATTTTTCAAACCAAAGGGCATGACCAGCCATTCAAAAATACCTTCTTTTAACTTGAAGGTTGTCTTCCATACATTTTTCTATTCTATTGGGACATGGTGGTAGCCAGACTTCATATCAATCTTACTGAAGTATTTGGCCCCTTTGAGTTGATCAAGGATATCGTCAATTCGGGGAATCAGGTACCGGTTCATGACTGTGATTTTATTTAGGGCCCGGTAATCAATGCAGACTCGCCATGTCCCATCTTTCTTCTGCACCAGCACGATTGGGCTCCCACAAGGCAATGAGTTGGGATGGATGTGCCCCTTGTGGAGCAGTTCTTGGATATTTCACTTAATCTCCTCATTCTCTAATAGACAGTGGTGATAGACTGGCCCATTGGGTAGCAGTGCGCAAGGGGTCAGATCGATGGGATGCTTAACTTGACAGTGCATAGGTACCCCAGTGGGTGAGGAGAAGATATCTACGTATTCTTCCACAACCTTATCCACTTGCTTCTACTGTGTGGAGAGGTCGGTCATGGAGGCCCTGAATGTGGTTGCAATCTTTCACTCACTCTGAGAGTGAATCACGAAAAAGACAAACTTCTCGGTCTGAGAGATGACCTTCTTGCATTTCTTAGTAGATATCAAGGAAATAGCACTAGGTGGGACTGCCTCGGGTATCCTATACAATTTCTTGTCCAAAGTAATAATAACACTACAAGGCCTAGACTCATATACAACATGACGTTTCCATAAATAAGGTTGGCCCATAAAAACATTGCAAACTTAGAGAGGAGAGACAAATCACAAAATACCTCATCTTTGAAGGGTTTGATGTGGTATGACATGCGACATTGTTGGGTGACACGAAGATTGCTTCCTTGGCAGAGCCATCCAATGGTGTAGGGCTGTTGGTGCAGTGTTTTCATCAAAGATCAAGGAAATAGCACTACGTGGGACTGCCTCAGGTATCCTATCCAATTTCCTGTCCAAAGAAATAATAACACTGCGAGGCCTAAACTCATATATAGCATGTCGTTTCCATAAAAAGGTTGGCTCAAAAGAACATTACAAACTTAGAGAGGAGTGACATCACACAATACCTCATCTTTGAAGGCCTTGATATCGTACGACAAGTGGCATTGTTGGCTGACGCGGAGATCACTTCCTTGGTGGAGCCATCCAATGATGTAGGGTTGTGGGTACGAAGTTATCGACAGAGCTAGTCGCTTGGCGACTCATGCTTAGATGAGGTTCTTCTAGCTACCTCTATCAACGATGAAGTGCAACGTGGGTGGCTTTCACCCACATCTATGAATGAAAGAGGCGCTCGCCTTCCTCCGGTTCACCGGGCTAGATCTTGGTGATAGCAACGGTGGCAATGGGTTCCATGTCAATGATCCATCTCCCCATTTCTAGTTCTAACTCAGAGTTGAAATCTGCATCTAATTCAGAGGCTTTCACCTCAGCCACCAGTGACTGCTTTGAGCGGCAATCAACAGTGTTATGCCAGGGCCTCTTATGGAAGTCGCACCACTTCTCGGTATCTTTCTTTGTCTTTCTGGTGTCCTTATTTTCTTGCGGCTTAGCCCAGTTTTCCTGAGGTTGTCCATATTTTCTCTGTATTTTGTTCTGCGGGTTGGGGTTTCCCTTCTTTTGTTTTGAGGGATTCCCAAGCCCAAATTGTCACGTCTTTTATTTAAGCTTCTTCTCTATTTTGACAACATATCGATAGGTCGTGCCCAAGGACGAGATGTACAAAAACTCCATTTCAGCATGGATGTGTCTATGTAGACCACTGTGATACTTGAACACAAGATGTTGCTTATAATATTTGATACCCAACTTGGTGCACAAGGTATGTAAGAAATTTCTGAACTCTTGCACTGCTTGGTCTCTTTCTTGTCGCAGTGTGGTCCATTTTGTATACAGATCATCATAACTTTCAACAGGGTAGTATTGTTCCTTAATAGCATCCTTGAAGGAATCCCATGTTACCACGACTGTAAATAATGAGGGTTCCTCTATTTCCTTTTTCTCACATAAATTTTCCCACCAATTTTTGACATGGGGAACGACTTTGAGGATCACAAAAGTAATATTTTCTCTATTCGAAAAGTTATGGACAGAAAAATACCCTTCTAGTAGATTCAACCATTTGTCTACAGCATCTATGTCTATCTAACCTTCAAATATAGGAATATCAAAGTTGATTTGTACCTTCAAGGGGGTGGTGCCTCCGCTCAAGGAAGATGCGTCGCCTGTTGGTAGTCATTGAAGGATTTGCGCAAAACTATCCATCATCTCATTCCTCTGTTGCATTAGGGATTCCTTAAGCAACATTTTGAAAGGATCTCTTGTCCCATCGTCTTTATTTTCTCCCACCATGCAAGGTCTCTTGGGCATGCGAGAGATTTTTTCCTCAAGAGAAACAAGCTTGAGACCCAATTCTTTGTACCCTGACCTCGTCGGGGACATGCATTAAGAACGACAAGGAGCAAACCGCTCTAATACCACTAATCTGAATTTTATGAGCATAATGAAATGAATACAGATTATTATTATGCTTGACACAAGGAATAATAACATAGATACAGTAAAATTGGCTTCTATTCAATAAGGAAATATGTTGAAATTGAAAATGCAGACTGAAAACAAGCTTGCTAGAATGGTGGTGGCTTATCTTTGAGAAGACATGTGATGGTTGTGCTCATTCGCAAGAATATGGTTACCATGAGGCTCTCTAAGACTTTTTACAATAAACAAGAATTTTAAAACCCTGGACATCCAAAAACCTAACCCTAGGAGATGAAGCGCCAAAAGTCATGTGGGCCCCATTGGGGTAAGTTAGTACATCAACTTCCTGGGGTTGTAACTTTTGCATACAATATCCATTTTAGGCGCACAATAGCCCGTTGGAAAGGTCTATCTGAGGAATACACACGTTGGCATCAAAATTGACTTTATCTACAGATTGACTATGGTGAGCCCTAAAAATGTTTTTTAGGGCCTCAAAAGGACCCTGGAAGTCGGGGACCTAAAAACTAGGAAAAACTACCAAACTGGAAAACTGCCAAAATGAGCCAGTTGGAATAGGTGGGAGGCCATCGACATCCATCTGGATCAAAACCAATCACATTTGTAACATCTCATTGTATGACAAAATGTTTTGTGGCCAACATAATTGCATCTCCAACATCTCATTAAGTTATTGGACCTTCCTGAATTTTCCTTTTCATGACTCTTGCATTCCAATGCTTTGTGACCAAAGTTATTTCAAGAAACGCAATAACCATCGAAGGTGTTTCCATACTTGAGTCTATTGTGACATGAGAAGTCT
>ML787655.1:209369-221338 GCA_009831015.1 Picea engelmannii | reverse complement strand
TTGAGTCATTAGAGTTGTGTTAGTACTTTTATTTATCTTTTTGACGTTAATAATTTCCAATTCCAACATGTGACATGATTCTTCTCTTTTAGTTAATTGGATCTTCTGGGCTTCTTCATTTTTCTTAGATTCTTCAAGTTGAGTTTTTAGACAGATGATCATTTCTTTTGTCTCTTCTAGTACTTCTTTTATTTTATTGTCACGTGTCTTCAATTCTTCCATTTCTTCTGTTAGATTAGCAACTTCGGTCTTCAATCTTTTGATTTCTTCTTCTGTGTCTTCTAGTTGAATCTTTTGTCCATGCTCTTCATGGTTAGATTGATCTAACTATTGTAGTAGCAACATATATTTATTTTTAAGTTTCTCTAACTCTTCAAAAGTGCACATAACTGTGTATTCAAGCTGGTCAAGAACATCCTTAGTAACTTCGATATATAGACCATTTCTTTGTTCCATGCTAATCACTTCAAATGTAGTTATAACATCAGTCTTAAAATATAGTAGTTTTTCTTTAGTGAATACTGAGGTGATCATCAATTACTTGATGTAGTACTATTCTATGTTGATGGTTGGGGTTTGCATCAATTCTTTGATGGAATTGTCATCTTATGTGTTTTGTTCTTTATTTTGATCAGAATTCTCTTTATTTGTATTTTATTCTTCAATCTGATTTGACTTCTCCATTTCTTTGTTTTGTTCTTTAATCTGATTGGATTTTTCCATTTCTTTGTTTTGTTCTATAAACTGATTGGAATTCTCCATTTCTTTTTTTTGTTCTTTATTTTGATAATAATTCTCCAACTGGAGCCATAGTACTTTAACAGAGGTGCAATGTCCCATCTTTTCTTTGACTTAGTCTGACAGTCCATTCTGGATTGCCTTTAATGCTATTGAATTATTTTTCTTTGCTTCTTTTGAAGTTTTAGATGTGTTCTTTGATGTAGTTGAGTACCAACGTTTAGATACTACTGAATCCCAAACACCATATCCTCTTGAATTCAAATATTGTTTCATTCCTTCCCTCCATGAAGAGTAGTCTGTTCCATAAAATATGGGAGCTTCATTTGTGGAGAGAGTCATTTGTCCACCCATTTCTCAAGAATCTACCTTCTAGTGTTTAAACTGTGTTGAAGGCACCCGCTATGATACCAATTGTTGAAATACAGAATGACACTGAGAGGGGGGGGTGAATCAGTGTCTGGAACTTTTGACTGCTTTTCACACTTTCATAGATTAACTGAATTAACTGAATAAGATATATGCAGCTCAATTAATTATTCACAAACATGTGTAACACAAACTATATGAAGTAGATAAAATATCTTTCTTTTATTTATTTAACTTGAATGAATACAAATAAACCAATCCTTTAATATCTTCAACTTCAATTGAATATGAGAAATCCAACTCTCTAATACAAGACCCAGCTTGTAGTTCTCATATCCAACTGAGAAATGAGGAATCCAACCCTCATAACACGACCCAGCTTGTTGATCTCAGATCCAACTAAGATGTGAGGAATCCAACCCTCATAACAAGACTTAGCTTGTAAACAGACACCAACCTAATAGAATGAACTTCCATTCAATCCATTATATATATATATATATATATAATCCACCAAGACACCCTTAGATTCACCACCACTTATGGTTTATATAGTATTTCAATAGGTATAGGATTGAACCATTGTGTCTTGTTGACATGAACCATTGCACCTCTTCATTTAACTATTGTGTAAGTTTCTCAATTTAATTAGAAGACTAATTTTGATTTGAATTTTGTCCTCATGAGTTGATCACAAATATGGATCGACTCATTATATCATTCCCATGCTTATGTTGCATTCCTAAGTTTTGCAACATATCATATTCGAGCTTTTACCTACTCTTTGTATTGTTATGGTGTTAATCTCTGTCAAATTACTCTATAAGACTTAAAGTTGTTTACAGAAATGAATTCTATATGAGGCGTTTCCTTCAATCCACATCCCTTTGTGACCGCAAGCTCAAAACCACAGACTTATCTATTTCACACGTTATTTTGTTAGTGCTTTCTTCTTCTGCACCTATTCTTCTACGTGGGATTGTATTCAAGCATCTGAGGGCTTATTTACTTCTAGCCCCATTACCTTCTTTACCTTATCACGTGACCAGTGTTGGAACCACGTTCTTCGATACTTCGTCCTTTGGGACTTTCGTTCTTTGCAATCATTCAATCCTCCCGAAGTACATTTCGTCGAAGTGCGTAGACTATATTTCACTAGTATTTCAGACAATCAATATTTAATCTTTCATTATATGGATGATCTTGGTTTATCCATAGGATTCAAACAAATCGACGGTTGTGACTTAATCAAGAGTTGATATGAATGGTTCCCTTTCACTTCAGGACTTTGGCTATTCGTGGCTTCTGGACTGTGGAGTAGAGCAATCCTTCCATAGGTTTACCTACCGAATAAGTCATAGAATGGTGGTGACCGCTTATGGTCGGTTAACCCCTTCTCTTATGTTATCCTTCCACTATGCTTGATCAACGGTTGAGAGCGCTCCCGAAGTAGATCAACGATTAGTGTTACTTTTTTATTCACGCTTACTCTATCCTTTCATTGGACTTGATCGTGCGATCAAGAAATATTCTGTAGGATTTTAGATCAACGACCAAATTTTAATTCGTGACTTCGGCCTTCGGTGCTTCAGATATTTTAGCTAGTCGGAGAAGTTGGATATCCCCGGAGCATGTAGTCCTAGAGTGATGTGGCTTGTTGACCTCACTGTTGACGTGGCACTGGATGAGTGGATTCCACGTGTCACCTTAATTCATGACTTTCTTATACCTAATGTGCCAATTATACCTTGACACTTGTCACTGGTCGATTGGGCCACGTGTCATATTTTTCTTATGCCACATGTCTCCCTCCTGGATCATGGCTTTACACTTCGTGGCTTCAAGAGTTTTGGCACTTTTATACCATCCTTTGATCATTGCCGAAGTACTAAATAGATCTATCATCGTAGATCTTTTCTTGTCTTGATCGACAACTTATATTAACTCCAGGGCTCCGAAGTTCAAGATTTCTTGGTTTATCTGAGCTTCTTATCTACAGAGTATGGCAATGTCAGATTTGACCACATTCTTCCTTTTAGCATGATCTAACAGTTTCAATATTCATTCCATATCAATGGTTGACAGGATTTCCCTACTCTTCCTCTGATTCGATGGTCGACAGGAGTTCATGACTTCGGGGCTTCAGCCTTTGAGTAAACTTACATGTTTCAGACTCCTTTTCACTAAGTGGTCAACGCCAAAGTTGACCACTATTGTGCCCGCCTATCCTCATCCAAAAATCACCATGCATTTCCCAGATCCGATGGCCCTTATTTACTTCGGGACTTCGGCGGTTTCAATACTTTGTGTCTTATGGGGTTCTCTTATCCCGTCCTTCCACTTGGTTCTAGCTGACAACCAGGATAGATCCCAAACTGATCTAACAATTGAGAGCTCACTTGAATTTCCTCCATGACATTTGACAACTCTTATTTAATCTCTCTCGATCTATGATTATGGCTTGATCCAACTGTCCATAACATTACTACTCCAGATTTGACGGTTGAGATTTAATCCTTCCCAGTCTCTGACTTCACCTTGATATAATGATCTTGGATTGTCCCGAACTAAGAATGAACGACTCCTGTGACTCGATCCTTTACAAAATGATTTCTTCACTCGCAAAACTTTGTCTCTTGTGTTACTTCAAATGCGCCATTTCTTCTGAGATTATATTCATGTTTGTGCATTCGTTTATGCACTGATATTTAGTTGCTAACCCTCCCGAGCTCTTAATTCCTTGTGCTTCATTATTCATTTTGTTTGTGGATTCTATGCATGCTACCTCTTTAGGTAAATAGGATCATTGTTGATCCTATTGTGATCACGAATTGCTTCTACTCCAAGATGATCTACCTCTGCCCCAAGGTGATCTTCCTTTTTCTCTGTTTGTTGTACATGTTTGAATCATGTTGCCATCAATGACAACACACAATCAATAATTCCAACATAATTGAAACAAACCCTAGTTTTTTATTCCTTTTAAGAGTCAACTTGTAGTTTTTCTTGTCTCTTTTAATATTTTTAAAAATGAAAATTATTGTTCAATACTTATGTGTGTTACCACTCAAACTCTACCATAGGAGGAAATGTCCCAACCTCAACGAGAGAGCCTAGAGGAACTACAGGTAAGCTACCCATTGTCACCTCGATAGTCGTACCCCAAACTTCAGACTAAGGAAAGATGCTTCCCTGGCATTGTGGGGAATCCCTACAAGTCAATCTAAGCTAAATTGTAATATAAGAAGGGAATATTTCTTAACTTAGGATTGACAAAGACAACTATCAACTTTTACCATTTCACTTTGAATGCAAGTCATTGCTAGATTAAACAAGATTTAAACGATATGTTCCTTAGACAAAGGTGCTTTTTATAAAATGTGATCATGTTATGTTGGGAAACCAATGAAAAGAGTATGGTGTGTAAGTGCATCAAAATTTCTCAACATTCATATTTGTCCAATATATCCATATGATATCAACCATCAACAATTATGCTCATGTACTTGCTCGAGTATGTTTGCATTCACCATCCATAAGTAAATATGCCCAATGAAATGAGGAAAACGGACCTTGATTAGAGCAGTCCATAATACATAAATCAATGTACTTAAATTTTTAAGAGGTATCATCCACTTAGGAAAATTCAAACATGTTCATTTGCAAGATTTATGCCACTGCATATGTGGAAGAAACCTTCAAAACGCACTGTTGTTATAGTCAACCGTCTCAAGCCAGTGATGTTTGGATTTTATTTTATTCATTCATTAGCACTTAAAGATCTATAAAAAAAAACCAGTTTTGTTGAGGTTAGATGCAAATATTTAGAGCATACTAATCTTATTTCTATGTTTATATATATTTTAGTCACAAAATTTAATGATCCATGAGTATTAAGATGAAAATATGGGTATAAGTTTACTTAGGAAATTATCAAGACGAAACATCAATCATTTGTCAAAAATTGGAAAGATTATGAGTTCAATTTAATGGATTGTCCACTATTTTAAGTGTTGTTGTAAATCAACCTCAAGACAACATAGTGTGAAATCAAATTTCATGAAGTATAGTCATACCAATATCAAAGTGCTCAAGAGTTATATGGTGCATAACTCAATCAACTATTATTAAATATTGAAACCAACAATAAACAAAACTTAAAGGGTTTCCAAATGTGTGTCTAACTGGTTATTTATGAAGTAGATTCCATGGATCAGTTTATTTACCATGTAAGATCAAGTCCATACATATTGCATCAAGATGAAATTTGTCAAGCATTAAACCCCTAGCCATAGATCCAAAATAGTGAAAGGAATTGAATATTACTTGAATCGTTTGCATTAGAGAATAGGTCATCCCACATTATAAGGCAGTGTAATCACAATAGTGCAAAAAATATTTTTTAATTATGATGTAATCATGCAAAATATTGACCATGGAAGCAAGTAATCAAATCATCGTGTAATAAAAACAAACCATAGAAATTTAAATTGTTTGTATCGAGAGTTAGAGAATTCAACCATGTGAGGCACCAATTCCTTTGTTAAAATGCTTAAGAACATGCAAAGTGCCAAATATTACATAAGTATCAAGCTTTTTGTTGGATTCTTGTGTCAATCATGAATTAAAGCAAGCTTGAGAAAAATTAGTGTCATTAGGTTATTAGATGTTTCCAACATTAAGTGACAAAACATAAACTATATGAAATATTGAGTTTTGAGCACAATAGAGTCTGAGTGTGAGAATATATTATATCTATGGATGTAACAAGATTGAAATCAAGATCAAAATCGTTTTTTTTCCAGCTAATCCAACTAGCTTACTTATGAAAACCTCAATAGATATAGCATGAGATAAAGGGTTAGCACAAGTGAGATCCAAGCATAAAGATTTAATAATTACAATCAAACTTAGATCTAACAATCTAACTCAATAATTAATCTTGAAATAACCTTAGATTGCTTGTTAAAACAAAAATTAAAAGAAAAAGGAGAAATATTAAAATTGAGATGGGTAGAAAATAAATGAGAAAATCAAATGCTACCATTTGACATGGAGTCTAATACATTCCTTGAGTAGATGCCCTATTTGCCTTTGATGTTGAAGTCCCCACACATCTCTAGAGAACGCTTGGTGAGCATCAAGATAGGAAACCTAGACTATACAAGATTCATAGGGAGGCCAAACTAACCATAGATCGACCCTAAGTATTGCAAACTTAAATAATTAAAGCACAAATCTAGGGTAAGAAGTTAAGCCCTAAGATATTAAACTTCAATTTAAGATTTAGCTTACAAAATTAACAAAGAAATAAAATAGACTTATGCCATATCTTACATTGATTCCATTACAATAGCCCTTTCCTCAATGTCTCTTGCATGACAAATACATTATATTATTAACCTAAAACAACATACTCAAGAAAATAGACAAGAAACTACACCATAATTGAGCAAAAATAGTCTTTTGATTTATCACCAACCATGATAAATGAGAGATGAGCCCTCCTTATATAGATAACGCATCTCACAAAACAATGAGTAAAATGCACCCTCCACGTGTTCACACATGTGGCTCCAAAATGTGGCGATAATTTTCACGTAACAGATTCTAGCAACATCATAACTAGGCAATTTTTTCCCAATTTTATATTATTACCCCATTTCAAAAATCCCACAGCCATTCTACATCTAATGGTGTTGATCTAGCAAAATTTTGGGTACTCTGTTAAAAGATAACTACTCCTGAAGTTGGTCGCCCTAAAAAAATGTGCTCTAACCACCTCAACACCCCAAGAAATGGTCCAAGAAAGTAAGTTCACCTTCTAAAAATGATCCATGTGGCATATGATGATGATGTGGAGTCCATGTCATCGTCCAACACATCGTCATGGATCCCTAGGCAATAACACATATCCCAATGTAGTGTCATGGATCCCAATGTAAACATATTTATCTCTATTCTTGTACATGGGTCTCAAAGCAACATCATACATCCCAATGTAGGTACATGTATCCTGAGGCATGGTGCATAGATTCCAATGTGAGGTGCCCACCTATAATGATGAGTCAAGCTTCAAAACACGTCATTAGGCAATGCACATTAAGTAATATCTTCTAACAACAACTTAACATAGGTTAATTTTATAAATTTCCTAAGTTTACCATGGTGGGGAAACTTTACCTTTATTACATGTGCCAATTTCCTAGGAAAAAGGGTATTTCCTAAGTAATTTTGTTAGAGATAGGTAAAGTTAATGAATAATTGATGGAAAGGGAAGGGTAACTTTATGTTTTGACCCTCAAAGTCACTTTTGATGGTGTATAAGGTCTTTTACTAGTCCAACTAGCCTTTTTGAGTTGGGAATCTTCATTTATTGTACTTGTAAGACTTTCAAGAGGGGAGCTTGGCATAGAGTTACCACCTCGACACATTTTTGTATTTTCTTTGATTTTCTTAGTCTTTTTTCTTTAGATATGCTTTTTTAGCAGAGGACCTTGGAGTTGGACCTTTTAACAAGGTGACATAGCTCCAGCTTCATTATTTTTTCAATTTTTAACACTTATGCTCTTCACCTCTAGCCTTCCTTGGCTTTATTTGACTTTGGATTACATTTTTCTTCATTTAGACCTTGCTAAATGACATTTGATAAGTCAAAGATAAGCGAGGATAATATTTTTTATATGAATGAGATGGTAGTGAAAGGGAAAACATGGAAATTGTTAGGTGTGATTAGGATATGGACATGTTACTCAACCAGATTACTAGTAGTACAATTAGTCCTAAGTCGTGACACACTTATCTAAGGACAATATGTCCCCCAACGGTAAAACAAGACAAAATAATACAATTATTAGTGTGAAGAAGTGTTATGGGATCTGACCAATGTTTATTACTTTCATGACAAGGTTAGAAACCATCACACCACTTCTAGATAAGAAGCCCACACATGAAATCATAGCACATCAACTGAAAAATATGAAGCATGAAGTACCATCTGCACAAGTACATATCATTCGAGGTGTAAAGCATATGAGTTGATATACCATGGTACAATCATCTGAAAGAAATCATGGATGATGTAGGCTGAAAAAACTGGAAGAGCATGCCAAAACTGGTAGATATGAGCAAGAGAGCTCATCCAAGTAGCATCAATGCACCCCTGAGAGGGTGGCCTAGAAGTAGTTACCCTTGAGGGGACAACATCTAGCTCCTACTCAGAGAGATGCAATCAAAGAATAAGAGTGTATGAGAATTCTAGAATCTCACAACATACATATAGCCTACACACATCTAAACTTGGGGAAATGTGAGAAACGAGACGAGTCTACAAGAAAGCCTCATCATCAACTTGAGGCTTTCCCTTTTGTTTGGTTATAAACCAAAACAAGGACACATTGAGAATCAAAAGGGTACCAAGCATAATCTTGGGAAATCTTATGTCCGAAACCAGAGTGATATTAAAATGATGAAGTACAAGGTACAAACTATAGCAAAGTTGATTAAGACCTCCACAAGCTTCCTCCATCCAAAGGTAAATATGGATGATGTAATCATAGGAGTGGATCAACCCTTTGACTTTTCTTTTAAAATCATTAAGGAGAAAGGGTTGTGAAGGTGGCTCCAACTAGGATCTACATAGAAATGGTTGACTTTCCATGTCACTTTGAATCAAAGGTAAGGAAGGATAACACTCATAAGTCAAAGGTAAGCAAGGTGAATGAGGATACTCATGATTCAAAGGTGGGATTTCTAAGGCACAAGGAAGGGAAGGTCCAGTATCCATGTCAACCCTTTCACACTCAACCCCTTCATGAATAGGAGACCAACTCTCAATTAATATCTTGAAGAAATCTAAAAGTGATGAGATCTTCCCTTCACCAAGTTTTCCATACCAATCCATGGTCTCGTCCTCAAGAAAATCCAAAGAAAATATAAACATGTTCATCTTCACATCTTCATGACTAATGTTGAGCTTTGAAATAACATCAATGAAAGATGAAATGTGTGAAAAAGATGAACAACTAAGTCTATGGAATCTTGGAAGTTCATCTCTCCAATCTTGATAATTATTTGGATACCCTTGGATTCTTGAAAAATCCAAAGGACCAAGTAAATCCTTTAACAACCATTTACTTCATGTTTTGTCTATTTTGAGTTGGCATAAGTAGGATTTTTCAACTAGCTGAAAATTGAGTTTGGATCTTGATTTTTCATCTTGTTACTTTCATAGATATGACCCCCCATATGGATAACTCTATTGTGCTTAATCCAATATCTTACTTGGAGTTTATTTCTTAAATGTTGGAAGATACATTATAACACTTGAACATACTTGAACTTACTGTAATTCACCTTCATTGAGAAGGGTTTTTTGTTTTTATTGCAACATTGGATCATCTTTGGGTTTACTACACTTAGGATAAATAAATCGATGGCATTGGTAATATAACGTTATGCTCACTAAGTAAAACAATGTAAGGTTTTTAGCATGTTATTCCATGGTTTGATTCTCTATATATTTTCTTCGATGGATGATCTAACATAAACACGTCATTTGGGTTATATTTGTGCCATCATAACACCTTACACTAGCACATGAATACATGCTAAAGTAAAATGATTTGACATATAAGCTCTCTCATTGGTGATCAGAGTTTGCAAATTCATATGAATGTTCAATATCATGGTTTAATACAACACTCTATTACAATGTTTGAGCACATTTAAGAGTATACACACAACCTTAAATAAATTGATACAATGGGTCATGGAATGACTTGATATTTGGGCCAAACAATTTAGCATTAATTCAACTTTGTTCATTAATAATTTGGTTATCTTAATGGTGTGGATTGGATCCTAAACATAATAACACTTGGAACAAGCAAGGCATAATTTAAACACTCAATAATCCATTGTTGGTGCATCATTTTTCAAGGTTAGAATTCTTTACTCAACCCATCTAATGGAGTAATCATTGGGACTGTTCACTGTTTTTTATATATACACCCTAAACTATGCTTTAGATGGTTGATTTCTCATGGTTATGGCACACTAATTACAACAATTAATATGCCCTGAAACCTTATATTTTTTCCATGATTTTCTAAGGGTTGTAAATGAGTATAACACATTGTATAATTCACTTGTCCTAATTGTCATACATAATAATTTCGAGCTTTAATCATTCTTGTTATTCTAGAACAAAATTTTAGCATGTAAATGGTATCTTGGTAACAACTTAAACCTTGAATCCTTAATGCTTGACGATGATCCAATGAACATGGATGACATGATTTTTCAATACCTTATGAGTACATCTCATGCTTTTAATCCAAAGTCACGGGATGTCATTCTTAAGTCCATTAGATATATGCATTCATTTCTTGTCTATTTTCCAAGCATAATCACACTTTGCAACACAAGCACATTCATCTTATTTTCATATCATTAAAGGCTTGTAACAACTTTTATGTTTTAACTTATCTTTAATTATTGAGAGTGAGTTGGTAATGTTGCTAGTCAATATAATCTAAGTAACTTTCCATTGTTGCAATTTATTAGGCTAGATAGACCATAGGGATTCTCCCCTATGCTAGGATAGCTTATTTTTCTTAGTCTAAAGTGTGGGGCAAGGCTACAGAGGTGACGATGGGTAGCTTGCATGTAGTGTCTCTAGGCTCACCCATCAAGGTTAAGACTTTTCCTCCTGAGGTAGAGTTTGAGTGGTAACACGTCATATTGGGATCATCTATGTTCCCTGACCAAAGTGGAACATCGATGCTCCCCAACCAATCTGGAGCAATGTTGTCTTTTTGGGATGTTGTCACTTTGACATGAATGGATCATGGAGCATTGGTTCTCCTAGAACAATGGGCCTAGACCAAAGTGGATCATTGGTGCTTTTAGGGATTGTTGTGATTTCAATGGGAATGGGTCATGTAACATTGTTGTGCCTAGACCAAAGTGGATCTCTCATGTCTTTTTGGGTTGTTATCACTCTGATGCATGTAGGTCATGAAGCAATGACGCTCATCGACCAAAGGGGAGCACTGATGCTCCCCAACCAAAGTTGAGCATCAATGTCTTTTTGGGTTGTTGTCACTCCAATGTGCATGAGTCTTAAATAACTAGTGCTCTTATACCTATGTGGAGTACTAGGTTACCTATACCAAAGTGGATCACCAACATATTTTTGAGTTGTTATCACTTTGGTGCGCATCAGTATAGGAGCACCAGTGCCACTAGACCAAAGTGGAGCATTGACATCTTTTTTCCTCATTGTAGCTCCTACATTTTATCTACTGTGCAGGTGGTCACGAAGAACCATTGCTTCTATATCGAATTGGAGAACCACAACCCATTTCTACATAAAACTCCTCCCACCATGTCCACAAAAACCTTTACTAAAAAACTTTGCCAATGAGGGACTTTAAAAATAACTTTTGCAAAAACTTACCCTAAAAGCTTGTTTCCTGGTAATGAATTGTCTCCTCCGAGATGATTTGAAAAGAAATCACCTTATGAATCTCCCAAATTGACTATGTTGATACCACTTGGAAGCATACCAACACACACAAAACTAGATTCACGGTAGGAAATAGATCATATCATAAATGAATTATTTTGTCACTTTGAGAGACCAACCTCCCAACACAAGACAATAACACTTGACATGCATCCTTCAGTTGCATATAATGTCATTTATATAAATGAAGGTAGGAATAGATAGGTACCACATGCATTCCCTTGCATTGACACATAGATAAGGATATACTTACTATTGACAAGAGTGTCAAGTAGAAGAATGAAAAACACTAATAAGAAAGTGAACCTAAATATAAGCAAGTAGGTGAGGG